>VWZW01005957.1:169948-401270 GCA_013397115.1 Edolisoma coerulescens
GCGGGGCACGGCCGCCCATCCCGCGGGGCGGTGTCGGGGCCGAGCCGCCGGGGGCTTTGTCCCCGCCCGGGGCTTTCCCGCTGGCGGGGGGAGGGAAGGAGCCAAGGCAGGATCGTCTCTTGCCCCGCGGTGCCGACGGTGCGCCGAGTGCTGAGGCTGCGACGGGGGTCTCGTGGATTAAAAAGAGGAAAATCCCTTTATAAAGGAGGAGGGTTCAGTGGGGTGAGAGGACCGCGTCCGTCAGAGCTGGGGGGAGGAAGGGGGGAAAGACGTCAGAGTGATAGGGGACGTTGGGGGGAAGTAAGGATGACTCAAGGGAGACTGATTGTCGTGTCATGGCAGGGAAGCAGGGTTAGGAAGTGAAATTGAGGTGAGAAGACAAAAGGGAATGAGGGGAGACAGGAAGGAACAGGATCGTATTGAACCAACGGTAAAGAGGAAGAAAAGAAAAGGGCGGATCTAAAAAGACATGCTGAAAAGAGAGATGGAGGAAGGGAAGAGAGCAGAGGCAGGGAGAGGGAAGGTGAGCTCTGTTCTCTCCTTACCCTCCCTGGCAGCCTTCCCTTGCCACTCCTGGGCCTAGCACTGGGCAAGCACCAAGCCAAGGCATGTCTATGAGAGGCTGGTCAGGACCATCTTTCCTCACACCTCCCTTCTAAACCTGGTTGAACACGCATTGGCCTTTCCTAGATCTGGGACAGTTAGTTCTTTGGGAGTCTCCTTTTTTTTGCTGTGCCTCTTATAAACCCCACCTGCAGAGCTACGGTAATACCAGCTTTCCTGTGCTCACACTTTTGCTCTCTGCCTCCAAATGATGCTGGACAATGAACTTTTAAGTGCTGAGAATAAGGATACATGTGCAAAGAAGACCCACACATGCCCTTGCCCCAGTTTTTACAAAGGGAAGATCGTGCCGAGCTGTGGCAGTCTCTGTCAGCTCTTGAGAGGCAGTTAACATGGGCCATTGGCTCATGCAAGATGAAAAGTAGACATAAAAAGCCCACAGGAGCACAGAACTGCTATTGGCAAAAGAACTAACTTGAAGCAGAAAATCTAAAATCATCCTAAACTCAAGAGGAAAACTGCAACATGGGAAGATGTAAAATCAGAGAAGGAAGGTGGCAATTCATGAAAGCTCAGTCCACTGCAAAGAACGACCCAAGGGCTGGCTCTTTCCTGCATATTTGCCGACTGCCTGGCCATTTTGGCTGGCAGAGCAGCTTTGTCTGCCTGCTCACAAACTGCTGAGCACATCACACCACGTTAGCCCCAGCCATTTATTATGTGCCTCACAGGCAATAAATTATGATTGAGTACTCATAAATTGATTGTGTGCATAAGACTGCTTTCAGGTCTGGCCTCAGTTGAGAAGCCCAAATAAAGGTGGCCAAAGAATTAAAGGTTAGAAATGTTACTATTTTTGTCAGCCAGACTCATGGGCTGTTCAGGGATGCTACTGGTGCAATGCTTGCTTTGGGAGAGAGCAGTAAAAGCCTCCTCCCAGTAGTAGGCAGCTGAGACATATCTTAGACACAGGTGAGCATCAAGACATCACCTAAACAGAAATAGTGTCATAGAGAAAACAAAAATAGGTATTTAAAGGTATACAATATATATAGAGGTATAATTAATATATAAATGGTAGGTAGAAATCACACACCTTGGAAAAAATGAGGGTGTCTCAGTTAGGAAGAAAAAATGTTCTAGCAATTAAAATATGCTAGAAAGTGCTTGGATGCTAAAATGGATGTTAAACTAAATTCACACAAAGTTTTAATGTTTTAGTCTGGTTTTGTTCCGCTTAATAAAAAAAAAAAAAAAAGTCATGACAATGCAAAGCATGGGTCAAGCCTGTCTTAGGCAAATTAAAAAAATATTAACCAATGGAAAAAAAAATTTTCTTAGATTAAATCCCAACTCTGATCTTTGATGATGACTGTAACAAATTTATTTTGTCCTTAGTGGGTTATATTAACAATTTTTTATGGAAATGGAGTGGGAAAATTATTTTTTATTATCATTATTTCTAGAAAATAATTAATTTTTAATTCATTATATTTTAATCAAATTCATTAAAAAGAGTCCTGCGCACCTATTATTTTTAATTTATGTAGACTCTTTTGACAAGTTTTGTCTCTTTGATACTCTAGAATGATTTGCAGCCGTCCACCCAATGAATCAACTCTGTCCAAGTTTTGCCTTACTTTTGCCAATGTCTACTTTACTCCTGTAGTTACTTAACTACAAACAGGTTGAATTACACATCCTCTCATGAGATATCCATTTAAGCTCTAGGTTCCTTCAGTTGAATTCAATAACTTACTATCCCTTCTTTTCTCATCCACTACTACTATATCAGGTAGATTTCTAGTGCTTTCTTTTGGGAAAGGGCTGTGCTATGCTGCATCCCTGTGTGCATTTTCCCAGCTGCACCCCAACAGCATCCATCACCCACACCCCATAGAGCTCAGTTCTCATGATATCTGAGGGTATGCACAAATGAGTACCAGTAAATGTTATGTCCCTCAGGAAAAGATGTGCTTTGGTGCTGGAGATATTACATGCAACTGCAAGACTGATTGCATATGAGACCTGACCACATTTCCAAGAGAATTACTTCTGCTGTTGAAACGCTTAGAACTGAGGTCATCTTTTCCAGGAAAAGAGGCAATACATTGGTAGTCTGTGGCTTCTAAAGCAATTGTACTGCATCTAAACATTATTTCCTTTTTTTGAAGAGCATAACTTGAAAATACGCTGTTTGAAAAGAAATCCTGAAACTTAGTTTTATTTATATTTAGAAAGGACACACTTTCTAGTGGAAGCTGTCCCTGCCCATGGCAGGGGGATTGTAACTAAATGATCTTTAAGGTCCATTCCAACCCAAACCATTCTACAATTCTATGAAAGTTGACATGGACTCCTGCTTTTAATCACATTTCTTTATACAGCTTTTAAGGAGTGTTTTGTGGAAACAACTGAAGTTAGCTTTCATGTACAATACCCGTCTTTTCTTTTAAGTAAAGATGTTACAATATTTAAAAAGATTTATTGAGCCCACATATGGTCATTTGGACTCCCTCTTGGTAATAGCAAAGATTTTTGCATTTCTAAACCTATGTCCATCACAGAGACTTTGCTTGGGAAAAGGTCACCCTGGATGCAACTAACTGAGCTGATAAAAATAAACGTATTTGTTTAGGGAACGTTAGGCTAAACAGTCACCCAGTTTTGTTTTTTCTTTAATGCTTCCTGCTAGCTGGTCTCTCAGAGGAGTTTGAATAATAGGAAATGTGAGGGACAGAACCTGAAGTCTACTGCCAATAAACATTTATGTGAAGGATTATAATTCACAATATTAAAGAAGTCACAGGTTTAAGTCATGATGTAGGACTTCTAAACAATAAATATCTATATGGCTATATAAACTTCCAAGGCAAAATTACAATTTCTCATAGATTTCTATGTGTAAAAATTTCATTATGTAATTATGCATTTTATGAGATTGGATTATAGAGTTACTTAAAAACACTATCTTTCTTAAGAAAAAAAACAACCACCACCAACAACAAATAACCAACCCCAGGGTTTTGAGATGTGTTCCCTTAACAAAAAAGCTTTTACTACAGCTTAGTTGAAGGCCTGTACTAAGAGTTTTCCTGATACTTAGAGAATGTTTTATGTAGAATTATTCTAAAAAATGGCCTCTCCATCTTGTGGTTTTTGGGGTAGTATCCATCTTAGATTCTTTTTGCAGTTTCATTATTAACCATGGAGTCCCCAAAGAAATTATCCATCCATTTGCTCAACAGCTCACAAAACCCCCACCTGGATTAGAACTCTTTTGGAAGATATATTTGAGGGCTGTTTACAGTCCCCGGCTACCTTGCCGGGAAGATGCAGCTGCAGTTCTGAGCTTGTAGGTTTCCAGACAGTGTAGATCACTGATGAGACTCTTCTGATAGTGAACTGCATAAAGTGTCAAAGAAACAGACTTTTTTTCTACTGTGGCAAATGCTATATGATGTACTTTTTAATGCTGTTCTATAGTTCCAGACAGTTTTCAGTATAAAACAAAACAAGCAAAACAGAACAAAGAATTATAGGAATCTAAAGTTTAGTACTTAAAACAGGAGAAAAGCTGAATTAAGACTGTGTGTGAAATCTTTGTCTTCTTGTCCATGTACTTTTTGAGTCTTTGACTGCTTGACCACATACTAATTCTTCCTTGACATGCCTATCTCTTCTAATAAGAGTTAATCTTCACTATTTCTATTTCTATCTCTCATTAACCATGTGGCCTTACAAGTAAACTTCATTCAAACTTTGAAAATAAAACTGGTGATTTTCTCCAGGTCTCTGTGGTGCTAAGTACTAGTGCTTCACAAATACAGATAATTGTCTCTACAGAATACACTAAGGGAGTATGTGACACCTTTGTATAGATTTATATATTTAAAATATAGGTCCAGTCAATTTCTGTTGCTGATTTATGCAAATCTCAGAAGCAGCTAATGTTTTGTTTTGTTTTGTTTTTTTTCTGAAGTTCTGAAGAAAAGAAAATCAATACTCAATCTAAGTCAGACATCTGGCATGAAAAATTTCAGCTTGTAGCCTGGTGCCTGGCAAAGTTGTATGCAATTAAAAATAAGCCTTTTATTGTGAGAAATTTCAGGCAACCTGAACTGAACTAGCTTTTGAACACCTCTTGTAAGAAAGTTGTCATTAAAAAAATTGAAATTAAGGGATTGAAAGAGAAAATAGAGCACATTCTATTTTTTCCTCCTCTGACACTATGTATTGCATTTTTCCTGTTTTACTTTGTAAATAAGAGCAAATCAGATCAAAGATATACTGCTTTATGGTGAACTCTTATATTTGAATTATACTGATTAAAATGAAGCAAGTAAGGAAGTTGTGCATTATTATAATTATTGAATACTGATATTCCCAGTTGTTTCCAGAAGCCAGTGACATCAAAGCTCCATTGCAATAAGTGCTAAGCAAATGTATTGTAAAGTGAAGACCCTGATGCAGAAGCTGCATATTTTTCCTTTTCTTTTCTGCATTGTTGATCAGCATCACTGAATAGCATGAGAAATAAGCAAAATAACTGTAACAAAATAAAACTATAATGCAAACTTAATATAAGACATAATGCTAAATATCTATTTGGCAAACTATTCAAAAGTAATGCATGTCATTATTTTGATTTTTTTAAAAAATTCAGTGAGTTAGTATCAATAAAGGGGAATACATAAACCAGAGATCCACTTTTCTTTGAATACCATGAACTAAAAGAGATCAAGCTGATTGAAATGCTTATTGGATTTCTGGGGAAATCTGTCCCTGAGCAATAAATCTGTCTGAGTGGAGACCCACCATTTATCAAGCTCACAGCAAAGGGCCTTTGAACTGGTAGACAGCTGGCATAGGAACACCCTCAGCTATAGGCTAGCATTTCTACCATTTATAATTCACCTCGTATGACAACTTACAGTGTGTCAGTGACCAATCATGTACTCAAGAAAGAAGGAACATGCCTACACGGGCATTACGATCTTGAAATCACATCAGTAATTTCCATCCACACTGGAAACAGAAAACCAAGTAAACCCCAAGGCTGAAAGAGAAGTGTGGTGAGTGGAGGCTGCCAGTGCTTCACCCCAGCAAATAAAGCCACGTAGTCATGAACGAACTGATGCACAAGTGGGCCACAGATCTGTTTGCAGGCCTTGGAGACAATCAAGTGTGATAGCAAGAGATCCCAGAGCAAAGGGAGAAAGCGAAGGAGGGAAAGAAGTTTCTGAACCACTTTTGGAGTTATTACTGACCGTATGAACATTCTGAAACCATGGTGAAGATGGTTTGTAGTGAGTTCGGGTTTGAACTGAGAAGGATGCAAGAAAAAACAGACTAACAGATGAGCTTAATCCATGCTCAGTTGTTTTTCACATTTTGCTACTTGGACCTGCAGTGCCAGTCATGAGGACCTGATGTTAACCTGTCTGCATTCAAATGGTCCATTATTTACTAGAAAATTTTCTGTTGCAGTATTGGAAAAAAAAAAGTAGAAATTGAGAAAGCATTTCAGGAACTCTAAGTTTTCAAACTTAGTTTAGGAAAGATTTTTTTTGGTGATAGCATGGAAAAGACGTTTACAACAGCAGTTTCAGGAGAGTTTAGAAAAACATGCTTCTATACTTTCACCAGAAAACCTTCACCATGCAACATCATGCTGCTTTGAACTTTGTTCTGTTAGGACTTCTGTCTTTAGAGGAAACCTCTAAAGAACTTTGGTGAAGCCTCTGATGACTGGTTCTTTCTCATGATGAACTTCAGATGAGTGATATAATATTTATTGATCCATGGATATCACCATCTACTAAGAAATCAGAAAGGAAATTGAATTAAAACCAAACAAAAGTAAAAACAAATAGTAAAAATCTTAAGCCCTAAACTAAACCACACAGAAACTGTATTTTCTTAACTATGGTCCAAAGATACGATATGAACTTCATGTTAGATGTTACTATTATTAGTAGGTCTGGTCCTCATGTTCTTATTACAAACATGATTTTCAAGGCATAATTTTTGACCACATAGGAACTGACAAAAAAAATTTGAAGCAAATCCCATTGTGATTAAATTATGGCAATTTCTGTGGAAATATCTAGTGAGAACAATTTGAAAAACTGGCCTTCCAGATATCACTATCAGGAACTGATCCTAAGCAGTACAAATTCATTTTCTCTGTGGCAGTGGGTAAATTGATTTATCAAAAACTGGTACTGTTTGGACTCAGTTTCTCTTCGCTCATGTCCGTACATTTTGGCTAAAGAATCAATGATTTCTGGAGGAAAAAAATCCAGAAAAATTGATTGGATTTTGTGGGGATTTTAAAATTAGATGAATCAAACCTCTTACATTTTTTTTTTTAAAGCACTGGTTTTTGAGTAGTATAGCTGAAATATCCACACAAGTCAGATGACTCTATTTGGGCAATGAATTAGTCTGGTGCTGTGTGTATGGTCTATAATGACAAAAATGTTGAAACAGTCAATTGCAAATCTCAAGAAAGAAGAGAAATGTATCAGCTTTAAACTAGTTTTTAATTGTACTCTTTTCAGAACAATTACTAGATATCCTATATAATACTTACAGAAACCTAATTAAACTCTACTTCTTCTTAGCTTGTTGTGAAAGCCACATAAAATATGATTTAAACTGGCATGTCTTTTTTCACAAGGCAAGTTAGACAATGAAAATCAAGCATATATGGATGGGCAGCCATTGACAGGGAGAAAACTACTAAACCATGATATTTCCATGCTTGTTCATGCTTCTAAAACTTTCAGAGTAAATCTGAGACCTGCCTTCTATAGAGCTTTTAAATTCTGTCTGTAAAATTGGCCAGTGTCTCTTCAAACATTCATCTCAGTTCTCTTACTCCACTACTCCATTCCTTCCAGAAAATTTAAGTCTGTACCTACTCACTGATGTCTTAAGTAACACAAGACATAGTACATGGGTGAACAGAGGAAAAACAGAAATGGAAATCCTTCCTGCAAAAGCCAGTAATACTAAAAAAAGTGTCAGCTTTTTAGCATACAGCAGTCAGGGCACATTTCAGAGCTGCTTCTTACTTCTGTGAGCTAATTTATAAGTGATCTACAAGAAATGCAATTTGGTATTTTCAAATTAAATAATCTGTCTAAATAAAAATAGAAAATGTTATATTTCTCTACTGCTAAGTCAGAGAACTTGAAATAGCATTTGCAGCCAAATTGGAAGCAAATGGTAAAATTATTCTGATTTTATCCCCTTTGAAGTAATTCTTCTCATCAATGTCAACTGATAGGAGGTGTTTTTAAAAGCACATATACTGCTACCAGGAATTTGAAAACAGTGCCTGTAATTAGTGTGGGAAATTGGTATCATAGTAGATAGATCCTTGGAGGATGTGAAGGAAATGTGGGTGTTTTTTTTGGTTTAGTCATAATCTTAGACAGAGTATTCAGGAGTTTATAAAGATAATGTGTAAGTGCAAGACCTATGGTAGTTAAATCTCATTAAACTTTTCCTGAATTTATGTAAAATTGTCAGATTGGAAAACCTACACATTTAATGATGAGGTTCACAAAGTCAATACTTCTGGTCTGAAATAATGTCCAGTTTTACCAGGACAGTCCTTTCTAGTCACAAGTTATTATTTTATGAGTGGTTTCAAACTTCACAGGAGAAATAGATTGGTTTGCTGGCTTTTTAAAAATTTGATTAATGCATATTCAGGAATGTTTTTGAACACAGTACCATAATACTTAGTTGAAGCTGACTGGAATATTTTTTCTTGTTTTAAAACAAGTTTAAATCAATGGGATTTAAAAAGTACCTCCAATTTCAAGAAAAACTCTTCCTTTTGAAACAGTTTCAAAGGATTTGGAACAGAAAGGTAAAACAACTGGATTAACAGGGCAATCTGGACGTTTTTAAAGATACAATGTAAACATATTTATCTCAGTTCAAGGGGTTCAAGTGCCTAGGCATTTTGTACACAGATGTATATGATACAGGGCATTGTTCCTCTGTTTGTATCACTTTGTCATTTGTTTCAGTCAGTGCTGCTTGGATACAAATATCTTATTTTCAGTATCTGCAATGAAATCTATTTAAAACAGTGTTTCTCTGTTTATATGTCCATTGCTATCACTATTTAGTGATTGCATCACTGTGTTGCAGTTGGGTTCTACTTTCAGTAATTCAAGTTCCCATGGATAACTAATTGCTTATCATTATAATCCTGTTCATTTCAGTGGTTGCCCCAATAGGTTTACAAACTGCTTTAACTCTGAATCCCAGTACCTACAGGTATCTTGAAACTGATCAGTCAAAGATGAAAAATGCTTTCACAGAAAAGTTCCTGACTGTGGACAAAAAAGCCTTATCTCCTCTTTTGTTTAAGAATGTTTTCATTCAAACACCACCTTTTTGTTTCTGTTTTTCTCTGATTGGAGTGTGTACTTTAAATCCAGTAAGAAAGCTTTTGGCACACAAATCTATTTTGATAAAATTACAAATAATATCTCTTGTATCTTCTGTATATCAGTAAATGTATAATCCCAATTCAAAGAGGCTGCCTCAGGGCCTGACAGAATTACGGTAACTGACTTCAGTGGAACTTGTATCAGTACGTAAAAAAATGGTGAATTATAGAAATGAAATGGAGTCCCCAAATGCCATAGATTTATTACAAGACCCTTGGTCTGCAAAACAGAGTGTAAATGACCAAAATATACCAGTTGTGAGACAGAGAATACTTGATAAAAGAGCATCTGTTCACAGCAAGAAGGATTTGGAAAGTAGACTTTGAGATGGGAATGGCCAATGTTGACCAGAAAACCTTGTACCTACGACTGATTCTTGGGCCCTTGGTGTTGTTTGCAGGGAATTCGAGGTTCTCAGTGTGTCAAAACCCTGCACTTCATAGTCATAATTATGGTCAGTTGCTAATCTTGATGTGCTCAAGGAATGGAGAATGTAACCTTTCAAGATCTGTGGTTCCTGTAGATCTGGGTCAGAGCAGGTAAAGAAAAAAGGAAGCTTGCATAGCTAAACCATTCTGTGGATCCATAAAAGGTTTAAATATCTGGTTTAAAATACATAAATGTTACTAAAACTCGGTTGAAACTGACACTGTAAGTACAACATTCTTTAGCAGTTTTGATTAATTCCATTTTTAATTAGAATAATTACTTCTACTGTTTTATTTATGAAGAAAAAAATCCCCCAAATAACTGAGCTCACTAAATGATCCTAAAGGTATTAGTACTTTGACACATTTGGGAAACAAATGTAAATATCATGAAAGCTGGTATTTTTCTATTATTTGTTGCTTTTTGAATTGTAACTGGGAAAAAATGATATTAAAAATTGGAGCAAACCTGGTGAAAATTCCATAGTTGCATTTCACTTGGGGAATTCACTAAAAAATGTGCCTTAGGGTTTAATTTTGGAAAGGGCTCATAAATTAGTGGAGGTGAAAAATTAAAAAATAAGAAAAGGAAAGAAGCTAGGCTCCATTACCCAGTACTCTAGCAGATTTATTGGGAAGTCACCCTTTCAGCTAGTGTTTTTATAACTTAAACAAATTACAAGTAAACATCATATTTGTATGTGACTTTTCATGAAAGCAGTGTTTCAGAGTGATTCATTATTTATTACACGCTCTGTGGTATACAGGCTATCCATCCAGCTGTTAGAAGTAATGAGAACAAGAAAAAGACCTTGTGTGCTTTAGCAGAAGATTGCAAACCTAACTTTCAAACAATATAAAAGGAAGGGATTTACCTACAGAACTGATGAAACTTTTATCAACAAATGAGAGGCTGTTCTGAAACTCAGTAGACCTTCCTATTCGCCTCCTGACTATGACTTAGTGCTTCAATGGAGTGGCTGGTTATGTATTGGCTTAACCGGTATATATGTTTATATACTGGCTTAACTAGTCTCTCCCTCTCTTCTTAGAGTAATCAAAAATATCAACACATGGGGGAAAAAAGTGCCAAAGACATATACTTCTTTTTTATAATTAATTTTTCCTTTTTTTTTTTTTAAACATATTTTTTGTAATTTATAGACTGGTTTTGTGCTTTTATTCCAAGAAATATAAACTGGCACAAAAAATTAGGTTACTATTTATAATAACATAATAATTACTAAATGGTCGGTTATTTTAAACTCTTATGTGTATAATATAATAAGTAGTACAGATTAATTAAATTAATTTACACTAAAATTCTCTCACTAAAATGTACGTCAAAATTTCACTGGCTTTCCAGTAAAACTATTATTTTTACTTTCGTTTTGTTGTTCCATCCCCCTCCTTCTTGCAGTTTAGGGAAGTCCGAACCAGGCAGAAGCCCGGGGGCATCAGCACCACGGACAGAAGCCGCGGTGACGGGCGGGGCTCAGCCGGCACCCGAGACCCATCCACGGGAATGTCTAAAGTCTCCCAAAGGTCTGATTGCCTGAAACACCTCTTACCCTGCAGCAGAGCCTGCCAGTGGTGTCATAGATCAGCTTCAATCACCCAAATAACCCGTGTGTTGGGAGCAAGGAAGCAAAGATTATGGAGTGTGAAGGTCTCATAAGTTCCAAGACCTTAGAAAACACTGCAATGAAAAATAGAGTAAATCATACTTTGCCAGTTAAATAAACTACGTTGACACTGTTAACTCTTTGATGTAAGGGCTGTATTTTTCTTTTTGTTTGTTTGTTTCTTGTTTGTTTTGAGTGTTTTGTGGGTTTTGTTTGTTTTTAATAATGTCAGGCATATTGCAGACACTCTTAAAACATGATAAGGGACCCATCTTTGAAAATAATGGTCAAAGCAATATTAATTATGATGCCCCTACCTGTTAAGTAGCAATAATTAAATTATTATGGACTAAATAGCTGCTATTCAAATATACAGACTGTTTTTTTCTTTTCCTCTCTTCCAGTGGAGAAAACCGACACTGGACACACAATGCATATGTGAAAGCATATGGGGTATGTAACACTGCATTTATTAAAAAAGCCCCCCAAAACCCACCAAAATCCTGTCAAAGATACTAATTTCTTTCTATTCTGATCTAAGTCAAGAATGACTTAGAAAATAATTAAATTTTCAATTAAGTGAATTGAAAGTCTGTATCAAGCCCAGGTACTGTGGTGGCAGTAGGTAGTGTCTGGGGTTCGACTGTACCAATCTTAACAAAAAAAAAATAAGAAACCTTACCTAACTTCAGACAAAAACATCAGAGACACGTTCATGTGACTTAGTCACTCCAGACTCCCTTCATGGTCAGTGAAGTGTGTGCTCACGTGAAATGAAAGGTGCAGGTCACCTGAATCTTTGAAGACATTTGCTAAGGACAAGGCAAACTGTGGTCTTATATTTTTCTAGCTGTTAAGGAGGATCACTGGGGTAACTGCTTCAGAAGTAGACTTATCCACTGCAGATGCCTGTTTTTATCCAGGCAAAGCCCTCAAGCGCTGACACTAAATAGTGTGCAAGCAACAGGGCAAGCACCAAGAATGTCTTTGGGAGGATTAAATATCTAAGGGTGGGGAGGCTGCTGGGATGCTCCACACAACTCGTCATTTGTCCGGAGGATAGGCCATCAGACGATAGATAGTACCTGACTTGTTCAAACACTTCCACTCATACTGAAATACAACCAGATGACAAAAGTCCACAGATTAAACTTCCTCTGCATGCATTTTATATCTCAGATATAAGCCTCTGCCAAGAATATTACATATGAGAACATAACTGATTTAGCTTCACATTCTCCTCACTGTCTTGGATGCTGGTTATGCTTCCTTAGTTTATTTCATTTTTCAACATCCCTTCCATCAAAATTTCAACGACAAAAAGTGAAATTACACAAACAGATGACAGAAAACGAAAACATGTTTACATGTTTTAATTCAACTGTCATTCCCTCCCCTTCCCCCCCCACCCCCCCAGCTTTTTTTAAGGTATCTAATATTGATACAAAGAAGTAGAGCGAAACGATGGAGATAAAGGCTATATTACAGGATCAGGTGATTAAAATAAAAGTATATAAAACTCCCTCTTCTGTATTCAGGGTCTGCTTTGAATGAAACCTCTTCTTCTTATCAGTCCAATGAAAATTAAATGCAGAAGAAATTAATGCAGTATTGTCCTCTTGATTCTGCAGACAGCTAAAGCAACAGTTCTGCATCAGGAAATAGGAAGGATGCTCTAAACTCAACAAATGAGGTGGGTGATTGATAACAACTGGAGGTAAAGGCTGAAAATGGGCTACCCAGTTTTAGGCATCTGATAGATCTACTTGAGTCAAAAGTTGAGTTTACACTACACAGCCAAGGAAGAGGGATGTTTTATTCTAGACATGGACTGGAGTATATACTGAGATCTCTCTGTCTCCCTCACTTTGCTGGGAAATTTTGTATTATTAAGCTCTTTCTACAGGCACTTTCACTTGCTGCTGAAATTATATGGTACGGACTTCTTTTCAGCCTCTCTCTGCACCTCTCCATCCAAATTAGTGAATGAAAAATTATCCCAGTAGATCACAATTAGATGTTTGTCCAAGAGTTTAAAGCCATTTTCTGAACTCCTTGTATGCCAGAAAGGAGGCCATGCAAGTCCTACAGCTTTCAGCTTTTCTTCTCATTTATAGTGTCAGAGTGGTAGACAATTTAGTTATATCTGTGGTATGCTTGAAACTGGAAAACTGTGGATAATAACACAAAGTACAAGAAACATTGATTTTTAGAATTTATTTCCTATTTTTTTGCAAATTGAAAAAGCCAACTCTTCCACTTATCTATTCACAAATATCACATTTAATACTGCAAAGTATTGCTTCTTCATCATAAGGAAGTTGCTGCGGCATTTCCTGTCTCCCAGAGCACCTCCACAATCCTTGAAACAGAATTTAGATCCTCCTGGGGACATCATGGATCAGGTCCTCTCCTCTCCTCTCCTCTCCTCTCCTCTATGTGATTCTCCCCCTAACAACATTATTTCCTCTCATTTCAGAGTATGGCATAGCTATGATAACAGCAAATAATAAAAACCAATGGACACATTTTTGTTCTCTGCTTCTATATTGCTTTAGGGGAAATAGTTTGTGACAATCTCATTTTATGTCTAGATTGCATCATGCTCTTCAGCAGCCAGCCTATGCTGAGGCGCCGCTCCCCCTCCTGCCTTGTTCCTCACTCTATTTATTGCTAGTTCACTTGCACAGGGGGAAGAGTCACAGATCACAGAAATATTATTTTATGTGTCACGGCCTGTACCACTGGAAGCTGATTAGATGAAGTAAAATGGTATTGCACTGTCCTATACCAGTGTGCTAGGCAAGTGACAGATATATTAAGAAAAATAAAATTCAGCTGTTTATGGTTTTCCTAACCACTACCCACAGCACACTGTACTGTTCAGTTATCATTTACAATTTAGTGCCAGAGATAATCTTCAGACTAACATGTTACCACTCAGGGAACTGGATATTTGTATTTGCTTAAGCCTGTGGGACTTACACATTGTGTGAGCCTGCCAGTTTCCTTGTGTCAGGGCAGATGCATGTTGCCATCGTGGGGCACAGCGAAGGGAAGGAATCCCTCCTCACACAGGCATACTTCCACTTTGGCTCTGGCTTTGCTCCCATGTGCTGTTAGGCTAGAGGAAAAGCAGACATAACATGCCTGGATAGTTGGTGTCAGATATGTGCCAATCCCTCACCCATTTCTCAGTCAGTAGGAGGGGTGAACAGCAAGCACTGCCCCCAGCATCCCAACCTGTGGTACATGGAGGTGACACCAAACTGTGGGTGTTGCCTGAGCAAGCACGTGGTCTGGGCTGCAGTCCAGCACACACCCTGTAGCACAGCTCAAGAGGATCCTCACTAAAGTCTACTGCAAACAAATTTGGGTTTTTAGGAATAAGGCAGCAGTACAATTGTAAATAATATTTTTTGAAGGGCCAAAGAAGTAGGAGTTGAATGATTTTTCATACTTTTTCTGACTTTCTGTGCATTTTAATGGTAACTACAATAAAAATATGGTTTTGCTTTATCTTTTTTTATTTTCTATTTATTTGTTTTTATTCCAAAGACAAACACAATCTTAGCATTTTCAGATTCAAATAAAGCTAGATTGTGGTAGTGAACCACTGAACTATGACCCCATGGGGAAAAAAAAAGAAATGGATCTAACCATGAACACAACAATTTTTGGAAAAGAAAAAGACTTTTGGAAAGCAAAATCATTGTCAGCAAGTAAATTACTTTGTATGAATGAGATGCTGACTTCAGTTCTCTGCCCCTCCCCCCATAATTTTTTCCCTTTTGTATAGCAATGGGCTACATGGAAAGTGTGTCTCATTGTTAAATGATCTGAGAAAGGCAGAAAAGGGGAAAGGACAAGATCATTTCACTTGTATAGATGAGCAGACACAGAAACAATAACAAGACAATCAATTGAGCAAACAGAGGCTGTGGCAGCAACACAAACGATCATCATTCTCAAAATCTGAGATGCAAATACATTTGTAGAGGAGATATTAATCACGATGTAATTCTTAAAAAATAGGTTTGCTTGTAGAAGGACTTTATTCGTACCTATAAAATACTAAAATACTAAACAAAATCAGTAATCTTTTTCCTCTGTGCAAAATTTTTAAATCTGATCAGGCCCCTTTTCCCCATTCAGTTGTGATTCTAGAGTAGATCTCCCACTGCTCTGAATGAATTACCATGCTTCCACGACATTCGTGGTGCTTTGTTAATGTGCATTACTTGATATTTGGGTTCTTTGTAGTGATGGTGAAGACATGAAAATAAACCATGGAGTTGAAAACCTGTTCCTGTTCAATCTATGAATACAGCCTGGGAAATGCAAACTTTCCAGCAGCACATGAAGATATCAGGAGCAAGCCCCCAGCACATAAGCAAACATGTCAAGATTATAGTGTATTCTTATTTGTAAAGGAGTATTTACAAGAAGGCATACCAAGATGCCATTTAGACTGTAGTCCATTCTGGTTTAGCCTTTAGCTTCTGAATTGGAAGGAATTTCTCTTACCAACAACAAGAACAACAACAAAATCTTCAAATGTGCCACTTAGGTTTGGTTTGTTCAGAGGATATTTAATACACAGATCTGGTGAAATTAACATCAGGTGATTGCCTAATTCCTTTAGTGCAATCTGGAAACAGTATTGATTAGGAAATCTTCAAAAGTGCCCGTGGAGATTGAGTTTCTGGTATCCATAGGTTTAAAAATTCATAGAATCATAGAATGGTTTAGATTGGAAGGGACCATATAGATCCTCTAGTTCCAACCCTCCTGCCAGGGGCAGGGACAACTTCCACTAAAGTGGGTTGCTCAATGCCCCACCCAAATTCACTTTGAGCACTTCCAGGGATGGGGCATCCACAGCTTCTCTGGGCAACCTGTTCAAGTACCTCACCACCCCCTGAATTTCTTCCTAACATCTAATCTAAATCTCTCTTCTACTATGATCCATCTCCTCTGTGTATTGCCATATTTAAAAAGAAGGAGCTAATGAGAAATATTGTCGTGCAGATTTTAGAGCAGTTTTGACAAGAAAGGATTGCAAATGCACCTGAAAGCTTGTTTTACATTTAAAAAATCACCTTGGACTCTTGAGCTTTTTAGTATCTTCTCCTTTCTAAAGACATTTTATTCTGAAAAGCTGAACACACTCCCATTAGCAATATGTTCAGTCAAGAGCATCTGGGGAAATATATTTGTGGTATTAAAAACCCCACATAAATATTCCCACATTTGCTGTGTGGGATAACACATAGCAGCTGTATTGTAAAACCTCATGCTTTGCAGAACACAGTCCATCAGAAGAGATGTGTTTTGGTTCATCTGAAAGAGAGATGACTATAAATCACCAGGTGGTAATAGGAATTGTCAGGAAAAGCTCTGCTCAGCAGCACAGGAATGAAGGCACAGAGGAGAGTTTGGTGGGAGGGAAACTTCCCTGCCCACCTGTCAATCCTTCCCTGTGTCCCTACAGCCATATGCTCCCAATTTTTATTTCCTGTCCCAGGCAGGACAGCTCCCCTCTGTTCTCGTTTAATCTGCCTTAAATGCCTTTGCCTCATTTAACCTACCTTTGCCTCAAACAGAAGAGCTCCCATCTCTTTCCAACCACCCATTTCCCTAAGTAGGCTGCCGAGATCCTTTATTTACTGGCACCCCTTTTGAGGGCTGCCTGTCTATTAACAGGTGTGATCTCATATCCCCAAAAATCCTTGCTGCTTTTCTGTCAGGGACATGCAATGCTCATCATGGGTGAGAATTAATGTCTCAGTGTTATAAAATGAATCCCTAATGGAGGTTCAGACCTTGGAGATTGTGAGAAGCAGGAGTGGTTAGTATGTGACACTGGATCTGATTATGTATCTATTTTATATTAATGGAGGTGGGAAGCTGCTAAGAGAGTTGTGATTATTTCCCTGCTCAGCAAATGTAGGTACCTTCCAAACTCCACTGGGATAATTCAGCTACTTTGACAATTCCCCAAATTGCTGGAAAATTAAGTTTTCTTGCAGATATCTGGTGATTTCTTCAGCTTTTATTTGGCATAAAAAGACAAAGTTGTTTTAAAATATTTTTGTCCTTCGGATAGAAGACTGGAATCACAGAATTATTTGGGTTGGAAGGGACTGTAAAAATCATCTAGTTCTAACCCCTCTGCCATGGGCAGTGACAGCTTTCACTAAAACAGGTTGCTCTAAGCCCCAGCCAACCTGGCCTTGTCTATCTAATCAGTTCAATGGCATTTTGCCTTGCAGAATGTTTCATTTGCTCATGTCTTAGAAAAGTTTGTTTCCGAAAAAAATACTCTGTTGTCCAGTCTTTCTGGTATTCTATCCATGACAAAGAGCCAAATTTTGGACCAAGAATCCTGATGTTGTAGTGTTTTTAAGATAGGGCATTGAGGTTTGGTGTTCTAAAAGTGCCAGTCTCCTGCAGTAACAGTACTAAGATTCATTTGAGGTACTGAAATTTAATTAAAACAGAGAAGGGGTGAAAGGATTGCACTGACATAATTACTTTTATTTCTGTCCATTTTATTTAAGAATATTTTTGTGCTTCAGGAATACTTTTGGGAATTTATACTGTGGTTGTGAAATACTGTATTTCCATACAATCTCTGAGATTATTCCTTTGGATTTGCCACAAACACTTGCAGGCAGGGCCCTGCATGGTGCAGCAATGAGGTACTAGAGATACTGGAAGTAAGTAAATGCAACAGGATATGGTATCACAGATCCTTTCGTCCTGCTTCTTGCTTGCATTCTGGACCCAAAGAAGATTTCTGTGAGTCTGACGAGTTGCAGAGGGGTTTGTATGCTCTATTACTTGGAAGTGGCATTGCAGGATGATGTCTGCAGAGATCATTGGTGCATCTACAATGTTGAGCCTGGCATCTAGGTGGGTCCCTTGCTGAGGAACACAAAGGAAAGCTGCACCCATCTGCATCTCAAACTCCTCTAGGAGTAGAAAAAGAAAGAAGCAGTTTAAAGGTACTGTGGTTCCAGAGCCTTCATGTGAGAAGAGCCACTTGAGACTGGTAAAGATTACAGCCAAGTGTATGATACCTGCTGGAGTGTGAAAAGCCTGGAATTAGAGAAGATAATTACTCACCAAGCAGCACCCACAGTTAAGGGAAGGTTCCTGCCATGCCTCACAGTGATGACCTCCAACAGAGCCAGTGGGGAGACAAAACCCTTGCCTGCTGTCCTCATTTGGTGGAAAGAATGCTTCCTTTCCCCAGGTGGGTGAAAGGGGCAAGGATGAGAAGTTCACTCTTTATTTCTCTTACCATACATCAGAGATACACTGACATGGCTTCTACCCTTGGATCATTCAAGAGCAAAGAGAAGAGAGAAATTATTTTCACTTCTTCCTCGGGCCTTTTATTTAGAAGTAGACTGTGAAAAATAGAACCAGGTTTTTAAGCTCTTTATCCCATCTGGTCTTGGGATTACAAGATTATACAGACATGATGAATTGTATCTTTCTTGATGGAAAAACAGAAAACTATTAGAAAGACCAAGATTGCAATATACAAAGATTGTAGGGTTTTTCTCATAGACAGCTCTTGTTGCAGTTTTACTACGGTCATTTTTAAATAGAAAGTGTTCAATAATTTGGTGATCTCTTGTGTATAGTGTTACGAAGCTTAGAACATGGTTAGCATTCTGGGTTGTGCACACAACCTAGTTAGTGAAGGGAAGCTAATCTAGGCTAGATCGCAAGCATCCTTCTATTAATCTGCATTGAAGACAACAGAAACATCTGGTGAGTCTGATGACTTCAACAGGTCAACCCCCCAAGGTCATCAGCAAAATTCTTTTGCGTGTTCAGTGTTAGGCACTGAGCAGGGGTCAGGGCAGCAACACTCAGTAAAAGAACAACCAGGTTGTCCACACCTGAAAGTTTACAATCTGAAGAGGTTACCATCTCCCTCCGATCTGTACTTCCTTCTCTAGCCCTCATTGTTTTGAATGTGCTTCCAAGCTGGAAAACACTGATGTCTTATGGAGCTGCAGCCCAGCTATGCCCAAGAATCCTGCATGTTGCTTCAGGTCTGGACCTGCTCAGGTGTCCACTTCTGGGAGTGGGTGTTCTCTGGAATGGCCACAACAGGAATGAACTCTTTTTCTGAGGAATATTTTTCTCTAGCACACAGAACAAAATCTTCATTTGGTAATTAACACGTGTGCAAGAACAGCACAGAAAATAGATCAGCTTCCTCTCAGGTCTGAACAGAAACCATCAGCACTGTTAGTGTTAGTGTTTAGTTAGTTAGTGTTTTTGCAGTTGTTGTGAAGGTGCCCAGACCTCTTGGTTGTTGTGCACAAGTGTCTCTAGATTTACTCATTACATAGTTTTTTGCTGCCTCCATGAATAATGGGTTTGGATCTCACCAAATATATTCTATATTCACGGGTGGAAAGGGAAAAAGGACAGAACAACA
Organism: Edolisoma coerulescens; assembly: GCA_013397115.1. Classification (NCBI taxonomy): domain Eukaryota; kingdom Metazoa; phylum Chordata; class Aves; order Passeriformes; family Campephagidae; genus Edolisoma; species Edolisoma coerulescens. The sequence goes on from VWZW01005957.1 coordinate 189,513, forward strand.
CTATTTATTTTGTCCCCTGCCTCTAAACCTTATCAAAGAAAACAACTGTTTACAATAAAATAAGCTAGTAAAAAACCAGGGGACAATCAGGAAAAAAATAGTTTTTCTTCCAATTCACAATTCAGTCCCAATGTAGGCAGAAAGTATTGACATGTTGTAAGCATTGTGTTGCTGCTGTGGATAAGCTGAGGCTCTTAGCTTAGATCTTCACCGATCTCAGAACAAAACTATATCCAGATCTGGCTATTAACGATGGGCATTTTCTTCCAGTTCAGGTTGGACATTCATGCATTCTAATTGTCAAGGACTTTGTAGATATCTCAGGAGAGGAAGTGGATTTGTTTTTAGTTATTCTACTGCCATTGCTCATTGACGTATGCTGCTTCATTTGTAGATATACGACAGCTTTATCTCAGTTTCACTTAGGGAATAAGCTGCCTCTCAATTATCTTGTGGTAAACACAAAGAGTTACCACAACAGAGCTGATGTGTTAAAAATCAATGTATTACTTAATGCAGTGGTATCTTATTCTTGTGCTCCTAACCAAAATTATGTTCCTGCCATCTGTCATGTGTGGCTTCCCCTTCCCCTGACAAGGGACTTCACCTTCAGCAAAGACACCATTATTTAATGACATATTCTAAGGATATAGATTTTCTTTTGTAATAATGAGCTTTGCTTTTTGTGCATTTACATGGTGCCTCTCCCTCTGGAGTTGAGATGATTTATACGTTACCGTAGAAGGGGGGCACTCTGGATCTGTTCTTTCTGTAGCAGAGCCAGCATCAGGGCAGCACTGATGCTGCTACTTGTGCTAGGCTTGTTAAGTGAACAAATACAGATGTTCAATTTCTGATGCTTCCAGTTGGAGACATTCCACAAGTTGAAAACTCACAGAAATGCCAAAAGAAAAAAATACTGGGAATTTAGGTGCAGCCATTGGTCAGTCAGAAGACATTAGAGATTGGAAGAAAAAAATCTTAGCTGTAGCCCCTTCATCACCAAATAATGAATGCGTAGAATTATTCTTTTGGATCTCAAAGTTTAAAAAAAATTTTGGGAAATATATTTGTTTTAGGAGAAAATATAAATACCTTATGGCAAGTTATAAACAATATCCTACTGCAATAAAACATGAAGTAATTTGCAGTGATAAAGTAGAAGAAAAAACCTAGTGAACTAATCATTTAAGGAGAAAATGAGAATTTTGATATAAGAATATATAAAGCATAATTCTATATGATGTGTGTTTAATGTAGTTGTGGAGGCAATATCTCTTTTAATATCTGAGAATAAACTGTTAGCTCATAAAGAGCAGTGAATAATGAGGCAAAAATTCCAAAAGAGCTTAAAAACTTATGTCTCTCATTCTTATGCATTATTCTTTTGAGGCAGGCCAGGAAATAAGAGGCCTGTTTCAGAGAAGAAATTTAAACATAAAAAGAGGAGTAAGAGTGTTAAACAGTGAAACCCTTAGGAGTGATAGAGCATCACAGAAAGGAGACTGAGGAGTAGTTGCAAGCATTTTTGAGGAAGGAGTGACGCTGAACTTGGAAACATGAAGCTAATCCATCTGGAGAAAAAATAAGCTGACACACATGTATGAAATGGGAAAGAAAAAATCTCTGGACCAGTACTGCTGAAAGCAAAGAGGATGTAGATGCATTTGCAATGCAATATCACTTGAAAGAAAAGGCTGGTAGGGCACGCAGCTGGGTGGAGGGGAGAGGGGGGATGTGAGGACATAGATCAGCTGCTAAGAAGCAGCAGCATCCTTTGCACATGACCCTACTGCTCCAGGCCTTGCTGGTTACATGTGGTTAGAATGACTCCAGAGGTAAGTGGGACTGATTTGTCATAAATGTTTTAAAATAAGAAAAATAATTCACTTTGACTAAAACCAGAAGTACCAAATAGCAATTAATTGACAGGTGAAATCGGCAATGGAAAGAGCTGATTATTATTTTATATTAACCAATCAAATATTTTTCTAGTGATTAGCAGAATAAATATCCTGATAATGTGATGTGTTTGAAGGGAGAAAAGTAAGTAAATCCCTGCGTGGGACATGGAAAAAGAGAAAAAGAAGTAATAATAGAGAAACTGAATCGAAAAACCAGTTGTTTAAAAAACTCTGCTTAAACAAGAATCTCTGTGTGAAAGGTGTTGAATGCTCAGGCTTTAAAAGCTAAAGCACTAATTGGTGTCCTAGGACTCTTTGACCAGATACTGCTTTGAATCTCTTCTTTATAGCTAATTTAAACCTACCCTCTTTAAGGTTAAAGCCATTGCCCTTTTCCCTGTAAAAAGTACCTCTCCAGGTTTCTTGTAAACCCCTTTAGGGGAGAAAACTAACACACATCTGTCAGAAAAGCTTAATGGCATGTTCTATTTTCATAGTATTTCAGAGTTGCATTTGTGGTTGGGCAATGAAATGTAGCCCCCAGGAAACAGCTTAATTTCCCCCTTTTTGGGAAGGTCCTATACAACTCCTGGGGACAGTGACAGTGGGATCAGAGACGAGGAGAGAGAGCAGGGCTGCCCCACAGGCGAAGCAGAGCCGGCAGAAGGATAGGGGCTGCCTTTCTCTTCATTTCGAGTGACGATGCAAGAGAAAAAGAAGTAGGAGGGTTCCACCTGCCGGCCAGAAGATTAAGCCAATTGCTTCTGAAAAAGGGATGGGGAAGGTTTCCATCTGCTATTCTGTGTATTCTGACCTGTGCGAGGCAGAGGGAGACCGGCAGCACAGATCTGCCTGTTTTGCTGTCCATACCCATCAGCAATCAGAGCTGCATGCAAAGAGGATTCCATTAGTGTAATGTTTTCCCTTGCAATGATTTTCTCTCGAGGTTAAATAGATTAGTATCAGAGGTCCCCAAATTTCCTAATTAGCTACAAACCTGAAAGCTATCAGCTCAGGTCTATTTACATGCAAACCCCACTGTCCTGTCTATTCTACTGGTGGTTGCTGAAATAAATAATATAGCTCTTAAGGAGTCATTTTCCTGTGACTAATAGGGCCTGAGAGTTGCAGGTCATGATGTTCATTACCTAATAGGAGGATTTTTTCTCGTGAGTCAGAGCTAACCTGATGCCCTAGAACGGAGAATTGAGACAGTGTTTATTAGTCGAGTGTCACAAATCCTGGAAACTTGTCACTTTTAGAAGCTGAAATTTGAAACACAGGAAATAAATTACTGATTTTCTGTCACCTTTCAAGCACTACCCAAAATACCATTACAGAAGCTTGAATTTTCTGCAGTCCCACCTGATTTGACTCATGACCTTGTCAATTGACACATTTTGGAAACCCAAGGAGAAACATTTTGCATTTTTGTGATTTTTACTTCATGTTTTCTTTAGACAGCCTGGGGCAGGTGCTGTTTTGAGCTGCTTCAAGCCCTACTGCAGCAGTGGCAAAACCACCTGGAGGAATTTGCCACCATGCTGGGCTTCTGGAAGAAAGAGGAGCTGAGGACTTACCTATATAAAACTTTATATGCATATTATGTGAACATAATTTATGTAACATGTGGTATTGCAGTTAGTAACATTATTTCCACTGATTTTTCACCCAGGTTTTTTGTGTCCTATGGGATATTGAATAGGATGTAAGGTAGAATACATCTGAAAACTTTGTACAGACTGCTAGAAAGAAATTGATTTCCTTTTTCTCTCTAAAATGTACATTCTTACAGTACACCCTGCAGCAGAGCAAACCAGTAACACCAATTAGTGAGCATGTTTCTAAAAAAATCTAGTGCATGTCAGGAATACATAAAGCAGACACAGACAGTAAAAGAAAAAAGAAAAACTCCACTAATATAGGAAGTTGTGTCTTCTGCTTCTATAATTCCATAACAGTACCAGGAGAAAAAACCAACAGAGATGTGTGGAATGCAAATCTCCAGAAGTCAAGGATGTTTGCAGTTATAGTGCGTAAACAGTATCTAATTTTGTGGGGGAACTGATTAGAAGCACCGCTCGTCCTTGAAAGAGCCAGATAGCATATTTTAAAATCAATCTGTAGCTGAATAAATGTACCATTGAAAGGGCTCAACAAATCCCCAGGATTAAACAGATTCTTGTTACAGGTTAACCATGATGTAAAGGTAGCATTAGTCTTCTCTCATTACCCTCCTGGGACTCACTTTCTCTCCTGCTCTATGTTAATCGCATACTGGATGGGAGAGAGAGATACCACCTTGTGGAACTGGTTAAGTGTTCCCTCTTGATTTCAAATTATTGTCTTAGAAAAATACTGCCCTTCTGTAGGATGTAAAGATAGAAACAGATTTCCTCTGTGTAGGCCTGTTGAATTGTGACTGACAAGCACACTCCCTAGAGTGAAGAAATGGCAACTCAGTGTGTGAAGGAAGGACCAGTTCCAAATGGAGATCTGGACCTCGTAGCAGCTGGGGAGTTTGCAAGTTGGCTTCTTACTTTCCTGCTTCAGCAGGAACAATTCACTGAATGCGAGAAGTCAGATTCTGCTTTTGTCTTTGCAGTCAGAACAGTATATGGACCTCAAGATCATAATGAGTGCAGGATGGAAAATGTCTCATGTGCTGTACTTGCTGGTCAGATATGAAGCTTTAAATTAATTTTAAGATAATCTTGGCTTTAAACCAGTAGGACCACACTAATCTGTTTTAGGGTGCTGCATGGCCATGTACATATAGTGCCTGCATTTCAAAGAGAAGGCACATGACACATAACGTGAATTGCTATTTTTGACATGCTGTTGCGCTACAAGATATCGTCAGGAGGATGTAAATAATTACATTGGCTGCTGCTCTCCATATTGCTACTTGCTATAACACAAATTTAGTTGTGACGCCGCTGACAGAGAAACCAGATCCAAACATCCTCCAATATACTCTTTAAAGTAGAATAATCATATTCCAATTACTAGTCAGATTTAACACAGGAATAACAACGGCTGCCTAGATGCTGTCATCAAAATTTATTAATTCATTAATCTTGCTTACATTTTGTTAGTAGAAATAACTATGGAGTGATTTTTCTTTTTCAAACACCTGGAGCTTTGCAATCATCAGGAAAGGCTTAGTCACCCCTCCTTCTGTGAGCTGAAAGAAAAGAATACGAGAACAGCAGAGCAAAATCCTTATACAAAATTTGGTGTGCTGTGCAGATCTTGTGCTTGGTTTTGGAATTTTTTTGTTCATTTGTTTTTTGGGGGTTTTTTTGTCAGTTAGTTTGTTTTTGGAGGAAGGATACAGCAGTATGTGCAATAAGGCTAAAGAAGAAAAGAAAACCAGCTGTGGTTGGTGGATGAATGCCTGAAGATGCAGCAAAATGAGACATGAGGCAGCAGCAGCTGCCCCTCCCGAGTGCTGCTGCTTCACTAGAGGGAGATAGAGCAGCACCTTAGAGTTTTGTTTCATCTGGTTTTAGCCCCTGGAAACGTTTTTTCTGTGAGAAGGCTTCTTGTTAATTTGCCTTCCAAATCCTCCCCTTCCCTTTCGCAAGTGCCCATGGCTGATAAAAGAGACCCAGCAGAGGCTCTTGCAGAAACGTTTGAGATTCAAAATATACAAAGTGCACTGCCACTACATATAGTATATGGATCTTTGTAGTATGCTGGCATCGGGCCATATTCTAGGATAATTTCTCCCTTGTTCCTGCTAGGGAATAGATGACTGGGCATTTGTACTGTGCTTGTGAAAGGAGAAAGTTTCTCTTCAGGCTAGGAAGGGAGCTGGCATCTGCAGTTTGCCTTTCTTTGTGTTGTTTTGCCAATGCCATTAATCTACACCCCCCTTGAAAAGAGCGAAAGGCAATCTGAGAGTAGTGGAGTAGCTACCTGAAATCAAAATAAACTCACAATGACAGATCAAGCTTGCAACACAGACCCCACTTGTTTCAGCCCCAGGGTAGCAATCACCTCTTTAGACTGCCCTATCCAAAGTGGCCTGGGCAAAGAAGGGCACGTGGATTTGTGGAAGGGGGTCCTGGTTTCTGAATAACACCCCTGTTCAGGGCATGAAATCATGGAGGTGTGCCGCATAGATGGCCAAGACAAGTCATAGAATATGCTGAGCATAGAATATGCTGAATTGGAAGAAACCCACAAGGATCATCAAATCCAATTCCTGGCCCTGCACTGGACACTCCAAGAGTCCCACCATGTGCCTGAGAGCATTGTTCAAATGCTTCTTGAACTGCCAGTCTTGGTGCTGTGACCACTTCCCTATGGAGCCTGTTCCAGTGCCCAACCACGCTCTGCATGAAGAACCTTTTCCTAATATCCAACCTAAACCTTCCCTGACACAGCTTCATGTTATTCCCTTGGGTCCTGTCACTGGTCACCACAGAGGAGAGATCAGTGTCCGCCTCTCCTCTTCCCCTTGTGAGGAAGCTGTAACTACAATGAAGTCTCCCCTCAGTCTCCTCCAAGCTGAACAAGCCAAGTGACCTCAGGCGCTACTCACACAGCTTCGCCTCAAGACCCTTCACCATCTTTGTGTGTCTCCTTTGGATGCTCTCCAATAGCTTTATATCTTTCTTGAATTGGGGCACCCAAAACTGCACACAGGACTCGAGGTGAGGCCGCCCCAGTGCAGAGCAGAGAAGGACAGTCACTTCTCTTGACCCGCTAGTGAAGCCATGCCTGATGCACCCCAGGACACGGCTGGCCCCTTTGGGTGTTGACATGGAAAATCTATTCCACTGTGCATGGACCCCGCTGGAGAGTACTGTGGGCAAGTATGGGCATTTCAAGGGAAAGAGAAATAGTACCTGTGGAAAAGGGGTCAGGTGAGGGGGATGTAAGGGAAGAGAAGAGAAAAATGAGCAGGTGCAGAGTTCTCTTAGAGGGAGGAGGGAAATGAAGTGGTAGAACTGACCTACAAGGAAAATAAGCAATCAGGTGTGTTACTGCAGCCAGGAGCAGCAAGAGATTTCTTTTTTCTTTTTTTTTTCTCTTTTTAAATTACAGAACAATCAGTATTTCATTCCATTTCAAAATGGAAAACTGTTCCTTTTCATTAAAAATGTACGTTCCATAAAATATAGATCAGCAGCAGGCCCCTCTGGTGAACACTGAGTTACAGTCCTCCCAATTTGAACTAAATTATTTGTGTTGGTTTTACGATCTGAAATGCAAAGTCCTGTGCTCCAGTGCTTCTTTCCAATGATTTTAAGCAATTTTATTATAGTATTTGCAGCTTTTTAATGTCTGAACAAAGCAATACATTCAGGAATTATGAGAGGAAAAAGGGAAAGGAAACCAGAAGAGCACTACTTAAAATGGAAAATAATAATAAAAAAGTTGCAAAGCACTCCTGTGTAGGGGAATATGGAGAGGGAAGCAGGACTGAGTAATGGAACCTCAGTGTATAATCTCTTCAAAATTTAAGTACTTCATATTGAATCATTTGACTTGAATCTGAACCTACAGTTATAACGACAAGTCAGCTCTGGAACGTGAAGGGCCTTGCTCCTTGCACAATGCAGAAAATTTTGCCTGAGGATTGCCTTTTCAAACCCAGTTTCAGTTCAGCACAATCTTGTATTGAAACTCAACTAATCACACGTGACATCCATCATTAGTTGCAGCTATGAAGGAACATCAGAAGAACATGAAGAAATGTATATTTTATCACTAAACAACAGAATCAAGCCTAACCTTGCCTTCATTTCAGATTTGAAATTAAAACACTTTTCCTATATATTTTCTTGAAACCAAAATTAGTAAAGCTCTTGGGCTGTCCCGAGTTGAAAAAAGAAAGTTGGAGAGGGACTTTTTACAAGGGTGTGTAATGGTAGGACAAAGGGCGATGGCTTTTAACTGAAAGAGGGCAGGTTTAGATTAGATATTAGGAAGAAATTCTTTACTGTGAGGGTGGGTGAGGCACTGGAGGAGGTTGCCCAGAGAAGTGGATGCCCCATCCCTGGAAGTGTTCAAGGCCAGGTTGGATGGAGCACTGAGCAATGTGATGTAGTGAAAGCTGTCCCTGCCCATGGCAGGTGAGTTTGAACTAAACGACCTTCAAGGTCCTTTCCAGCCCAAACCACTCTATGATTCTATGACTCTTTAGAAGTTATGCGCAATACTTGCCATATTAAAAGAGTAATTTGTACAGATTTTTCAGAGTATCACCCCAAAACCTCCCTGAACATCTATCAGCTTATTTTATTTGAGATGTCATGAAAATTACCTCATTCTTCTGGGTACTGCATTGCTACACACTCTGCAGGTTCCTTCCACACATATTCATAAATATTGTAGTGCAAATATATATAATATATAGAACTATTCATATGTCAATGTGTTTACTCTTAAGGCCTGAGCTGCGTCCTGCTGAACACCCCTCCTTTAGCTGAAAATTGTTGAAATGACTTTGAACTTTAGAGCTGGTCACCGGTGCCTGATGCAGCTCCCTCTGAAGTCAGTGTGGGTGACTCTATCGATTTCAAGGAGAGAGAGTTTTGTTCTTCAAAGTAAATTTTGCTGACAGATCCCTGAAGATATTAAGGACAGCAAAACTTCTTTGAAGCATTTCACACTGAATGTCACAGGTATCTAAGAGCAAACCTGTTTAATAATTTTGCTGTAAATTCAAAAGTCAAATAATTATTATGTCGCCTCCAACACAGTTAAACCTTTTTTCCAAAATTTGAGCCATTGCCTCTGTGATCATTAGAGTTTTATAAACATAATACTCTTATACCAGTTTTTATAAACAAAAAACTTTCAATGCTAGTCTGTCAACAAGACTAATTATGGTTTAAATTTTGTCCCATTAACAGAGACATATAAATTCTCTCTTTCAATATAACACCTTTCACATGGTATTCCTAATTGTTGCTGTGCAGACTTCTGTTGCTGTTTCTTTGAAATGCCTCTCGTTTACACATTTAATCTCTTTTTCAAGGTTTTAACACTTGGCTGTGTATACATTCACAGCTGGGAAAAATTTCACCTCTAAGTCTCAGAGCCTCTTTTTCCCACCAATGTTTCACAGAAGTCAGTATGGTTGTCCTTAACTTGAAGGAGTGTAGAAGAAGGAACCTATGGAATCTAGATATTTACCCATATTCCTGCAATCCACAGCAGGAACCTAGGTGATTTCAGCTGGGAGGTAGTCCAAGAGAAGACACAGAGACAGAAATTCCAAGTGGTTGCTCCCTGCCAGCACATTGCAATTTACTAGGACTGAACAGGTTTGGTATTTCTGAAGATGGAGAAGGGAACATTTTATCATTTTTCCTACTTTTCTATTGGGAAAAAAGAGCCACTGCACACCAGTAGCATGTGCATTGATGTGTCACAGGATAAAGAGTTTGTAATGGGCAGTCTATGAATCCGCTTCCTGTGATGTCTGGGAAGATATGTAATTGATACATCACTGTGACAGAAAACTCTCCTTACTGTCCATAAGCATTTGTAGGGGGTAGCAAGCCCAGTAAGAGCAGCCACAGGCCTTTTGCTAACTCTGCCTTACCCTGCCAGGCCCCTGCCCGGGCTTGTCACCATCTGGCTGTGGGAGTCTGCTGTGTGAAACAGAGCTGGGCACCAGGAGTCCTTGTGTCTGACATGGGGTTTATGTGTGGAATAACAGCCAAGGACTTGAAAGTCGGGGCACAGGTTGTACGTGGAGGGTGCCCAGCTATGAACAGCTCCATGAGAGACAGTTATTGGCTGTTGGAGGAGGGCAGCCTTGAGGGCTGAGAAGAAATTGCTGTACATCAAAGTATGTAAATATAGCAAAGAAGAGAAGCAATGGCAAGGCATGGAAATATCCGGGCCGATCAGCCAGGTGCCATCTCTGCCACAGCCTGGAAAAATAGCACCCTTCGGTGTCACCCTGTGCTTTGCCTGGAGTGAAGACCTAACCATCCAGAAATATAAGTGTCTTGCAAAAGCCCTGGATCCTGAATTTGGGGAGAAGAGTGGGATCACCATCTGCTCTTCGTGTATGTCATTGAACTCGGCAGGAACCACCTGCTACAGAGAGAGTGGGTGGAGAGGTTTGAGGATCTGCCCAAATTATATATGTAAAGGATTAACATAAAATAATTACAGATCTAGAGGTAGACTCAGGACTTTGCTACAGCTGCTTAAGCGCTTATATGAGACTAACCAGTAGGTACATGACAACCTATTCAAATTAAATTCCCCATTTATAATACCTACACAAATTGTCCTGCCAAGATTTTAGTGGTAGAAAATTGACACTGAAAAAAGTGAAATTTATGACTGAAAAGCAAAGGGTAAAAAAAAAATGAAGGAGAGAACAGCTGTCATCAAAAGATCTAAACAGATTTTTAGACAGACAACTGAGTCCACTATATGCAACTATTCTGTGTATGTTGACTTATATGCTTAAGTATACGTATGTATACTTCAAATCCGTTCCAGTTATAAACACTTGCTAGAATGGATGTGGATATTCTGTGGAAAAATTAAATGTAGGGTGGGAATCTGGGGCATGAAAAACAAATTCAGGCTAAACAGTCTGAAATCCAAATGCTGAAAGGTCAGATCCCAGCTCATGCCTCCCACAGTGTTGGCCCAAGACTTCACACCTTTCATTGTTTGCTGTTTGGGAAGGAAATCAAGCTGAAATGTTATGAGGAGAGGAATCTAGTGATCTACTTAATACCAGAACAGAACAGCTGTGCCCTTTGGTTCATAGCCTCTCCAGCCTAAGTCCTTAGGGAGAGTTATACTCGGCGATATCCAGATTTATGCCCTCAGTTTATTTGGGCTCAGTTTTAAGATGCTTGTCTAAAGAAATGGAGCCAGGTCCATATGATGGTTCAGAATTAAGCCACACTCTACACCGATCTCCTGCATATCCTTTAACTGCCTCCTGGTTTTGGTGAATAATTTTACCAAACTTTTGGCCTGTCCCAATACCAGCAATTACACAGCACTGACATCCTCCGGTAATTGAACCATATCCCTCTTGGTGAAGTAAAAGCATCAGGGCTGTTGCTATAAGAAGGATAAAAATAAATTGCCCCTGCCATGAAACCAGGAAGAGGCATCTGCAGTAGCAGATACCCTGACAGTGAAGATGTTTGGAAGATCAAAGGTGCACGAGCCAAAATGCACAGCAGCATCTTCAGCAAATCAGTGTGTGTTGAAGTCAGTGGGAGCAGCAGGAGAGCAGCACCTCTAGGAAAAAGAAAAAAAGGAATTGCTCCATATGTTTTGAATTGGAGGCCAGTACATAAAAGAGCAGAATGTGAATCTTCCTAATGCTTAAAGAGCACAGAAAGAGGGCTGCTTACTAATTATCTTTTAAATTGGCTAATATGTCACCTGATGAGTATGTGCCTCTGCTTGGCCATCTGGGAGTTTAGTAGCTGCATGAGGCATTAGGTTACATTACAAAACACGCAGGAATTCATTATCTGGGGCAATTCTCTTTCAGCCATCAAGCTATTCTACCTACTTGAAGCCAATGAGTTTACTTTTCCATGAAACCTCCTCTGTATTCACTCCCTAAAATAAGTACTAATTAGCTAAAGATAACAGTCAAATAAACCACTTTAATTGGGAACCAGAAATTGGCAGTTAAACATAAAAGTGTGTATGTAAATATGCTGATTATCTTCAGAGTTTGATAAAACATCTGTTTTCTCTGCAGAATGCAGGTATTTCTTCCCAAACCACGAGAACACTGCTATTATCTCAGTGTCTTAATTATATAAATTAAAAAGAAGTCCAAAATAATAAACCTGACACCCTTTTTTTTCTATCTAAGAGATGCTGGACTGCATTTTGCCTTTATACACTCCTTTAAGTACCCGTAGTTAAAAAATGAAAAACATTGAATCCTTTCATTCCCTCTTCATGTTGTGAATGAAATGTAAAGATTTTCAAAGAACAAATTAAAAAGGCTGAGAAACATTGACAGGTGTTTGTTGAAAATCTTCATACTTAGTTTCTTGCTTTGAACTTTATATTGTACCATATGCATTTCAAATACTGATATACTCATTCAAACAGAGATTTGTGATCACATTAAGTTGCAAATTTCAGAATTATTCAAAAAAAACAAGGTAAATAATTTTGTATCAAATTCTTCAGGACAGTATATGTGTCCTTCTGTGACGTCCCAGTTCTGGAATAATTTTCTAATAGAAAGCATTGTATCAGAACATTTTCAACCTTCACTCTCCAGTCTTACAAGGTTGTTCACTGGAAATCAGCAAGGTCATAGGGCAATTATTCTCTCTAGACACCTTGGTTTTATTAGCATGAGTGTGGTTATTACTGAAATGCTCATCTGCATTCTGTACAGAATTAACATATTACTGTAGATTACATCTACTTGGACTGATCTTAATCTCAGGTGGAGACTGATTTTTGAGGTCCTTGTGCATGCATTAAATTTTAGTTTTCCCAGAATTGTCACAGCTAAACAGGTTTGCAGGACTGAAGCCGTTCACAAAGCTAATGGTCCTGAATTTTTGTGGAAGTTTCATGGGATCAGCATAGAGCCTCTAGGTTTCCTGATGGGAAAAAAAATCTTACTGCATTGTTCAAAATATGAATTTTGTTTAATTGTTTATTTTGAAAGGGGAAATCCAAAGCAAATAGTGAGGCAAATGATGTAAAATCTTGACCGAAGTGTTATCTTGCTAAAAATTTGTTTGGAAAAATACCATGGGATATGGCCCTGGAGAGAAGAGAGATCCAGGAGAGCTGATTGATTTTCAAGAATCACTTTCTCAATTTCCAAGCATGTTCCACCCTGACACAAAAGAAGTCAAGTAATGGTGGCAAGAGGCCTGCTAGATGAACAAGGAGATCCTGATGGAACTTGGACATAAACCCAAAATGTACAGAAAGTGGAAGTAGGGACAAAAAAACCCAGGAGAGACAAGAGCCACTGTCTAAATGGGATGGGGGCTCTCCCTGGTTATATCAGCTCTGAGCTGGCCATGAGCCCAAACACTGGGGAGGTGGAATGTTCCAAGTGTCCTTGGTTGAGGTTTGGAAAGCCAAAGCCCATCTGAGACTGAACATGGCTGTGGAAGGCAACAAAAAGAGCTCCTACAAGGACACCATATGTCAGTTTATAGTCAGAGATTTTTATTTTTGCATATTACTAATACAAGGAAATGGTCAGTTATCATTAAGGAAAGAAGAAACACTTACTTGTCCTTCCTCTTCTCTACCTTTATTCCCTCTCTTCAGCTTCTTTCCTTTTTATGCTTAACAGCCAAGGCACATGCCTGATTTGGGGGAACATGCATTTGGACCAGCTTCCTCCTAGGCAAAGAAGGCAGCAGACTTTAACCCAGGCTTCCTCCATTCTGCAGTGCCACATGCCAGCAGAGGCCATTGTATGGCAGAGCTGGGAGGGAAAAGGGCCTTTCCATCAATTCTGTGTGCAAATGTGAGCAGGTGGCAAGGCCTATTGAACACTTAAAATTGATTGCATGGTTCTTAAAGACCTCTGCATGTAGGTCACTATAAACTCGTACCTTAGGTCAGAGGGCCAAGTACATGTGCTCTAATTTGTAATTAAAAATCTGTAGATTAACAGGAAAATTTCTTCTTCCCTAGCAGTGTGCTTACCTCAATCCTGTAGTGTCCTTATTGACTCCATATATAAACTTCTATTTCCAAGTTCCTTTTACCTATCTTTATTTGTCTTATTTCAAAAAATAGCAACCCCTTCAGCCTGCTTAAACACAGGGCAAGTATGGCAGCAAGATGACAGCATAGAAACAACAGCTGGTGCAGGAAATTATGCACTTGTTAATAATGATCATAGCAGTAAAAGACACTGTGCCTGCACCAGCTTTCACAGAAGCTGCAGTCCTTGGTCTACTTATTCATAATTGTCCCTAGAAAGATATCCATTAGAAACTGCAAAGTACTGAACATGAAATGCCTTGAAACATTTAGGCTAGAATACCAGTTTTCTAAGAGGTTAAAAATACTTGGAAAGCCTCATGCCCTGCAGTGTATGTTCTGTATTAAGGAACCACTGCTGGAATGAATACTGCTGTATTTTCAACTGGGTAAACTGTTTTCCATAGACTTGCACAGTTATCTGGGGCCTGCGCTCCTGTTTCCAGTTATGGCTCTTTATTTTTCTCATTCCAGTGAGGAAAATGTCCTCCAATGTCAATGTCACAACAAGAGTTGACTGAAAAGTTCCAAAATATGGGATCAAAAAAAGAAAAAAAAAACCTAAAACAGGAATAGATTAAAAATGAATCTTCTGTTTTTGAGACAGCTGGAGAACTGATAAAAATGATAGCAAGATAATGCTTTAGCAGTTTGGGCAGCAATGACTAAGTAAGATATAACAGATATCAGTTGTTCACAGCCATTAACAGACTTACTGATCCCTTTTGGTTTCTGGAGAAGGCATGAAGAAACATTTGACTGCAGCAGCAGGGCTCCTGCAGTCTGTAGCCTTAATCAGGAGAGAGGCCAACAATATGTTATTGCTAGAACTAATGTGAGTGCAAAATTCTTACTGGCAGAATTAATCAGACTACCAACAGATTTATCAACTCCATCTGCTACCTGTTCCCATTTCAAATCATAGCACCTCTGCACCAAGACATTTCCAGCTTTCTGCAGGCAACGACAACTGCAACAAGAAGAAACTCTCCATAATGATGGAGGGCTTGATGAGAATGCAAACGGTCTGAGCATCCTTGCCCCAAGTGTGGTCAGCTCACACATCTGAAAGCTCTCCCAGAGATAAAAGCCAAGCAGCCGAGTGACTCTGAATCTTAATTGCTATTGCTAGCAAAAGCTGCCCATGCAGCTGTGCCAAAACACATCATCAGCACAATGTGGCAGCCACAGGGTGAAGGGGTGCATAGAATTTTCATGATTTTTTTAATGGCAAAAATGCTTACTGAAGACGAGGACTTTTAGGCTCTCATCAGCCTGAGGATGTCTCAACCCTCCTCCCTCATGGGTGTCCGCAGGCTTTGGAGCAGGTTGCAAGAGCACAGAGAGGAGCAGCCCTTCTGCCAAGGCTGAACTGTGGGGGCAGCTGTGAACGCCCCCCTTTCTTGAGTGAAAATCCTCGTGAAGCTCTGTCTTTAAGGTCTCAGCTTTTACTTGTGCCCAGGATCCCTTAGCATCAGGCTTCATGTATGGACATAGCACGGAGCCTATTAGTGATCTCCTCAGGGCCATGGGCACAGCATGAGCATTCACACTTACATTTTAGAGCAGACAGCCAGAGATGATCATGAAGTACAGAGCTGGCAGGGTAGACCTGTATACACCAAGCTGGCAAAAAGATAGTTTGATTTCCTTCATTGTGTACTGGGGTGTTTTCATCTTTTGAAAGTTTGCTTTCCCCTGTGTCCTCCAGTTATGTGTTTTCCTTCATGTCTGAATTGATTTTTGGCCCCAGAAAGGTGAAGGGGTCTGTTAAGGAGAAGTGTGCTGGCTGCAGGGCAGTGTGTTCTGGGGAACTGCAGGCACAGCATGGTAATTCATTTCTTTGCTACTCTGTTGTTTTGTCATGAAAGCAAAGCCTAATTGAAGATAGTCAGTCTTTAATGAATAAAGCTCTCTGTAATTTCCAGCTGTGGCCATGTAATCAGCGTTCATCTGCATGAAAAGGACTTTCTGTGCCCATATTTCATTTTGATGTGCATCTGTGCCTGTATTTTGCCCTTCTGATTGGGTTGACAGTTTTCATCTTTATTAGTTCTGCCTTTCACTTCTGTCTTCCTATTTGTGTTAGAAAAGAGAAACAAAATCTCAGAAAGCCCCAGATAGAATATATTATCTAATAGTTTATTAGAGTGTTTCTCTGAACTTGATTGTGCAAATTAATTAAATCCTGTTTGGTTTTGCTTACTATTTTCCAAATCACTCTGTTGTAGTACTTCAGAATATTTCTATTGTGTTATTTTTGGTCACTCTTTCTCCACAGCACCACTGTGCCACTGCAACACACTTTTTAATTAGTTTCACCACAGTCATCAGCTTTGTGATTATCTCTGCATCTTGAACACCTGGTCTGACTGTAGAAATGACTTGCCATCTGGTCAAACACTGGGTAATTAAAACAATTTAATGGCAGGATAAAATAGTGTTGGTTAAGAGCTTGATCATTACCTCCATTCCTTCCCCTCATGCAGTTTGGTTGCATTACTTCAAATTAAATTAAAATCCCATCATCAAGTTATCGCTCTTGGGTGGGTTTATTTTATCCCTCATTCACAATACTCATAAACATCTCCTGGAGTTAGTTTAGTTTTAGACTCTCCAGACATTATGTCTCTAAGAACAGTGCAAATTGCTGCTTTAGATTCACTGATATGATACTTATTCTATAACTTGCATTGCATATCAATAAATGAAGCAATAAATAGGTCTTATCTGGAAACTTAATGCTTAGACAACTGCAGGGGAGCCATTTTTCAGGAGCACACAAGTGGAATCTCACTAATGTTATACAAAATGGTGGGGTTTATTCTGTAGAAGTAGTTTAATACTACTGTATGCTACTCTTGGCAGCTGATATGCCTCACCAGATTATAAATAAACTGATTCTTGTGAAAAAGTCAGTGGATCGGATAACAAACTTGATGCAGATTTTTCATTTTATGATTGGCTCATTTTATGACATTTGGGTGAATAAGGGTTTATTTTCCCATTAAATATTGGCTGAGAAAATTGTTTGGGAAGCAACTTCTCCAGTGTTTTTGGTATACTAATAGAAGCTGGTTTGGAAAAGTAAATAGATGTGAGTCATATGACTTCTTTCCCATTATGCAAAGGAAAAAAACACTCTAGGTTTTTTTACATTTCATTCCTTTCAGTATTTGTAGTTTGCCGAAGTATATTGTTATAATCATTCAGATTGCATGATGATAATGATGCTAACAAAAGCAATAATTTTCCATTGGGAAATGAATGAGAAGAAGAACCCTTTTGTAACTTTTCTTCAGGTACTACTGGCAAGAAAAAAAGGCCTATTTAATTTTCTAGGGATTCTTTCTTGTATAAATAACAAAGAGTATTGGATTGATTTTTCAACCAGGTCCCTGGGAAATTAAATACTTTGTCATGTAATACTTCGTCATGTAATACTTCCTCCTAAAAAACACCAAGTTTAGTCCGTAATAGCACCACATCTGTAAAACAAAGAAAACATTTTTGAAGGTGGAGAATGGAAGGGGACATGGAATTAAATCCGGAAAGCCAATGATAATCCAAAATATTATCCATGTATCAAAGAAAAATCCCCTTATTATATCCAACACATGTAGGATGTGACAGGGCAGTCTGAAACTTCATCCTTATCCACTGGAGAGGAGACTACCCTGCCCTCATCTCACTTTAAGCTACCCACTCTACTCTTGAGCCACATAGCACAATGGTTTATGATCCCAGGCACATTTGCTCCAGGTCCTGGATGTGCCCCTCTGCTTGTCAGAGACATATTTTTATCCAAATTCTTAAAACCTGATAGCAGTTAGACCAAAGTACCACCAGATAGGAGACACTCATATGAGACCTGGTGCATGCAAGAGCTGGTGAGAGAACATCAGTCTCTCCATAAGTCTAATGCACATTTCCCTGCTCACCTGAGGCTGACAAACTAGAACTCTCCAGAGCTTTAGGGATCCTTTTTGTGAAAATAAAAGCCCTTGAAAGAATGAAATAACCAACTGGTAACAACACAAAACTCAAAACAGGCAAAAAAATAAAAAGCAAAAAAAGACCTAGCATACATGTACATCATGAGTGCAACCTTGAATTTTCATGAAAGTAAAATTATTTTTGTGATAAACTATATAATCAACCAAAAGCCAAACCATTCTTTAATCAAAAAATTCTGAGAAACAGGGGTTTTTGCTAAAATCTCTTCAGCAGTACCTCACCATTGCTGCCAATTCTACTTGGTAAACTTAGGTTTTAAATCTGCAATCAGTTCCCCTTGGGAAAGGTCTTGCACGGTACCACGCTGGTGTCTGATTGCAGAACTGGGGTCACTGCAATGCAGCTACACTGTGGTCCCATGCTCCTCATGTTACATACCTGAATGACAAATGCCTAAACCTTCACCTGATAAATGACTTACACAATCTAGAAAGTCTGAGGAACAAAACCTCAAGGTTAAAGCAAACTAATTGTTGTTGGCTTGCATGAACATGTGTTGGCAAGATTTTTTTTTTAGTTTTTAAATTCTACATTTCCTTCATAAGTAAAACACTCACTGCTGTAAAGTAATAAAAGACGGAAATTAGGTTGTCTCTTTTAGGTGTGACATTTTAGATACGTCATGAAGCAGCAGGGATCTTCCCACTGTCATTGCATGTTTTCAGGTGACATGAGGTATGTGCTGCAGAAAGGAGCAATACTCCCTTCCACACACATTCATCTTGCTCCACAGTCTCCCAGGTCCACTTCTTTCTTCTCCCTTGTGTCCCCGGCCAGTGTGGTTGGCTAAAAAGCACATCTGAGCAGACAGCCAGCTCTGGATTAAAATTCACAGAAGCCAGAGCGGGTCCTTACTCTGATGCCTTGTCCTTGTTCTTGCTGAAAGGTGAGAGAGGGTGAGGGCAGTGGGCAGGGAGCGAGGAAGGGGCTCCCTTTGGTTGCTCAGCTGGCTGGTACTGGCTGAAGGAGCTCGTGAGCATAGCATGTGCCCTGGCTGGTCTCAGCACACACAGCCACCAGGGAGCATTCAGAAGTCACTTGTTTCCCCATTTTGGCTAAGCATGCCTCAGCTCTGTGACTATGCAGGGACCTTTACTGAAGCTCCACGGAGGAGCCTTTCTCAAGGAAATTGTTTCCCTGCTGACATCAACTCACCAGGACAGCTTTGGTATACATAGGGAATGAAAACTGAAACTTCTAGAAATAACAGCAAAAGTCTCACTTATTGCAGCAGGGGCACGATGTCACTTGGGAATAGAATAGAAATACTAAAGAGAGGCTGATTTGTCTCAAAATGAAATAGATTCAGGGTATGAACCAGGTAAACAGAGGTGATCTTAGTGTTAAAGAAAGTAGCTGCTGTGATGAAACTTAAGAGAAATACAGGGAACAACTTCTGTTCAAAACCCCATTGAAACTCCAGTCCTATCAATGTGTGTGTGTGTGTGAGTAAACTTATTTCCCATGTCTTTCATTTTATTTAATAATAGCTATATAATATTGTTCCCAGCTCACAAATATGAAGCCACTAAATGTAATTTCAGCTAAAAAAAATGAGCTATAAGTTGTGAGTTTCATAGGGTTGATCACATTGTTTCTAGTGATACATGAGGCATTCCTCACAGAGGACAGTTTAAGACCAGTTGGTTGATCCGTGGATATATGAACCAAAAGAAATAAGGAAATTTGCAAAACCACAGGCAGTCCAAACTAGTAAAATAAGCCATGTTTAAAACACCAGCTTGTAATTTCAACTTTGTGCCTTGACATTATCAAAGGTGTTTTGGCTGATCTTGACTGAAACTAATAGGAGATACAGGAAACAGAAAAACCAGACTTTATCCTGTATTTCCTTCTCCATAGGTGTTGCAACAAATGTCAACAGAGAGGATTGGCCTTACAGTGTATTCTTTTAATTTTCTCTAATGAAAGTATGATGGAAAAGAGAGAAATAAAAATGTGCGGGAGGGAGCTGAGTCATGTGGCTTAGCCTCTGTATATGATACTGAGACAGCAGCAGCCAAAAGGCAAGGTACCAATTCTGCCCTTGGCTGCAGCAAGTCAATCCTGAGGGGAGCTTTCATATGAAGTACTGAAGAGGGCACCATGTTCATGCAATCCCTTGCATAAGTCACTTCTCTTTAAGTATCATCATTTCAAAGAGTGGATCAAATTAATTTTATTCTCTCTCCTCTGCTCCTCTCCTAATACACATTTTTTCTCATGCTGCCAATATGATGGCAGGTTGGTCTGGGCTGCAAACAGGGCACTCAGGACCTCAAGGTGAGAGGATGAGCCAACTGAACTCAAAGAATAAATTATTTACTTCAAAGACAGTAGCAGATTCAAAGCTCCATGTGAAGTCTAACCACTCCTGGAAGAAAGACACAGGGACAGTGTCACTGTGCTTTATTCCACCTGTGTCCGGAAAACAAAGAAATAATCAATCAAAGAAACAAAACCTCCCAACTATCATTCTTACAGACTAGTGTTGTATATAGCTTTAGCCAAGCTCCAGGGAAATGCTGTAAATCTTGATGTTCTCCTGGTGCAGACTCAATAACTATACAAGTGAATACAAAGGAAGACTTTCTTGGAAATCAAATGTTATCCCTAAACAAAGCTTTTTTTTTTTTGTGCAAGTACATGACTGTTATCACCACAGATTCTATTAGTGATCCATCTAGCCAGATATTATTTTCCAGAAAACGGTGAATATTTCCAATAAATGGGCAAGAAATTCTTGTTAGCATTTTGTGATAACCTATTCATTCCTCTTCATTAGTATTAGCCCTATGCCTCGAAGTGGGAGGATTTATAGTTCTCTAGTGAAATTTCCAACTGCCACAGCAGTGCCACTAGATAATATTGTTGCATAGCTTCTTGGTATTTTAGTGAAAATTTAATCATTCAGAAAATGCTGCATGATTACAAATTTTATGGTGAAATGATACGCAACAGATGACATTTTCTGTCTGTCCTGCTGTCTGTATTTGTGTCTGCAGGAAATTCTCCAATCTGAACAGCTTCTCAGGGACCAGGATTTGCCAGCTAGATTGAGACTCCTACAACAAGTTTTCTTTCCTGTGGCTTGTTTTGTGAAATTCATGTATGAATACAAACAGACCAAGCTGGACTGTACCTTGTACTCCATGCCACTGACTTTTGCTCTCGCTAAATCAATGTGTTGTCCCGAGATTTTGCTATTTTTTGACCAGGTGAAGAGCCTGTCAGAAACACCTGAGAAAATAGTGTCTAAATGAGGGTGTGAGTATCAGTACTCTTTTAGGGGCACCTAAGTCCAGTTGCTCAAAAATGTGATTCATTGCCTTGAGCCAATAATTAGTATAATAGCACGACTACTGAAGTGATGCTAGTGAAGGCTCAGAGGCCACACCAGTCACACACCTTAACTGGAATCATTGCAAGCCTTCCTTTGCTGACTGTGTGGGTGCAAGTGCCTGTCCACACCACAAGCTCTGTCTGAGCAAGGTGTTTCTTTCCCTGCTGTTCACACTCCTGACCAAACACCCTCTGTTCTCACTGTGAGAAGCCACTGGGCATCGCTCACTGGACTGCTGAGTGACAGCCTCTTGCTGTTGCAGTCGTCCCACCTTCAGCTGGCCAGAGCCCCACCAGCTCCTGCAAGCGTGTTTCCACAGAACAATGCTGTCTTTGTTGGGCACTAAGAGCATTTGAACAGCTGCACTTCCATAGGAATATAGCCCACAAATAAAGCTTTGCCTGTATTTAGGCCCAAACAGAATCCCTCCTTCACACCCAATTTCAAGGGCTAAAGATTGAACACAGTATTTACATTTCATATATAGGCAAGATGTCTGGAACCCTTATAAAAACATCATTATTTTTATATTCTGTAGATGCAGAACCACAGACTCATTATGCCAAACCGATGCCAAATCAGAGACTAACACCTACACCTGATTATGAAGCAATAATATTTTTTTGCTAAAAAGTATTTATGTTATATATGGTATTTCCATCATGTCTACAATAGCACCAGTGATCA
This sequence comes from Edolisoma coerulescens, assembly GCA_013397115.1. Lineage (NCBI taxonomy): Eukaryota > Metazoa > Chordata > Aves > Passeriformes > Campephagidae > Edolisoma > Edolisoma coerulescens. Next base: position 211,185 of record VWZW01005957.1, read on the forward strand.
ATTATAAATCTCGCAAAGCTTACTTGCCTCACTTGTCAAGCGGTTTATTATGAAAAGGTCCCTAAAGACCATCAAGTGACATAAGTTATTCCACATTAAATGGAAAATTGATCTAGTGGCTGAAGAAGCTAATGTCGTGATGTTTTCTGCACCAGGAATCTTGAATTTCCAGCTTGCTACAGTTTGAAAAGAAGTCTAATGCACTTCATAATGTAACTAATGTAATCTCTAATAAAATATTGCAAAGAGGTAGTTTTTCCAAGCAAATAGAAGCTGAAGTAGTTTCTGGATGGACACCACCACACAGGGTGTTTTGCTGAAGCAGCAGAGGGCAGCACTGCGGGATGGTCTGTGAGCTTTCCCTGCGCCTCAGCAGAGGGGTGTATATGAGATAACAGAGGTGAGGAAGCAGCCAAGCCTGCGGAGACTCTGGGAAGTGCATGTCCTGAATGAGCACCTGGAGCCCATGTTTGGCCCAGACACTGCACTTCCCAGAGACTGGTTGCCCTAGGAATTTGTAAGAGAGCTCAGAAGGGAAGTTGTCTGATAGCTAACTGCACAAAAACATTTCTGGTATAGCAATCACCTCAGCCCTCTGCTGTATCTCAGATAAACTTGTTCTCCTGGATGAACTGGGATATTTGAACAAATAATTGATAAACATGTGTGAAGGCTTCACTGCTTTGCGTGGCTTAGCACTAATCAGGTGGAACCAAAGCAGCAAAGGGTAGTCAGATTGTAGACTAACCTGATCCTGACAGCATCACAACTGGTCTGGTATGTGCTGATTTTCGGCCTCAGTCTTTCAACTAATAAATGCAAATAGGTTTTATTGTTGTCAGTGTATTGACAGTAAAAGGTATCAAAGTCTTTGCAGAGAGCGCAGCAGACTCAATAACATGGATTCTGTTGCTGGTCATATGGAAAATTTAACACCTCCTCTACCACAGTATAGCAAACCGAAATAAGAACATTTGCATGGCCAGTTGGAAACCCAGGAAACTCCAAACCTTACCAAAAGTCCAACAGCCATCCATGCATATTCAGGAGTCCAGCAGTTAGTCATTCAGCTCTAAAGGATATGACAAAAATGGGTGGGACATTACAGGCAAGGCTTCTCAGATCTTATCTACTTATTGCTGCACACATATGCACGGACTGAAACAGGAATTAAGGAGGAGTAAGGTATGTTCCCATTGTTTTCTTCCTTTAGCAAAAAAATGGTTGTATATCTACATTTGATTGGACAGCATGACATTTCAGGGCATAGAGGTGCCCTTCCAGCAGTGGCAGGGGTGCCACAGGGAGGCCCTTGGCACAGTGCACAAACATGGACTGTGGCTGGTCTTACTGCATATATGCTGTTCATTCCTTTGTGTCCCACACCCGTCAGCTGTGACCCCACACAGCAATCTTGTTGCAGCCAAAATGGTACTTCTGAGTGCTGCTTTGGAATAAGGGTAGCTCAAGACCTCAGTCCTAAGGGGGGATCACCCCTTACGCTGAACATGTTACTGATATTCCCCATTTGCTGTTGTCCTGGAAGAAGTCCTATTTTTCTGATGAGTCATCTAAGTAAGGAGCTGGCCATCAGCAGCTTCTAGATGAGTGTTTAAAACCTCCCTGAGCAGCAGTGCTTCTTCCTCATTCAGGGAGGAGCACTGTTCCCCATAACTACCACCCACAGAGCACAGTGTACATACAGAAACAGAGTGGAAAATGTGCTTGAGAGTTAATCAAGTACCATATAATGCTTATGTGGCTTAGTCTTAGTTCTCCAAAGCAAAGCTCAGAGAAGCCACCAAGTCCATCCCACATGGCCTTTGAAAGAGTTATGCCCCTTTCTTCAGTGAGAAAATTGCAAAACTTCTGAAGCAATGTGATCAGGGACAGTCAACCACCTTCACTGAGAGCCTCCTTTTCTGAAGGAGGCAGCAGAACAAGGTCCAGCAGGGAAATACAGAAGCTCATAGGAAGGTCCCAGACAGCTCAGATGTCACCACTGACATGTTGGTATGTAGTGTCTCCTGTGCAGTGAATTCTACATTTGTAAAAGAGATATAAAAACAGTAAGTAGGGAAAATGAATGAGGAAATTTAATTTAGTAGTTTTTCACTCCCACTTAGAAGTCTTGCATATTGCTACACTGAGCTCATGAAAAACAGGGTGAGGAATCAAGGAGCGTGAGAGTTGGACTTCAGTGTCAAGTGGAGTTGCTCATTTACTTCTCTCCATATCAGTCTGCCTGCTAAGATATGACATGAACAGGTTAAAGGCTTAGATTTTGAAAAAAAAAGGATCCACATGGTGCAAGTATGTACATTTTTTGTTTGAATGTCATTTTTGCTGATGAGATTGCCAAAGGCTGTAATTGGCCTAGGCAGGCTTTTGCAAAAGAAAAGAATATTCACACTAGGGGGTGGGAAGCCACACTCTATCCAAACCCTACAAACCAGATGCTGTCAAAAGCAAGTGGGAAGTTTTCCCCCTCCTTTTCCATGTTAAGAGGTCCATAGCAGATTATTTGATAATGGCTGTTTTGATATGATAAATGCTTTCTGCCCGAAAAAGTGACAGTTCTCCAAAGTGTGTACAGCCGTGCATTGTCATGGTAAGTTACTTTTTCAAGTAATTGCTGTCTTTGTAAGAGGTCATTCTATGTGTTTTTAATAGATTTAGCTGAAACTATAAAAAGGCAACTGTGTTAATTTTAAATAAAGCAACTTCTGTGGTTTATGAAGTTTTATTACTTTCTTTGATATGCAGATTTGTAGTAGTTGAGCATGAAAAAAGACCATGGTGGCTGTACATGAGAGATAAGTAGGAGCATTCACATATTCATGCTTCAGCTCTCTTTTTGGGGTAGGTTTTGTATTTATGTCACTATGGATGCTGTCTGAGGGGTGAGATTGTCACCTGCGTTTTTAGGCACAGCAAGAGAAGCATGTTAAAGGATTACTTCTGCTAATTTCTTTCTTAGCTTCGCTTTTTAGGCAAACAGCCTAGAAAGAATCTCTTTTCAAAGATATTTTTAAGAGAGAAAATGTGAGGCTTTGCAGGACGTTGCCTTACTTACAATGGTTTTATCTTTTGATTTTGGAAATGCCTATACCCGAGTTCTTGTTACCTCCTCAGCTCAGTCCGTTTCTTGAAAGTATTTTACACAAGAGGGCACGGTAATATTTTAGGTAATATACATCAAATAAACATATATATATATGTTAATAGGACCTGAGCATAAAACATCCTTTGATCATTGCAACTACCTCAAATTAATTTATATTTTGTGTACCTAATCAGAATACACAATGACAGCAGTGACATTTTACACCCACTTGGTTTAAGAGTAACTAAACATGCAATACTCGGGGCAATGAAGAGCGAAAGCCCTAATTTTAACTTCATTCAGCTAGTACTTTAGATCCAAGCAATCCATTTCCCAGCCTGTGCAATTAACTTTGTTCTCATACATTAGCAGAACAGAGCATCATAGGAATGCATAAGTAAAAAAAATCTATTTTTCCTTGAATTTCAAACAAAGACACCTCAGGTCTTGTCCTTCAAATCTCATTGATTATAACTACTGAGAAGATCTTAACATTGAAGATGCTGATTCTTTAATTTTCTTAAGTCCAAAAGTCACGCTCTGTAAATGACCTTTTCCTCTTCCATTTTTCTTCCTGGAGAAAAATCCTTGAAAAATGCAAAACTTAAATGAAGCATTTGAAAATTTTACTGACCCAATATCGGAACTTATTCTAGTGATCATATTAGCATGCACCTAAATGGCATTGGGTGTAAGCAAGAACTGTAAACTTTATGCATTCCATTCAGCTTTTCTCTCTTTTTCTTCCATTAAATTGCACTTAGAGAGGGATCAAGAAATACCACAGAGGCATCAAGAAACACCACAGAAAACCTTATAATTAAGTTCCAATATAATACCTCTTGAAAGTAGACCTGGTCCTAATTTTTAGAAATGCCCCAGAAGTCCACCTTATAGCCACGACATGTTTTTGTAACCTGTATTATCTAAGGAATCCAAACTAGATCCACTTACTGCTCTAAACACAAACTCTTATTTAATGTCCTGCAGAAGAGAGACAGCCTATAAAACAGAGGCTACTTCTAAATGACAACTGAAGCAACCCAAAATAGTGTTGTTCTGGGGCTTACAGCTCTCTATAGCAGAAGCAGGCAAGGCTCCAGCCTTCTCTAACCTCCCTCCCCATGTCTACCTAATGACCTCCCATGCCAAAACACAGATCAGGCCATGAGGTGCTGGTTTGGTCATGTAGTTCTGTGACAGCTGCACTGACACTGTATGACAATTTCACATTTGCATAGAGGATGCTGGAGACCTAGAAGCAACCCTTATGGGAAAGTCTTATTCTAGTAAAACCTTTGTTGTATGAGCCCGTTTCTCTGCAGAACTGTAATTTCTTAGCTATTATTTCTTTTATGCTTCACCAAAGCTTTACAGTAAACAAAAAGATATTTTAAACAACATGAAAAACCCCCAAAGCAAAACCAGCAAATACGCACAATCAGTCTGCATCTTTTACAACTGAAAACTGAGCAAGTTGAGCTGGAGGTTTGCTGCCATTTCTTAGCTACACCTGATCATTGAAATATGACAGTAACTTGTGTAAATACTGAGGCAGACTTACACGCCATGAAAGTGCGGCTCTTTTTCCATGAAATCATCTGACACCATGACTGAACCCCAGTGAATCCAAATGTGCTTTCCAAACTGCTCAGGAACAGGCACAAAGAGATTTGGCTACTCGCATGAAAAGCCTTTGTGGCAGCAAAGATGTGAAGCAATGTGGGGCAGACTTGCTATGAGGCTGTCTGTGGAGGAGGAAAGTTCAATAAAGGTTTGAGGGCTGATAAATGAGACAGGCGAAAGGATGTGTAAATATGAGGGAGATATGGATGTTCCTCTAAAGAATGAGATTTTGGGAGAGGAGAAAGCTGAAGCGTCAGCTATCTTTTAAAAATATAATTTCAAGACCTTTAAAAAAAACCCCCAAGTCTTTTTTTGTCACTAAGCTCTGAGGAGCAGATCAGATGTCTCATATCTGAACACTTATTCCAGATAACAGAAACAGTAAAATTTAATGAAAGTGTCTTATTGAAAATATATCACACAGCAAACTATAAAATTAGGAATGTATTGTATTTATCTCATGTATAGCATACTTAGATTAAGCTATTTAACAGCAGCTTCTTGCAAGATAAGCGTATTTTAGGAGACTGAAGTTTTTTTTGTAATGACTTGCATGCACACTGGTTCTCCTCTAATGAAAATAGGAAATACAGTGCCATGGATGAATACATTGCTACCAATATGGGAATAAAAAGCCAATTTACTCTTCTTGGAATGCACATCTAATAGGTCAAAATAATTACTGTGTTATTTTTCCAGTGTTGCATGTGCTTCTTTAAGTGTTCCCCCTTCTCTTGTTTCACCATTTATACAGAGTGCTGACAATATCCTTCCATCTCATGTCTGTGAAACAAATCTTCCTTGCCCAGGCAGACTTCTCATTCCTGTTATCCTGAAGCTTTAGCTGACAGCTCACTGCTATTCAATGTCTGAATATTCCGAAGGACCAACATTCTGCCAGTTCCAGAAATGACTTGCACAAATGCCTGATGTTTCATGTGTTGCTTCACTAGAGCCATGGCAGCAGAAATGTCTGTCTGTGTGTGACTATCAACAGCCAGTGGCTCATTAAGTGGATTAAGCAAACCATCACCTCATCTCTCTTGGGGAAAATGCATTTGACCAAATCCTTGTGTTGGGCCCAGTTTTGTTCCCTGAGGAAAAGGTCGCCTAACCTTTGTGTGCATATTGCCATGTTCCCTTCCCAGTGACTCTGGATAGCTCAATGAGTCAAGTACAGTGTATTTGGTCCACATGCATCTCAAAACACCAAAATCCAGAACCATATCAAATCACATGGCAAAATACGTGCTAGAAATGCCCAAGACTAGGAAAGGAGTGAGGCTCACATTTTGTAATTCAAGTTCAGTGCCAGACATGCTGAGCTGAAGCAACAGAGTATTGTGAAATTCATCACAAATTTATATACATATGAAAAGGCAATAGCTTTTTGTCATGTTGCTGTGAGAGAATATGATAGAATTATTTGAAACAAATACTAGAGGTCCCAGTGAAGAAGCTGCATAGTGACCTCTGTAACAGCTTATGTCACTATAGATTGTTAAATATAATGTTTATAAACATTATAAAGAGGCAACTTTATTGCATCCTCCCTCACTGTAACTTATGACTCTCCTTGTTACAATAATACATAATCCCATTGCCTTTGTGCTTCACATCAGGACATATTAGGCAGGAACCACAGGATGGATCTATTCACTGCCAGAGTTTGCTGCGCTCAGTTGGTAGAGTGACACAACTGTACATTGTTACTCTGGTGCAAGTGCAAAGAAGATGTTCTGTGGCAGGAGAGGGGAGGAGGGAGGGGAGGCAGGGAGCAGGAGAAGAGAAGGTAACCCCTTTGGAGACCCCAAAGTTCCACCAGATTCCATGCTGGTTTTCCCCTGAAGGTTGAAATTCACAGCACAGCACTGAAGTTTCCTGTAGTGCTGGGTCTCCAGGTCCTGCAGCAACTCACCTCATTGGAGGCAGCAGAGAAGCATTGCTTGCTTTCAAACATAAATGTATTGCAGGTGTCATTCGAGCTGAAGGAAAGAATAACAGCTGATAAGAAAGCCATTCCAATCCTTCTCAAGGCACAAGCGTGCACAGCCCACTGCATCCTGCAACATCTTCGAGCAGCCATTGGGAAGCAAACAAACCTTGGAACTTGCCAAGACTAGTCAATCACTGTTTTTAGCAAACTTTGACATGATTGGAGCCTATAGAGGGTTTTTCAGTGAATTACTGCCAATGGCATTTATTACTAGCATTAATAGTAATTTACCCACTGTTAATCAGAGCAGCCAGTTAAGAACTTCTCAATCATTCTGAGTTCTCACTTTGCAAGTTGACTAAAATATTTTATGCTGCCATTAGTCACAAAGCTTCAGCAAACAGCCTGTAAATTTAGACAGAGCCTGGGATCTTGGAAAGTTACACCCTGCTTGTGTCTAATTTACAGTCACTGTTTATATTTGTGCCAAGACTTGGACTTTCCCACTGATCAAGACTTAAAATACGTAGTCATAAAATGTTCTCCTGGAGTGGCCCATCAGATTACTAGTAGAAAATCATGTTCTGCTTAGTGGAGATATTAGTGGTACATCCATTACAGGAGAAAGTATATCTTTCTATCTGCTAGGCTGGTAGATTTTGCTTGGGTCATTTAACTCGCTGCCTGTAGGACTTACTGAAATTCTCACTCAGGTCTGTGTTCACTGGACTGCAGGACATATTTGCAGGCAGGGTGGTGCCGGAGCCTTGTTCAGGACACCTGAATAGGCTGTCATCAAGAGAGGGGTCTGGCTCCCCACCTCCCCAGTGGAAGATCCAATTCCCTCACTTGAACAGAAATAGCAAAAACATCCTTCTGTGTGTCAAGCTGTAATATCAGTGATAATTAGTCTTCTCCGAAAAACAGGAGAGAAGGGAGGGTAACACTGAAAAGCAAAAAAATCTCAAGTTAGAGCGTCTTTATGCTGTCAGAAAGGGCAGTCTAGCCAGAGATGCATTTGTATCAGAGATGCCCAAAGGGAGGGACAAAGAGGACGGGGGTGCCTTTTTTAACACACCAACCATTTCTTTATTAATTCATGCCAGCAGCAGAGTCTGTGCTCCCTCCACAAAGTTCTTGTAACAAAAAGCATTTTAGAAGCTAAATGTTTTCTGGAAATCAATTTAAGATGGCCACTCTGCTTAATCAGCATGAAGTTCAGTTCTGCATCAGATTACTAAAGCATACCATTACCCCCAAGGGCTTAAAATTCCTGTAGTTTCATATCAGTCATTTTGCCATGAGCACTGCAATTCCCATAACATGATCCAGGTCTTGGAAATAAGGGTAGGAACAGTTAAAGTATCAACATTAACTTGTCTGACACAGGCTACACAGATAAAATATGGATTTCCAGATGTTTGGCTTCAGAGCATTATTCAAACTGACATATTGCAAAGATTTATCTTTATCCAGCCTGTATGATACAACCTGGTCAGACATAACAAAAAATGAAATATTTTCTTTTTAAATAAAATGGAAGACTGCTGAAACTTACAAGTGGAAGTCTGACCAATTTTGATTTCCAGTTTTGATTGCTAGATTTACCCACCCCCTGGCTGGACTTATCCAGAAGTGTGTCAGAGAGGAGGGGGTGCCTGGACATTGAGCAGCCCTAGATGCCAGTGCCCATGGCCCGCGAAGGACTCAGAGGAGGCCAGCCAAGTGAGGTGCTGTTCCCAAAGCTATGTGGGGTACAGTACTTTCCTTTCCCAGATTATTTTATCTTTAAACGGTGAGGTTTTTTGTTCAAATGGGAATAAAACCAAACCATGCATTTCTTCCTAAAAACGGAGTTATTCTCAGCTCAAGTCGAAACATATAAATTCCTGCTCTGTCTGTCTGTAGGCAGGTAAGAATTACTGTGTTTGAATAGCTGTAATGGTCTCAGGATATGTGTGAGTGCAGGATTATAGGGAGAGGTAATAACTATGATTAGATCAATGAAGCAGGCTGGGCAACACAAATACATTTTGGGCACAGTCCTTTCCACAGATACAAAACACAAGTGTGTCTAAGACTCTGCTTAATAAACTACTTATAGTTTTTTGTCTAACAAAAGCTGTTTCCTTACAGCTCTGTGTGCTTCCATGAAATATTTGTGGGTGCCTTTGGTAAGAGGAAATGCTAAAATGGCCCTGTGCATATCTTGGATCAGACCCTGGATAATTTCCCTATAAGAAATAGATCTCTTCTGAATTTGGATGCTCTGGCATTGAAGTATTTCCTTTCAAGAGTTTAAATGTGAATTTAAGGAACTGACAGTGACACCGGATGTTCTGCTTCAGGGTTACAGAGGTTTTACACAGGCCTGACTTTGTTCTGGCATATTCTTTAACATCTTTATACACGCCTGCCCCTGTTAGTGTCTCTCCTGACCCCATGAAAACAGGCCACATACTGGCCTACAGTCTGGGGGGGTCCCTGACCCACTGGGAAGGCTGAGAAACGTGCTGGGGATGCAGAGGGTGAGGTATCTGGTTAAGGTGTCCCGCTACCCTGGTTTGTGAATTCCTGAAAATCCCTAGGGAAGGAATGCTTTGCTGTCAGCCAAAATTGCTCTTAATTTCAGACAAGTTAAGGTAGAATGGTGGGGGAGAGTGTGGAAAGGGTGGATTTATTTAAGCAAAATTGACAACACGGCTGCCAATGTTTATAAAAGACATAGGTCAAGAAATGAAAGAAAAGAACACGCTTACTCTACTTAATTTAAACCAAAGTTTTTTTCTCACCTTTCTGCTGCCTGATTCGCTGTAGACATTCCTAGGTCTACCTGCTCAGAGATTTTATCTCTGCATTTTTTTCTGCCTCAGATTGCATCCACTGCAGAGAAAAGTACTTCCTGATAGGACAAATTTGCTTTCCTAGCTAATCCTACTTTCAGATTCCACCAAATTAATCTTTTCCTTCAGAATACATCTCCTTTCTTTTGCAAAAGATATAGTCTTGCTGCTCCCTTTTTAATTAAAATAAACAATGTTATAGTCACTTTGCTAAACCAGCTTTTATCTTCTTTCCTTGATTGTAATTAACCCTTGTGTGACAGTGTTATCAATGCTATTAATGACCAAAGCAGAAGTTTCAGATGAAAGTTTGAAGGCTCTGCCAGAGTTAGATAATAGCCAGGATAGTGACAAATGTAAGCAGCAGTAGAAGGGAACTCATATTGAAAGGAAATAGTAACACTTTTCATCAAGTGTTTTTGGTTCTTTTTTTTTTTTTTTTTAATTTGCCGTCTAAATAGAGAGGAAAAAGGATGTCTTGAGATATCAGGAAAACATTGGCCCCATGAGGAGAAGCAATGTAAAACCAGATAATTAGAAGGCACTCCATGTATCAGGGTTTGAAAACAATCTGTGAGTCAGTGCTGTCTCCACATTTTACATCTTACGCAGTTTTGGTCATTCCTGTCACTAAAAGGTAAAACTATAGTCCAGATGGAGTTATGAAGTGATTACTGACATGAAAGATTTCTATGCAACATTAGAAAGAAAGCTAAAAAACCATATTTTCAATACTTTTGTTCAAAGAAAAGAGTATTTTAGCAGATATTGCTTATGAAAACTTTTTTTTCTGGCTAGCTACAGTTATGACTAGTCTAGAGAGGAAATGTATAAGGTGATATTAAACTGTCATCTAAAATGAATGGGAAGATATGTGTTGGATGCTGGAGATAAAATGAAAAAAAAAGTCAATTGGAAAAGGAAACATTTTAAAACTAACATTTAAAACCAGAGTATATAATTCAGTTCTGTAACCCCATGACAAATATCATTCAAGAAAAACACTTTGCAGAAGGTTAAAAAGGATAAGACACAGACAGGTGATCAAGATGAATATCATTCAGTTACACTGGTTAAAATCAAATTTATAAGGAAAAAAAGCCATTTGTAGGCAAATAGCTCTCTGAAGTGAAAAATAAACTTCCCTTTAGTTCTATCACAATGCAATAGCTCATTACAGCTGGCTTTCACCTTTGCTTAAAGCCCTTGCCCTCAGCTGCTGTCAGGCACAGAATATTGATCAATAACTACTGGTAGCTGAGGGCAGGATGGAGATGACCTGTTCACAGAGATTTCTTGCCCTTTTTCCTTGCATGCACTTTTTTCATCTTTTAGTCCTCCCACAGTTTTCATTTCATGTGCCTGCTTTCATTTCTTCTGCTTTCCATTTCTTCTTCACTTCTGCCTTTAGCCTGTTTCTCCCAGTCTCACTCCAGGCAGCTGGACCTCTCTCAGCAATTCTTGTCGCTACAACCTTCTCATGCTGCGTAGTTGTCTTATTCACAGAATCATGAAATGGTTGTGTTGAAAGGCACCTTGAAGACCATCCCGTTCCAACCTTCCTGATACAGGCAGGGACACCTCCCACTAGACCAGGTTGCTCAAAGCCCCAACCAGCCTGGCCTTGAACACTTCCAAGGAGTTAGGCTGCATTACCTTGTAAGTGGATGTAGACTTCAAGCAGGGGCTGGGACTGACTTCTGATCAAAACAGCCCATGATGTCTCCTCCAGGATTGAGCTCTCTGTGCTAAGATGTTATGGGTTTGAGACACTGGATATATCTGAAGATCACCCAGTCTATTCTAGACTGGCTCCAGTGCATCCATGACAGGCAGCCTATTCTGCATGGCGAAAGCCTCCTTCCTAATGATTTGGTAACACTGAGTAAGCTTGACTCAGAGCACTGAATAAAAGATATGAAGGCCTTTGCTCTAGCTGGATAAATAGATCAATAGATTGATCTTAGAAAGGTCCACCATTGCCTGACATAATAATTTTGCCATTTTGGGACATTGGTATGTGCATCCTGTGAATGCTGAAAAGGAAATTAATCCAGTCAACACAGAGGTTTTTTTCCTTTTTCTTTTTTTTCCCATCTTTCATGCACATGCAGGCACAGCTAAGTAAAAATGTCCAAGCAGCTAGACGTCAGGAACACCTGGTCAGGACAACTTTCTTTCACTGTTCAACTTCTGCTCTTAGAGAAAATTAGGATGAGTCTTCCATTTTCAGTTCATGTGGGTCAAGTGGATCCTCATCCAGCATCATCCCACAGAAAGTGTGTAAAAACTACTTCGATAATGACTACATTCACTGCTTCCTGGTGTTTAAGAGGTGACTCAGCTGATGATGACAAACTCTGTTGTCTTTTCATGAACTGCCACTTAGTGGCCTAATAACATTTCAGAGATCTGTTGTCTTTTCCAAACAGCAGCTCCCTTTATATTAATTTTGTTTCCTTGATATTTGGCTTGAATGCAAAATCACAATTTTATTGTCATTTCCTCCCCAAAGGCAAAGCCTATGAAGACCCACTAGAAGAGAGACACTTGAGACAGTAGCTTCCTCTTTTACTGATGGCTGAGCTCATGTCATGACTGCAGTAACTTGCGGTGCGTAGGAACCGGTGTTGGAGATGACAAGCCTCTCACTGATGTGTTATCAACTCTCTTTCACATGAGGTGAGTGAATACAGTGGCCATGGGTCTGTGAGAGGAGCAGATGCCAGCCATTAGACTAATAGAGATGTATAACACCACCTCTGAAGATTTATCTCCACCCTCAGTGCTATGGAGCCATCAGTCCCGACGGGCGGCTGCAGCTGAGCTGTGCTGGAAGCAGTGAGCACCGGCTCTGCTGCCATCCTGCTGCCCAGGAGAGTGTGATGGCTCAGAGTGCAGCACTGCTTGAATGCTGTCACCAATTTCTTTCCCCTGCAGGTTCTAGCAAAACTGACAGGTATGAACGTGGCTGGAACAATGAGAGGGTTTTAAAAGACCACCAGAAATGGAGAGTGCACTATTAAGCAGAAACGTTGTTTCAGATATTAACCAGTATTCATCCTTTTGATATCATTGGGGGTGGATTTGCCTGCAGGCTATGTTTTCTTGAGGCCTTGGTTGGTTTTTGTTGGGGTTTTCTCAATTGAAAACATGCGGAAGGAGAGGAAAGATGTAGGCAAAATTAATTCCTTCTGCCTTCAAAGCAGAAATGTTTCTTCTTTTAAAATTCATGCAATTACAGATAGTGTTAAAGTATAGTAAGGTGGAGATGCATAGACAGCATCATATACAGCACATTCCATGCTGTAAACACTCCTAAACAACAATCAGACAGGGGCATGGAGCCACTTTTCTGTTTGGTCTCAATGAGCCAATTTACAAAAAGAGGATTTCTTCATCCAAAAAGGTCCGAGACCTCAAATTATCTGCATAAATTTACTTTATCCAGACTTGACATGTTTTAGAGATTAAATTAAATCCAGGCAGTTTCCAGAGAGGTAAGAAGGTAGATTCCTCACCCACAGGAGTTGCAATCAAAGGATGGACAGATGGACAAAAAGCTAGGTAGGGGAAGCTAGAAGACATGTAGTTCAGCACAGATTCAAAAGGGGAATTAAGAAATTGCTTTTAACCCAATCATTTCCCAAACATCTTAGAGTCCATTGTCTTGACAGCTTTTTTTTTTTGCCTGCCTTTCTTCTCCTCTTTTTCTTGTTTTTTGTTGGCATTTGTTTCCTTTCCTTTGTCTGGTGCCTAGCTTATCCTGTATATGTGCAAGTGTAGGTGTTTCAGACAATTGCTCAGCCTTGAAAGGAATTCCTCTCTGCAATCACTGACTACCTAAGAAGGATTTTTGCTCCTGCCCAATAATTGTCATTCACCTGTGACCCCTTTTTGGTAAACTCTTGGTTGTCTCATTATTACTTAAAAAAAAGGTGCTTGGAAAAGAATGCGTTCCATTAAGCAGGCAAGTCTAAGCGAGTGTCTAATACCAGTGCCTATGAAGTTCATCAGAGGAATGCTGACTGATTTTCTTTAAATAGACCAGACAAAGAGTAGAGCATTAGGCTTGTCTAAACAATATGCAAGTCGGCATGGGGCTATATGTTTTCAAGGAGAGAGAAAATGGATTCATTCCAACAGCAGAATATAGCACTGAGAATAGCCTAAGTATAGGAATTTAGTCTGAAACTTTAAAAGGCATATTTTCCATTGGGTTTAAGAGGAAATATTCCCATCATTCATGAGCAGATACTCCTACTTTTAAAATTATGGCATTAGCACCTGAATGCAGTTTATTTTTATCAGTGTACCTGAGGGTTTTATAATAGCTGCCAAATGATTACTCACAAAGGGGTGTAAAGGGGACCCGAACTGAAGAAAAATAATTTTGGTCCCTAGAGCTAGAGTATTAATATGTTTTAGTGCTCAGACTTGTTCACAGAATCATAGAATCACAAAATCATAAAATATGCTGAGTTGGAAAGGACCCATTCGGATCATTGAGTCCAAACCCTGGCCCTCTGTAGGAGACCCCAAGAATCACACCCTGTGCCTGAGAATGTTGTCCAAATGCTTCTTGGAATCAGACAGGCTTGGTGCTGTGACCACTTCCCGGGGGATCCTGCTCCCATACATAACCACCCTCTGGGGGAAAAACCTTTTCCTGATACCCTGCCTAAACCTTCCCTGACTCAGCTTCATGCTGTTTCCTTGAGTCTTGGCACTGGTCATGAGAGTGATCAGTTCCTGCCCCTCTGCTTCCCCTTGTGAGGGTGTTGAAGACAACAGTGAGGTGTCCCCTCAGTCTACTCTTCTCCAGGCTGAAGGAAACAAGTGTTAAACACCTAGCACAATTTTCGGGAAGCTGAAATTTGTCTAAGACAGCAGACTTTGGGCTCTTACCTGCTAAAGGAAGGCAAGGACCCTTTGGTCCAGAAAGTCCTGCCCCCCTGCCCCAAACAATTTTACATTAGAGCAGCATCCAGAAAAATGGAATTTCATATTGCATAGGGAAAGATCCATAATTTGTTTCAGTAATCAAAGTGCTATGCCCTGTCAATCCTAACCATAATTGACAAGATTCCCTGATCTGCCTAGGTTTTCCAGCTGTCTGGCTTCAGAGCTACTAAGAAGCTCAGCATCTGGAAACCTTTACCTGCCTTGATTTTATTCCCAGGCTTTGAGGTTGCCAGGCTTCCTGCTGCAGAGTTGGGCCCCAACTATCAGGATGAGGTGGCAGAGGATCAGTCAGGAAACATTCAGGAAAAGTCCCTATCCACTGAAAAGTGAACTAAGATTTTCTTTTCCTTATTTGATCTGCCTCAGCAGGGTAGGAAAACTTGAATGGTCAGTTCTGGGCAAAGAGCAGCAACCTCTCTGATCAACAATATGTGTTTGCTCAAGGATATCTGCTGGAGACAGGAGTTGTATTTTTAACAATAACTCTGGATCTTGCATTTGAGTTATGGTTCAGGACAGGTAGTGCCAGTACTTCTTGAAGAGATGTTTCCATTGGCAGGAAAGTAAGGGCCTGAAGCTCCGTTCCCGTCTCCTTCACCAGCATCCAAACACTGCTAATACCTGCCATTCTGGACAATAGAGAAAATCCAATCCAAGGCTGCACAGATAAATCTCCTTTCCCCCGCGCTTAAATAATAAAGAGCTCCAGCTCTCATTTAATTGTAATGGAGAAGCACACTTGGATTGTTCTAGAGCTTTTGGGGACGAATTGGCTTACATATGTTTTCAACCAGTTATTCAGCTTCTTTGCTGTTTTTGGCATAACTCACAGAACTAATATTTCATGAGTGCTTGGAATTGCATCAGTCATAAATACAGGGTCAGATCCTATGCTGGTACAAATTGTCTCAGCTTTCTTGAGCTGCCTGGAGGCAAGTCAATGTCTGCACTTAAACAAGCACCCCTCTGTGAGTACCCAGCAGCACAGAGAGCGAGGAGCCCCCTTCCAGTCACAGAGACAGGACGGAAGGAAGGGCAGCTCCAGCCTAATAGCAGCCTGAGCACCTTTATTTACTGTGCAGCCTGACAGCAGGAAAGGAAGGAGAGGGGAGCCTTGATTGAGGGTTTTCCATGTGATCTGCAGCCCCTTGCAGGACAGGAGTGGTAAGTATGGAGCACAAGCAACATAAGTGATGCCTCTGGGGAAGCCTTTGCTCTCTAACTGCGAGGTGTCTGTGGATCCCCACTGGCACCGCAGAGCCCCTTGCAGTGTTGCTGCACTTGTGCGCTGTGACTCTGTGCTTAGAGACAGTTTTAACTGCACTGATGAGAAGTTCTCCAGGCAGGTCTTTAACCCAGAGATGCGCCTGCTATCTCTCAGTATTACTCAAGTCAGTCACATGCCTCCTTCTTGGCACAGACTAAACACCCCATGGAAGCCTAAGGAATAAAAGATATGGGCTTGGTGAGCATACAGACTTTCAAGTGCTTGCTGACTCATTTCAAATAAACTACCTTCTGTGCTATGACAGGAGCTAATTCAGAGCCTATATCTGTAGGTTACATGCACTATCATTTCTGTGTAGAGATGTAGATCAGGAACAGGTGCTAAATGCAGGATGAGTTTAAATGAAGCCTGCTTTTCAGAATGAGGCTCATCCCTGGATCTTCTGCTGGTTTTCAGAATATGATTTTGGAAAGAGTGTTCTGGTTGCACAGAGTCCAAAACAGGACTGCCATGGTTATCTAGCTACTACAGCAAATGAATTGCCCTTGACACTGAGTATATTTTCAGCTGTTTAATCAGCTCATGATTTCAGGGGCTGTTTTGAGAAGACAAAGTAGCATCTCTCAAATATATATCCCTTCAATTCTCTATAAGCCTCAAAGACTGAGTTGTAGAGAGAGGAAGAAAAATATATGTTTGTTAAAAGGAGCTTTAAAAATAATTTATAACAGGTCCAAACCAGCATGGTTGAGATTTTGTCCTCAATCAGGACACAGACACCAGCTGTGAAAGGAGTCCCAAACCTGATTTGTTTGGGTAGCATCATCACAGAAAGAGAGTGGCATTTCACCATTCCTGCACAGGGCTGGAGCTGCCACACCACATGGAGTTCTGATGGAAGGGTGCTTCCAGTCCTGCTTGACCCCACTAAGCTAGATCTTTCAGTGACTTCCACTCGGGAGTAACTTGCCAACTCCCAGGGTGATCTGCTGCATTTAGGAAGGCCTATTGATATTCCTGTGCGTGGTGTGTGAGTCCTAAAGGTGGCAATTTTCTCAGTGTTTGTAGTTCCAAAAAGTATGAAACGAAAAGTACACAGCTGGAGGGTCCTTTTCCATCTTTTACACTTGACAAATTCACTATTTTATATTTCCCTTATCACAGTCAGTAGCATCAAAATTGAAAATAATATATAGTGGTCTGAAGGTGCAGAAAAAGACACATTTAGATACCCACAGAAGGGGGTAGAAATGATTATAAAGAATGTGCTTTCCCTACCTTTGAATTTTATCTCTTCTGAAATCTAATATTACAAGGACAGAGCTCAGTCTATAATATACAATTTAGGAAAATCTTCTTTTCTCTTTTCTTTTTCTCTTTTCTTTTCTTTTCTTTTCTTTTCTTTTCTTTTCTTTTCTTTTCTTTTCTTTTCTTTTCTTTTCTTTTCTTTTCTTTTCTTTTCTTTTCTTTTCTTTTCTTTTCTTTTCTTTTCTTTTCTTTTCTTTTCTTTTCTTTTCTTTTCTTTTCTTTTCTTTTCTTTTCTTTTCTTTTCTTTTCTTTTCTTTTCTTTTCTTTTCTTTTCTTTTCTTTTCTTTTCTTTTCTTTTCTTTTCTTTTCTTTTCTTTTCTTTTCTTTTCTTTTCTTTTCTTTTCTTTTCTTTTCTTTTCTTTTCTTTTCTTTTCTTTTCTTTTCTTTTCTTTTCTTTTCTTTTCTTTTCTTTTCTTTTCTTTTCTTTTCTTTTCTTTTCTTTTCTTTTCTTTTCTTTTCTTTTCTTTTCTTTTCTTTTCTTTTCTTTTCTTTTCTTTTCTTTTCTTTTCTTTTCTTTTCTTTTCTTTTCTTTTCTTTTCTTTTCTTTTCTTTTCTTTTCTTTTCTTTTCTTTTCTTTTCTTTTCTTTTCTTTTCTTTTCTTTTCTTTTCTTTTCTTTTCTTTTCTTTTCTTTTCTTTTCTTTTCTTTTCTTTTCTTTTCTTTTCTTTTCTTTTCTTTTCTTTTCTTTTCTTTTCCCCTTCCCTCTTTATTTTTTTTTTCCACTGGGATTTCATCTTTGTCTGCATTTTCATGAACTGGTTTATAATCTGTCACCAGCCACTCAGGAAAAAAATATATGGATTCCTTGATTCAGGACTTCAAAGGTACACAGGGAAGAAATGTGCCTTACAACTCTTTTGCCTTTTCACACAATTTATTTGTAGTTCTAAAGACTATCAGTCAGATCAACAGTTTCACTGGTACCACAATGATTATTACTACCCCAAAATCCTGCTCTACAGATTTGTGTTATTTGTGTTTCGGGACAAGACTGCAATCTTGCTTTGTAAGTTTTAGAATTGTTTGCCAGTCTTTGTTTTTTTTGTTTTTTTTTTTTGTTTGTTTGTTTGTTTTTACCCTGAGAGTAGTGATTTGTACTTTCATGGGCAAGAACTGAATTCAAGTTGAATAACTAAATCCCCCCCAAAATATGGCTTACAAATTATGCCCTTTTGTATTTACGAACCATAACAAGACAAGTAATGAAGCAGAAGACACTGGCAAATCTTTAAGATCAGTGAGGACACTACAGGAGAAGCTGATAGATAATTCAAAATGTGGAGAAACAGCATGTTAGAACACTACCCATCTCTCTACATGAAGTCATTCCTAAAATTTCAGTCATCTCTTAGCTCACATAATAGTCATATAAGAACACCTATTTGAGATATTTGTTTCTGAACCTCTGTCTTCTTTGACAGCATTCACAAGATTCGTCTAAAAGTCAAAGAGTTTACTAAAACATTTTTCACTTGCCTGTCAGAGGATCTTTGAACTGGGTTATTTAAAGATTGAAACTCACTTCTAAAAGAAATTTTAAAGCAAACCATCCTCTGAAGCCCCTGAAGTTTTCAGATGTAAGTCTGTTTTAATTTCTCAGATCTCTTTAGTTCCTCTGGCAAACCTTCCCCAGTACTGAAAAGTCCAGGACAGCAACTACATGCAAAACTCATAACTGCAGAAAGAATCTTGGTGTTGGAGTGTCACTGAAGAGAACAAGTTTCTGCCTACGGTCATGATACCTCCAACTGACTGAGGAAACAATGACTCCCACTACCTCTGGAGAACCTATTTATGAGTTTTTCTATGAAATTATCTCTGTGAAGCATGTCATGGATCTCTGCTTCTTCAGCAGGATTTCTCCAAAGTCACAGTTTGAGAAGAATTTAAGACTTTTCAGGGAAACATCAACATTTCATGTTTTTTACATGGCATCACCTCTTAATCATATTCATGGTCCTACAGCACTTTAGGAATTCTGTATTGAGCACAGATTTTCCCAAAATCTGGTAGCTGTTATAAGTTGAATGCCTGTCACCTGTCTGTTCAACGTCTGTATTTTGGATACAGCATGGAATCCAGCTCTTCCAGATGTACTGTGCTATGCACACACAAATTCCAGTACTTTGGGGAAAGTGGCTTCACTATAAAATTGTTTTTCTCAAAGGCAGAAGGTTTAGACAGATTAGGAGAGACTTACTGGACTTACTGAGTAGGGTCTGTGTGCATGCTACCTCTCACAAGTTCTGAAAGCATCCACAGAGAGCTAGATGAGGAGTTCACAAGGGGTCTGGTGGTTCTCTGAAGGACTGGATCGATGTGATCTGTATGTGCACAAATTTCTTCTGAAGAAAATGCTAGTTGTTCTTTTAGAAGACCAAGTTTCTGGACCTTTCTCTCAGGCACAGGGTGACTGCAAACTGCCTGAAGCGCCATGGTGGAATTAGATGTGTGAGTTCTGTGGGAGCCCAAGCAGCAGGAGCTGCAGTAATGCAGTGTCTGGCCTGCCTTGGAAGGGGGCCAATCTTAGCAAGGTCTTCATGGAAAATACAGGGTATTGTCACATGGGTTATGAACATGTATAAACTCAGTATAATAAATAACCAAATGATAGATAGCACTATATATTTTGTGGAAGACACCTTTTTACGGCAAAAGCCCTGTCAAAACTGGCTGCTCCTGCCCAAGTAGGCGATCTAGCACAAGTATCTTCAACATATGTACACCCTCTAATGGATATGGTTACAGGATTTTAATCCAAACCTATAAATACTCACAGGAGTGGCAATAAAACTGACTTCAGAAAATAGTTCTTTTTAAATACCTTAAAAATGTGCAGCATCCGTGGCAGCGCAAAAAATGTCTGGATTTGGGATGTGTTTGCCACTGTAATTCAGACATACAATACCTCAGGATTATTGTTGTTTGCTTGACACATCAGGGACAGCAATGACCACGGTCCCAGTGCCGTATCCAGCAATATGAGAAACCAGAAAACACAACTGCTTGGAAAACTAATGTGTGAAGGAACAAACATAAAGACATTTGAAAACAATTTCACCAAATGTGCTACCATTAAATAAACTGAAATTGTGTAAATATGTTTTTTGTTGGGCTGCAGCATACATAAGAAATCTGAATTTGTCATCTTAAGGAAAAAAAGCCCACTGTCCATGCAATGTGGTTTTTTTTCTTCTCCTTTTTTGTTATGCTGTTTGACCTTCTGCTACTGTTTGATCTAGACTAGTACAAATTTATCTGATCTGTGTGGGTTTCATGGGTGCTGTTAACCATCTGCTGTTGGAATCAATTTTATGATACAGGCACCGTGTTGGACTGTCACAAATAAAAAGAAGAAAATCTCAAGGAATAAATAATTTAGTGCTGCCATTCATTGTGCTGGATTCTCTTTGAAACATCTTCTTTGGGAAATGGAATCTAAATTGTTCTACCCTAAAGCAGAGTATTAGGATTTTTATTTGCATCGGGGAGCTGAAAGTACGTGAACTGGCAATAGATGAGGAAAAGTGCCAGACAGAGTAAACTGTCAAAAGTGAAGACATTTGATCAGTTTAAGAAAAAGGCAGAAGGAGCACAAGAGACTTAGGTCAACTCCTCAGTATTGCATTTAAGCTTATTTCCTCGTGGATTAGATGAAATTCAAGCTACTCTGGACTCCAGGTTATGTTATGTTTTTCTTCTTACATGGCACAATTTTCCTTCCTCCAGAGGACAAGTGAGCTGTCAATTAGCAGAGGGTATGACCTCTGCTCACACAACAATATTTTAGCAGAGGTTAGAGCTGCTGGAATCTGGAAAGCAGCAGAGGATCTGGAAACAATTTTAATGCTAAAATAATCTCCATGGTTTTCATTCTGAAGTTTACATATTTTTGCCCTCAATGCAATGTTTTTAGGGAAGGTACTGATAGAATCTGCAATTTTTTTCCCTATATATTGTGGTCTCAATGGCCAGTTAGGCCAGACCAGCAGATTCAGCTGGGGAGAAAATATGCTGCGGTTTCATCTGCTGCAGTAATGTCCCAAAAAGCCAAACAAAATACAAAAATAAACAAATCACCATTCAGTCAAGACTCACTGTATTTTCTTTGTGCTTTGCTGCACATTGATGACCATATTGGTCTTTCCTGTGGATCTAGCAGTTCCTTGCTAACGAAGGATTAACAAAGATGAAGAAAGTTTATAAACATTGAAGGAGCACGCTTCTGGGAGAGGCTTCCAGTTAGAGGAGAATGGGGTCAAAATCTGAAATGGCTGATAGTATTCCTATTATAAAGTGAGAGTAATCCCAGAGCCTGTAATTTAAGCATGTGATTAAGGTTTCCAATGCTTGCTTTGCTGGTATTCCACTCCAGGGGTTGAAGAGATTTGGTCATGTATTTTTATTCCACATATCCAGTGCTTAAACCTGAAACTATACTTCAGGGTTCTTGACCATCTGCGGGGCACAGAATGAAATTTGTGGTTTTGGTTTGGTTTTTTTTCCACTCCAGATATATAACTTGGATTTGATGGAAAGTGGGGAGGAATTTGGGCTTTTTATTCCTCTGGAAGACTGAAAACTAGCCACAGCTAGTGGGACATTTCATTGGCATCTGTAGTGATAGTAAACTGTCTTTTGGTCAGTGGTATGTGTCTTCTTATGCATTCAGGACTAAAACAACTGTGTTATAGGACACGGGGAGGATTTTTTCCCCCCATTACGCCATCAGGGGCTGTTGATTTGTGGTTTTTTGCCTTCTGCATTGAGGTCCACTTCCTAGGATAATATGGTCATTTTCGCTCCAGAAATGTCACCATATTTCTGAATTGGAAGTCCTCTCATCCTGAAGGCAGAAATTTTGTGCAATTCTAGTCATTATTGTAAAGGGATGAAGACTGTTACATGGGGTCAGGGAGGGTTTCATGTCTTTTGGTTTGGGGACATCTGGACCATATTGATCCAGCTGGTGTCTTACTGTCATATGACACAGCAAAGTAAAATTAGCGAACAGAATTAGACCAATCACTGGTGGAACATCTTGAGAATCATCCATAAGAATTTCGAAGGTGATGGACTTAAAAGGGTTCACTTTTGGATGCTGCTCAACTGAAATAACACAGCTTCAGAGGCTATATTTAACCAGATACACATCTTTGTTTAAAATACAGACTTTACTAGTGTCAGCTGTGATTGGATGTGTTGGTTTATCACCTAAACTCCTTAATTCAGAGGTCTGAACTAGAAAAGCAATTGATCTACCATTTTCTCAGTAGGGTTACTGCAGCAGTGCTTAACATTCTAGACAGGTCTCCCACATTTTTGAAAGGACCGTCATATGTTTGTTTAGACTAGCAGTATAAGGTCAGTGAGATTGCTCATGTGTTAAAACGAGACAAATTGCTGAATTCAGTCTTCCTGCAATTTGAGATTTGCTTATCTGACAGACAGCCAACTTTGCTTTATGGAGACATTTAGGCTGATGGTCTCCTGGCTTAAAAAGAGGGAGCCGGTTTCAGGACAGTGCTTATGAAAATCCTGGCTTAGAACTCACTTTCAGCTTTAGCAAAAACCCCCAGCTTTTATACCTTAAAACCATGTTGGAAAGTAGATCTTTATTTCTACTCAGAGGAGCCTAAAAAATCTCAAAATGATAACAGGACATATTTGCATCAATATGATTTGAAGTTCATAACTGAGTCTGGCTGGATCAATCTTTCTTTTTTCTGTTAATTGTGCATTTTACATACTTTATATATAGACATTACAGAAATATAAAATATAAATATATGTATAAGTATACATATATGTACACACAAATATGATCTGCCTATTTAATATAACAGGCTTTATCATAATTACAAATAGACCTAAAGAAAAAATTAGGGAAAGCATGGTTAAAAATTAACTGAAATGTCGAACTGATGAGTCAAGCGTTGTGTTTATCTCTTCATTAACCCAAAATACTAGGGATAATACAGAATAATGTCAGCCAATCAGGCTGCACATGAAAATAATGCCTCGTGATTCACCAAGACTGCTGAAAACAACAGTCATTACCAATGAACCCATCTAATAAACTTATGTACATTTTCTTCCTGACTAGTTTTAAAAGGTGAACAACAGTTTTCCACTTGCCCCTCCTACCAAAGCACTGATTCCATTTCTCAGTTTTAAAGAGCACTCCTACACAGAAAACCCCCTGGCGCTTGAATGAGAAGACTTCAGTGCCTTCTGATGAAAATATACAACACCTGGTTCCTCGGTGCTTTTTGTAGGCAATCCTGCATGTGTTCGACCAGAGCTCCGTGTGGAGAATCTCTACAGGACATGGCCCTGAGAAAACACGTGGAATATATATGGATGATTACTCAGATTTACTCTTATAAGAGCAGAGATGTGTACTTGAAGAAAGATCAGAAAAGGGTAGGGAGCAGGTTAATTTACAGCAGCTTTAACCAGCACGTGCTGGATTAAGACAGCCAGAGGTACAAAGAGGGCAGATACATTAGTTGTGCAACTTTTCCATGGTTACAGTCTCTGTCTGAGGTGTAAAGAAGGACATTAAAGCAGCTCTCTGGTGGTTCTGCACCTGCTGGGAATGTGTCTGTATAGGTGGAATCCCACGAGTCTTGTTAAGGCAGCTTTTAATTTGCGTCACTGTTTTAGGAGAGACTCAGAACCTGTGCTTCTGACCTCTGGCTTTAAGAAACATAAATTGTATTATTTCTCATCAGGGGTTTGGCCAATGTTTATTTTCTGGATTAATAATTTTTGGTATTCACCTCCTAAAGAAAATGTTTTACATCCTTGAGTGAGGCAAATAAATATGCACACCAAGAAAAACTCCTTGTGATCCTTTTCTTCAATCTGTGCAGCAAAAGATGGCTGTATGAGAACTACAGCTCTAATGTATGCTCATAAAATCTTTCATTTATTATTTATATAATTATTTGCAGAGC
Source organism: Edolisoma coerulescens (assembly GCA_013397115.1). Lineage (NCBI taxonomy): Eukaryota > Metazoa > Chordata > Aves > Passeriformes > Campephagidae > Edolisoma > Edolisoma coerulescens. Next base: position 235,158 of record VWZW01005957.1, read on the forward strand.
ACTGTTGCCATGACAGCTTTTACACATGGTGAGATAAATCCTTACACAGGCAGTAGTCATTACTCCAAACACTCTCACATGAAGATAAGTCTACATGGACATTTCAGGCTTTGCCAGATTTTTCCAAAGAAGCTATTGATATTAAAATAACTTTCTCCTGCTAAATTAGAGAAAATAGCCTCATTTTAGCCTAACTTCCTTAAGAAACAGAGTTTAATTTTTTCCATCCATCTCTCTGCTTATCCTCTCCTATATGCTTCAAATCTGTTGGCGTAATTTCAATTACCTTTCTCTATGATGTCTCAAAGATAGTTAAATCTGACATACTTCATGGAAAGTGGTTGTATGAAGGTGCAAGAGTCCTAAAATAATGTGTCACAGAAGTATATATTCCACTATGACCCTGAATGTGGTGAGAGCTTTTTGTACACTAGTTCAGACAGCATCAAACTGGCAAAAACACAAGCTATTTTTGTCGTGACTAAATCAAGGCAGAAAAGGTGGAGCTGTGGGAAGGCGGAGACATGAAGGGTTCTGGTGGAGACTGGAGATGTGGCAGGCAGGACATGAGGAATGTTCTTGTAGTGATGGGGCTGTGGGCTTGCAGGACACAAATTAAAATTAAACGAAGGCTTCATTGAATTCTGTCACTCAAGGACAATGGTTTCCAAATTACGCAGCCTATAGCAACCTCCAGTTAGGGGACCTAGGGCTTAGTAATATCTGAGGCAGCCTAGGCTGCTTGACTCCTCCAGTCCCGTTCTTTGGGGCAGAGACTTCCAGGCATAATGAATTACAAACACTACGCGTGCAGGGGTTAGGAACTGCCTGTCAGACAGTCCAGGCAGTCAGCTGGCACCGCAGCCCGGTGCTTTGGTAGTGATAATGCAAGGCAGACTTTATCCTGGGACAACCTGGAATGGATTTTCATCCATGGACTGAAAGAAATTAAGCTCCTGTAAGTTTCACAGCTTCTTGCCACTCAACAGTGACACCAAAAGCCATCAGAATCTCTCCAGGCTTCTCAGCATCAATTGGATTTATGGGGATCAGGTTTCACATTTGGAAATACAGTATGGCTTTGTTTGGAAATGCAATATCATGATAGATATATGAATGTTAGACAGTTATTTTGAGAAATTCTATAGATGTGTGTGCTCTCACTCATGTTAGTTGCTCCGAAGTGTGAGGATTGAGGGAAAGAGACACATTCTTTGAATACTTAAATATGAACAATTCCAACCACAACATTCCAAAGTAAATGAAAAATAAGGTCAGACTTTTGCACCACAATGCCTAAAAAAGTATTCTGTATATGTTCACTTAACTGACTTCTTTACTGCAGATGTTGGTCTCCCTGTTATCAGTGAGGCAGGTTCAGAATCTTTAAAAGTCATTCCAGCTTTAGATGTCTGTACATGAGAGTTTGATGCTTGTGATCAACCATTTTGTTTTAATTTGATTATTATTCACTACAGAACATGTCAAAAGCCTTAGAGTGTATCAGAAGGCTGGAAAATGTAGTGGGTTGACCATGGCTGGATGCCAGATGCCCACAAAAGCCACTTTATCACTCCCTTCCTGAGCGGGGCAGGACTGGGTGGCTCAACATCACATTAGATGATGATGAAGAAGGGCAGGTTTCTTTTGGCATCTTAATCTATCCACTGTACTCCTTAAATTCTCCCTTGAAACACATTACATTTAACACTTTTTCTCTTAACACTCTTTCTCTTCCACTCTTAAAGAAGCTTGGCAGCCAAAGACAAGTGATTCATGCACTGCATGATTTTTCAATAAAATTAAAATCCTGAAATTCTCTAAATTCAAATGGAATTAAATAAAACATTTTCTAAGAGCACAAAGTAAACCAAATAGCCAAACAACAGTGTGAGAAATTTTCAGGCAATGCAGAAATATCCAACAAAACCAGCCAGTCAAGGCTGCCAAGAAGCCAGATGCTGTGATAGGAAGAGCATTTTTCACAGCTTTCAGTCAGTGTCACATGATTTTCAGCTGAGGAAAGAAAGAACACACTCTAATGGTATTCATTTGTTAAGATTGGTGACACCTTAAGTGTTTAATTTCCTAATCCTTTTCTTTAAAGTTTGACAGGAATTTGAGAATAATTAAAAGCCCTTTTGATATCTGGGTCTGATTTTGGTGGCCTCATACTTGTCCTCATTCATTTTTATTACCAGATCACCATAAATGTCATCATAATTCATTAACTAGGCACTATTTGAACAAGAGTGGGCCGGGACTGAAGTAGAAAGGGTTTTGGAAATCAGGCTATTAGGTACTTAAGGAAGCTTTCCCCTATAGCTCTTCCACAACTTCCTGGCACTATGCCTGGCTTGAGCTAGAGCTGATAATATTTCGTTTTCTTAAACAGCACCTTCATTTACAATTTTGTCCAAAATGAAATAATGCACTCAATCTGTAAGTGGAACATATTTTATCCGTGTATATTTTCATTCTTCTCTATATGCAGTTCACAGACTTTCAGAAATGGGTAAATAGAATTAATATTTTGACATGAAAATGGTGATAAATTTTTGGAACAATAAACAAGATCAGGTGATTTAACCTGTTTTTTGAACTAGCTATAATTATGATATCTTTGGTTTTATTTTTCTGTATTGCTTGTGCTACTGAAAAAGACACAAAACAGAAAAAAAGGGGAAAGAAACTGGAACTGCTTACCTATTCTCACAAACATGACACCTCATTAAATCTGCTTGCCACACAAGAGGCTTGCATACTTTGAAATATTTCTGAGGGTAGTCCTGGGGATTCTAGGACAGAGAATACCACTTTGATGGAAAGTCAGTCTGCTGCAAAGCAGCACTGCTTCAGGACAGGAAAACAGCCTCCCAGATAAGCAGATTTTCTGAAAGTGTCAACAAATAAGGCAACAAAGGTTGGCATACTTCCTGGACACTTTCAGCTAAGGCATCAATTTCCTTTTTGTCTTTGCAAACAACTTTTCATTATAAACTTTGGAAAGCTTCCAAGAGGATTTGGATTTAGACCTAGCTTTCCCAAACGGAAATAGATTCTCCTACCTGCAACACTCATGTTAGTATAATGAAGGCCACTTTTACTGCTAGTAGGCTTTCAGGAATTAGTCACTGAACAAACCATCTGTAACCCTCAATTACTTTCACCCCTCCTGTATTCTGAATGAGAAAAATCTTATTACAGACATGGAGAATGCTGAAGGAAGAATGGAGCATGTCTACTGAGCCAGAGAGAGTGAAGCAAAATAATAAAGACATATATTTCCCCTAATTTTAGCTGAGAGGTCATGCATCACCACAATTAAACACACAATGTTACTGTTACTTATGGAAAGAAAGGTGCATAAAAAACCCAGAAAAGTATGGCACAAAAAGAACAACATAAACTTCTTACATACATCTTCTGAAGAAGAAAAGAGTATTCCTCCCTGTCAGTTCAAGGGCACTTCTCAGGAGCCTTTCAGCTGAAAGAATGACAGTCTTTCTCCACTGCTTGACCTTCCTACTTCAAACTGCAGCAAAGAAATGCATCTCCTTTCATGGGAGAGCATGTTCCTTCAAAGATGATGAATGTGAAGGTAAGAATTAGTCAAGGGCCTATTCCAAGTGAAAGAAGTGCAGAAAATGGTGGAAATAATTTAATTCATATTAGCTGGTTAAACTTAGTGATGGAAAACAGAAGGACGTATCTCTTTACCCCAACCTCAGTCATGGAAATAACAAGTGTAGAGAAATGGCTTTTGTTTTCTTTTTCATCTTTCCCCTGCCCACAGCATTCCCAGCTGCAAAAAGCTTTCACGTCTCTCTTCCAGAGAAACCCAAAGGCAACACGTGCCCTGGATTGATCACACTGGCATGCCAATGCAAATGGCAATTTCAATTGCTATGTTGTATCAGTTAAATCAACACACCAGTTGATCTGCTGGGTAACAAATTTGAAAAGCCCTTCTCCCTGAAGAGAATAAAGTCTCAGTGTTGTTTTCTGTTCTTTTATGTGCTTGTTGGTGTAACTATGCACCCTTCCCTTGGGAACAGCAGTAGAAACCAAGCTACTCAAACTGTGCTTGAACTGCATTGACACCTCTGCCGAGATAAGAGGCTGTGATGAGCTCTCTTTTGCTATGACTCTCAGCTTATTCCTGAAAGTACATGTTGTCACAGCAACGCACCATCTTTCACAAGAATGACATAATCTCTCCATTAGAAAGACTTTTTAAAACAAGACTGCACTCTCATTCACCTCCTAAAACAATCTCTCAATGACTCTCAGAAACTGAATACTCCCAGGACCAGCATCCATAGCAGAGTATGTGTCCTTACATTGTAGGAGGCTCTGGTTGTTATCCATCTTTCTGCTAGAACAAACACCTCTCTCAGCATTTATTGATGACATTGTGGAATACTGACAAATTAAAATGTAAATGGTTTAACCTTGGACCCTGCAACAGGAAAAAAAAAAGCACTTTAGGCTGAAAAGCTAGATTTTCAAAGTGACGCATGACATAGACTAAACTGTGTGAGAACTCACTATCCAAGTGTTTTGTTTGGTTTTGAATGGAGACAGTAATTTCATTGAATTATTCCACTTAGGAATACCTCTCTTTGCTGTCCACCCCAATCCTTCCCTCAGTGGATTTCCATCATGGGGATGGCACTGCTAGGCAGCCAGGGACCGTGTCCAGAGCACCACCACCACAGAGAGCACTAATTGCTGCCAGGCACCAAGTGGCACAGATGGGTTCAGTTCAGTGTTGACCAAATTTGTATGTCTGGAAGAGACTTTGCTTGAAGTGCAATCACCTTGTCATAAGGCACATGAATGATACTGGCAGATGTTCATCTCCTCTGTTCTAAAAAACCTCAAGGTTGCCCAAACAGGTCAGCTCATTTTTAACCTATTCCTAGAAAAGACACGTGTTTCTCTGACATTACATCAGTTTTTCTGCTGGTTTAGTCCATTACTTCTTGTATGCCTAGTATGGTCATGGAGCACTGGTTCTTCTTCACCCTTTCAGTAACATTTTCCATCTTTAAAAATTGTGATCACATCCTTCCTCAGGCTCCTCTTTGCAAGCTAAACTGCCTCAAGCTCAGATTTTTGTTGTAAGTCATGAATCATTTCTAGATGGCTTGACCAAACTGAAAGAGAGCATTTGATGCAGCAACTCTGACAAATTTAACTTGAAACAAATGATCGTTTTAGTATTTTCAAAGTAAAGTTTTGGTTTCTTTTTTCTTAATTTCATAAGTATTTAATGACTTCAAATCCTAATATGGGATGAAAAAAAGCTTAGGAAAATCTGAATTTCACATGGAAATTAAATTCTAGCATCCAGTTGACACTTTTGGGTGGTTTGCCTCCCTGAAGCTTCAGGTCAGAGGACAATGTACATGAACATGCAGGTTGTTTGGCTAAAACTGAAAGATGGAACAAATGACCAAATTGCAAAATATCTCTTCTGTTGATTGATACTGTAGTAGGCAGGTTATTACAGATTACGTGCAAAATCTGTTTTGGAGAGTTATTTTTAATGGGTGAATCTTGTACACCCTTAACTTCACTGCGCATAAATTGGCAGCACAATCTGAAAGCCTTGTCTTGCAGCTCCCTGGGGTGCAAACTGCTTCTTTCTCTGGGCCAGGGCCTCGACCTGGTTCAACTGTTCATTTCCATGACTACAGTTCTAAGCTTGATCTCTGGAATTTCTGACCCTAATGTTGAGCTTCATTATTTTTATGATGGGATCTAAATCTGTGTTCCTGCTGACAGGGCTGCTCTCATCACTGTAGATCTGAATTTTGAACCTATTTAAGCCTCACCTTGTCACCTTCTGTCGCTCTCTCGGACACGAATAAGCACGCGAGACACAGTTTGTCAGGTCAGAGCAGCCAGGGCAGCGAGGCCAGGAAAAGCCCCGACCTCTGCCCTCCGTCGTTTATTTTATATGTTCTTAGAAACCACTGTGGATTGGAGGATGAAGATTTCCTCCTCTCAATCTCACTGGTCAATGGAAATGTCTATCATACAAAGTCCACCTAGCAAAGGAATGCAAAACAATCCAGGCACGGTTAGCAAAACATGAGCATGTTTACAGAAAGTGCGTGAGAAACTATTCACAGAGATTGCAAGCTGAAGAACTGCAAAATGCAGGGCGACAACCTTCTTCGCATTTAACACTAAGAGTATGGGGAGAAAGGCTGCAAGCATTTCAGTATCTTCCAAGCCAGTGTCCACCAGAATGCTGAGTTGGCGGAAAATTCATTGTTTGCTGCTGGTTTTGGATTAGGCTTTCGTCCTGCAGCATATAACTCACGTTCATATAGGTGAAGTGCTGGGAATGTGTGACTGGAAACAGGATAGTACAGAAACATCTTTTTGAGTGGAAGCTGAGAGTTTGGCTGAGGTTGTTGCATGACCCCTACATATTTAACTATTAGCTTTACAATTTCTCCAGTTGCACTGTTGCTTCTGGTCATGTCTGTTCCTTTACAATCCACACATGTTAATCCAGCAGAAAACCATTTTTAAAAATCCACTTAGTTTGCCAAAGTGCTCAGGAGGGTGTTGGGCAGTAGTGGCACAAGAGTCAACTTCCCTTGAGTGAAACTTCATCTGTAGATTAAGGATGAAGTAAAGCCTGGCGCTTCAAAACCCTTGGTGACCTTAGGGCTAGCAACATCAAGATGAGGTCCCTTGTATGCAGTATGCTCATGTTACTGTAAGGATGACCACTTTGAAATATGCTTATTTTCTGTATTGTTGTCTGCTACTTTTTTTCAAAATTATCTCCAATTACCAGCTTTCCACTTATAAACAATACTTCCTCTTCATTTCTCATATCCTTCTGAACATTTCCTTCTCAGATTCTTCAGCACTCATCTGCTACCTCACATGGTGTTAAGTGACTCTCTCATAATACTAGAAAGAACCCTCTGTGGAGTACTAAATTAAATAGTAGCAGGTAGCTGAAAATTAGCAGTAACGTACTTAACCAGGGATGTGCAAAAGAGAATGTGTCTTTCCACTTCACTTATTGTTAAAAAAAGAGTTGCTAAAGATATACCTCATCTATTTTGCTTATAATTTATTTTTAGATGCAACACATCTGTAGAATAGTTTTGGGATTCATTTTATCAAGCGTAGGTCTTCTACATCAGAGCTAGTCACTATAGGCTTCCTTCACAGGTAGTGGAGAGAATTTCTCTTACTACATGGCAGTACACAACATCGTTGTGTAGACTAGGTCATGCGAATTGTATCCTTAAATTCTATTGCCTGTAAAGGGAAGCTGTAGCTGCTATCTTAGACACAGTAGTATCTTACTATGTGGGTACAAAGCCAGAGAAAGACAGGGTAAGAATTTTTTTTCATATGATGTAATGTCTGTCATTAGGCCAGCTAAGTATTTTTGGAAAAATGACACCAGATTTTGGGTGAGACATTTTTTCAGGTATAAAAGAAAAGATGCAGATTTTAGAGGAAAACACAAACTGAGAACAATTTCTTAGCATTTACTTAGGAAGAGATGCAAAATTAACAGTCTCTAGCCCAGGTCCTTGCTCTGCCAATTGGTTTCCAATGGCACGTTTAAGTGTGGTGAAGACACAAGATGGTCTTACAGGATAGAGAAGAGTAGAACCTGCAGACTGGGGACAGGCTTGTCAAGCCTGTCAAGAGAAGCAAAAGCAGGGGAAAGGGAGCTCACAGAGCAGTGGTCATTGCCTTCATCCACATGAATGACAGTGTCAATTCAAGTAATAACCAAGAAGTGATTTGAGTATCTGTTCTCTCTGTCTGGTTCCAGCTCTCTGGGCTGTTATGTCCTGTGTATTAGGCAGGACATTCAATAAAACCTAAAAATAACTCAGAAAAGGAGAGAGGTTTGCCCTCTGACAGTGGTGTGCCTTCTTCAGTAGACTACAAAGCCCCTGTAAATACTTTCTGGTGATTCTTTTGTCTATTTCCTCCTCCATCCTATCTTAGACCAGCATGAGGATTTGAATTGGTGCCTCGTGCTGGGGTCTGAAGGCAATCCCCCTGGCAGGTGATCATCTGGGGATAGGAGAAAACTCAAGGAACAAATGAACTTCAGAAGGAATAGAATCACAAAATGGGTTGGGTTGGAAGGGACCTTAATGATATCTAGTTCCAACCCTCCTCTGACAAGGAAAGGGTCACTTTCCACTAAACAGGATAGTCCAATAGGATCAATCTTTGGGACAGTGACAGCTCTATGTGGTGCTGAGTGACAGGGCTCAGCCTGGAAAGCAAAAGATCCTGCTTGGATCTATGGGAACTCATTGAGTTGTCTTTATAAATGACAGACATGAAATCACAGGGCTCTGTGATTGTGTGCCCACAGGGAGCAGAGTCACCCACTGGGGTGGCTCTTTGGAGCTGCAGCTGGCCAGTCAGAAGCTGCTCCAGGTGACTTGGAGAGATGAAACTTCTCACTGAAATGCCTCTGCACTCAGGCTGCTTGTTAGGCAGCAAACCTGACCAACCATCAAAATTAAACTACTTCTTTAAAATCCATAATCCAAATTACAATATAATTTGCATTTAGTAAATATTTGTTAATTGTTAATGAGATAACAGTTGGTAAATATGAATTATTTAAGGCCTGACAAATATGATTTGATGGCTACTTGGCCAAATTTTCAAGGGAATAATTATACAGATAGCAAATTAGAGCAAGCTGCATGCTTCTGTCCATAGAAGCTGGCTAATCAGAGGGCTAACTAAACATTCTGTGGTGCAAATTTGACCACACATGCTTTTGGCTATGCATGGATCCTTAAGCAAATTTAAAGTCTGCATGTGAAAGCAAATCACCCAGTGATTTACCAAATGTATCTTAATCTCTATAATGAAAATATTCTATTTTAGCAATTTTTCACTCTAGCAGATTATATTTTGTTTTAGTTTTTTTCTGTTTTATTGTTATGGAAGAAATATGTTCTCATTTATAAAGTACTTATTTTAGATTAATTAAATACCTTATTAAACCTAAATTAAATGTACTTAAAGTATTTAAGGGCTACTAAAACAAACAAACAAATAAAATCTCTGTAGAAAGGTATAATCCCAAATCAAGTTTATTTTGACCAGAGTTTTGCTTAGATTTTCATCACCATTTTTGCATACTAATGTTTTTAATGGGCTTCAAGAGCATATATCCAAGAGCTGAGGATCTCATTAATGAATCTTTTACATCTGCTAGCTCTGTGATTCCACTACTTGCTATTGAATAATGTATTAAACTTTTCCAGGCTCCTTCTGTTTGCTCGATGAGAGCTGCAATGGTTTCTTCATGTTCGTTTATTCTCTGCATTTGAGCAAGGTCACATTACAACCATGATGCTGCTGTGGTTTAACAACAGAAGATAATAATCAATAGATCAGAGAACTTGCCTAGATTTACTTTTCCACAGAAAACAAAGAAAAAGCATCTAGCACCTGCCTATTGTCAGTGTCCATGTAACGTATGCCTACACGGACATGAAAATTCCAGCTACTATATATGGAGAGCTACTGTCTTATCTTCCACTAAGAAATGTTAGCTCATTTCAAGGGAAGCAGAGTTGTCAGCAATGGCACTTGGTGATCTGTGCTCATTTCCACTATTCTGTCTTTGTCATAATTTTCAGGTAAGCTTGCACCTCACCCTGTGTTTTGATCATGTTGAGTGTTGTAATGGAAATCAATTACAGGTGGAAAACTTCCTTTTCTATTAATATTATGTTTTTCATTATGATTTAGAGTACTAAGGAAGAGACCTGGATATTCCATTACTCCAGTGCAACAACAGAGATTGTAGATGAGCTATAAGTAAAGCTGTTGGGAATTAGAAGCTCAGAAAGGTATGGCAGAGCAGCCACTTTGTCACTCAGTATATTCACTTGAAAAAGATTTATCTTTTTTTTTCTTTATCTTTATGGAGATAAAGGGCTCCCAGAAGTTAAGTTTTGCAAAGGAGGAGTCTGGCTGACATGCTTGTGAGGAGAAGTGGATGTGATTTTTACTTAAGAGGTTGGGAAATTATCTGCTAAATGATTTGCAGGGGAAAACATCCGGGGTTGAAAGTTGTCTAAATAGCCAGGTAGAGTGAGGACATGGAAGGTGGGACAGATCAAACATGTTAGAGCAGACCTGTGAGTCCTGAGAACATAAATATCTTAATAAAATATCATGAGAAATATTTTAATCCTCCACCCAAACCAGACCATATTTATAAGAGGAAAAAGGATCTTTCTCTAGCCAGTTAATAATGACTATACAATGTGAAAGGGAATTAAAACCTTTCTCCAGCCACTTAATAATGTCTGTGACAATGTGTAAAGGAATTAATCTATTGTGTAGACCCAGCTAGAAGGTTTAATATAATTCCAGTAACACAAAGGTAATTTGCATTCTGCAATCAAGAAAGAAGAAAGGTACCCATGCACCCAGTATGTTCATATATATCATGAACACGTTGAATGCTAAAGCAGATTTGAGAAGGACAGCTTGTATTTGCTTTTGAAAGCCTATTTTCATCAGGGCCTAGTCTCTCAAGTTTTATATCCATTCAGGATCCAGCATTATGAAAGAATGATATTTTTCAAATTCAGATTTGAGCAAAGTGGACACCAGAATATGTAGCTATTACACTGCACTGCATTAGCACAGCTAATCAGGAATGATCGTCCCCCTTCAAGGTGACAGAAAGACCACAATAAACTAGGCTAAAATGTGCTCTTGGGCCTGAAGAAGTTTTACAGCTCCAGAAACATTCATCACTGGTAACTCAAGGCTAATAGCTGTGAAATTTCTAAAGGGAATATTTTGCTTCAACATTCACATGACCTGCGGTTTAACAATGTTTCATTACAGCTGAATTAAATGTTTTCATATCTGGAGAAATGATGTAAAACCCTCCCTTAACTCGTTCTGTGCCCTTTCTGTAGATGTCTGTAAATTCTGTTAGCTTAATGAGAGAGACTTGTGGATCTGTAAATTTGCACAAAAAAGGGAAAAAAAACCCAAAAAACAATCTCTCCATAGTCCCATGCTTTTGTTGTGTTGTTTTTTGGTGGGTTTTTTTTTTGTTTGTTTGTTTGTTTTTTTCAATGAAAAATGCCCCCAAGCTTAAAAAATTGTACATCCGAGGGAACAGTCAGATGTAGGCCATTGTATAGTCCTGGGAACAAATTTTTTAATTTTGCCATTAAAGTTATATGGAGACATTTGGCTTATGTAAAGAATCTTGGGGATGATTGAAATCTTCGAAGTGATTCTTCAGTGGGTCAAATTCAAAAGAATTTCATCTAGGAAGATGAAATGAAGCTAAATGATTGCCTAAATAGCCATATTATTTGCCACAATAGCTCATCTGACTTAAGGGTACCATCACCAGAAGGATAACTAAGAGCAATTATTAATGATGAACATTTTGGGGGAAATTCACACACAAGACCCACTTGAAATAGGTTCATGTTTATCATTGCCCATCTTTTCTATGCTTAATTAAATGGCACAAATACTTTAACAAGAGATGCAATATGATACTGAAATGATTCAAGCTGCAGCACCTCAGATGTTCTGTTGAAGCTTCCAGCAGGCAAAAGACAAGAGGCAAAATGAAAACCAGTTACCGTCTCTCATACAAGTGTCACAAGTGAAGTCTTGTGGTTTTATTTGCTTGTGATTTTAATCAGACCTTGCCGATAAACCCTATTTCTCTTCTGTCAGTTACCTTCCACTTCTGAAATTTTCCCTACAAAATCTGCAAAACTGAATAGAGACCATTATGCAAGCCTATCTATATGAATACAAAAAAAATGACCTTTAGGAAGATATCCATCCTGGCCCTTCTGCCTTTTGTACCCAAGAAGCCAGTACCAGCCCAGTATACCTTTTCCACAATATTTTGGGTCTTTCTTGGAGACACTATAGTAGAATTTAAATTTGGACTGTTGGAAGGACAAGGTGTTTTTATCTGTGGTGATTTTTGTAACTATTGCATTCACTTTTCTCATCGCCCATAACTTTACAGTATCAAATAGTGCATTTCATATTTCTTAATGAGGGCTTTGCATTAAGGCTGAAGTGCTTTGAACTCTGTATGCTTCCTTTCAGCACAGCATGGATCCTTGGCAGAAAGTCTACTGATCACTAGGAAGACCGAGACGAAAGAACATTAGGGCAAATTAGGTCATTCTTGTGGAAGCTGAGCTTTGTCTTCTACCACCAGTGAAGACTATATTTTATTTGCTGAGTACATCAAGCTGTGCTGCTAAAGTAATGTGATTGTGGATCTGCCTGCAGTTCCTTTCTCTATGAACTCCATCTCATTCACAGGAGCTGCATGGAGTGACATAGTCCAGGAAACCAAGGGCTCTAAGCAGCATGCATTAAAGAGGGGAGAAGAGGAGAAAGTCATTTGCCAAAGCTGAGAGCAAAGCAGTGGCAAATGTCTTGCTAGAGTTCAGGGATATTTTGCTGCAGACTTTTGTTTGCCTAGTAACCCGTGGTCTTTTAAAAGTGCTTTGGTGGCTTCAGACCCTCAAGTAGATAAGGTTTATTGCAAGACAAGTCATCATACAATAAAAGATATGACCGAAATCAAACCAAAGCAGTAATAGAAAAGGCGCTACTTTGCAAGCACAACAAGAAGAAAGCATGAATGCAAATCAACACTGCTTGAATATTACAGGGATTTTTTCTCGAAATAATTCCAATCTAATTCATGTGAGATGCTGTCCTGGGAGGTTTACCCACTGCCCTCACTTCTCCACAGCACTGTGCCAAATGTTGACCATGCTTACCCATTTCAGTTACCTTGCAGTTTCCCAAGGAACTGAACTGAGGGCACTCTTACGGCCTAGGGATTCAATTATCCTAATTAGCTTAATTAAGTGGTTCTTTTACATCTAGAGCACAGGAAAGGGAACAGCATGTTTGCATCTATATTTAACCAGAAAATTTTGCTAATTTGAAAACTCTGCAGTAACATACCGCTGACACAATAAAAGTGACTGCCACTGGTCAGTTCTCAGACACATCTTATGACTGCCATGAATCACAGAGAGGGAGTTCAGATGGTTATCCCAGACGTAAAAAAACCCCCAATGAATACCCAATCATTTTAATAAACCAGACAGGAATGATTTTCCTGTAGTTTACAGAAACAAATGCCTCTGCAGGATGGAGAGTCAAACAGCATAGTGAATAACATCTTTCTATGGACAATGTGAGTGGTATTTTAAACTTCTTTCCTTTTAGGGTGGTCATCTACAGCTGTCTAATATTAAACCACATCCAGGGAATCTTGCCCAGCCATTTCCAATGGAGCCCCTGAGCAAGAATGGAAGGATTTTATTATTTGGCTCCCCAATGGGGAACTTTGTGCCCAGAATGAGCTGAAAAACAATAAAAGTTTTTATTGTCAGTGTTGGAAAAAATTATAAAACAGACCAACTCTTGTTACCCTCATAGAACCAGAATGAGAAAATATGTTGTATTTTTACTGTATTGGCAATATTTTCAGTTTCTGAGAACTTTTGGTGACCAGAAAACTGGGCTAGAGGGAATTCTAGGTCAGGTTAGAGTATTTAACTACGTGGACAGGGCATACAAATCCAACTTACAGCTTCAACTTACCATGTGGTAGAGTTATACTTCAGGTTTTCTTTTACATTCTGATGCATTTTAGCAAGAATCATTTTGTTTCACCTTTTTGACTCCTGATGTTACATTTTTTCACTCTCTCAGTGTCTCAGGAGATCAGATTTTTCCTGAAACTGTTTGACTAAATATTACCAAAACTAAGGGTCTATCAGAAAGCTTGAAGTAGAACTAGAAATGAAGATGGCTGCAAAATCACACTTGCAGTTGACTGTAATATTTTTAAATTAGCTTCTATTTTAACTGGGACTGGTGTTGGAGCTTTACAGAAGGTATCACTATCATTTACCACTGGTAGAGATCTGGCTGTATTATCAAGGGAAAAGGGTAAACCGCAACTCATTACGCTCTGAGATAAAAAACTGAAAGATACTGAACAGAGGAATTTGAGACCAACCCAAAACAGATGTTGGAAATGTAGGGATAAAGTAAGAGGTGCCTTAACCCCAAAAATGTGCTGACCAATATACTAAAGGAAGGATAAAAAAATCAAACCAAAACAACACCCCTGTAGTGGTTGAAATGAAAGTGTAGAGGGTTGATGCTGGTGGAGTGCCAGGCACCCACCAAAGCTGCTATATCACTGCACTCTGTGGCTGGACAGGGGAGAGAAAATATAATTAAGGGTTCATGGGTTGAGATAAGGACTAGGAGAGACCACTTGCCAAATATTGCCACAGGCAAAACAGGGTAGAATTGGAGATATTAATTGAATTTATTGCTAACAAAATGAGAGCAGAATAATGAGAAGTAAAATAAGACATTAAAAAACCACCTTCCCTCCACCCCCAGGGAAAGGGGGTTATGGTCAGTTCATCACCCGTGGTTTCCCCCACTGCTCAGGGAGAGGAGTTGCTCCCCTGCTGCACCGTGGGGTCCCTCCCACGGGAAACAGTTCCCCATGAACTTCTTGGCTGTGAGTCCATCTCACAGGCAAGACTTCTCCACTAACTGCTGTAATGTGAGTCCATCCCATGGGCTACAGTCCTCCCCAAATTGCTGCAACTGAGTCACTCTTGCATGGGATGCAGTCCTTCAAGGACAGGCTGCTCTAGCAGAGTCTCCTCTCTCCATGGGCCTCCCACAGCGTCACAGCCTCCTCTCAGGCATCCACCTGCTCTGGCATGGGTCTCCTCCATTGGCTGCAGGAGGATCTCTGCATCCCTGTGCATCTCTGTGGGCTGCAGGGGGACAGCTGCTTCACCATGGTCTGCACCATGGGCTGCAGGGGAATCTCAGCTCCTCCCCCTCCATCTTCACTGACCTTGGTGTCAGCAGAGCTGTTCCTCTCACGTGTTCTCACCCCCCTCTTCTCTGGATGCAATTACAACTGCGCCATAATTTTTTTTCTTTCTTCTTAAATAGGTTATCACAGAGGTGTTGCCACCATTTCTAATTGGCCCAGCCTTTATCAGCAGCACATCCATCTTTGGAGCTACCAAGGATTGGTTCTGCCAGGCATGAAGGAAGCTTCTCACTGAAGCCACCCAGCCCCCTTTGCTACCAAAGCTTGGCCATGCAAACCTAATACAGAAAACCTAATACACATGCCATTTAGGAAGACCTGGGAAACATCCTGAAATGGGAGAAACTCTTAAGTGACCTAATCTTGGCTCTATTTTAAGATTTTTTTAACCCTGGTTTCAGGATTCAGCCCGTCAAATTCTTGCAATGTATGCTAAAATGAACAGGGTGAAGTAAATGAAAAGTCTAATTATCTAAAATTGCATCAGCAGTGTGTTGCAAATTATTGCAGCATGGAAGGAAATCAGAATTTGAAACAGTTTACTTTTGTTTCATTTAGGTAAAAATGACTTTTAAAGGTGTAAGACAATTAAAAAAACCCTCAAATCCAAAGCAATAGCTTCTCTGCTGCCTGCCAGAAGACACAGAGATTTTGAAATACCTTTTAATTTAGACTATCTACTTATTTACCTGCCTGTTTTTAAGAGAAGACAGAAAAGAAAAAGCGAACGACTGCCCAAGGTATTCTGAAGATGCGGCTTTCTCAGCTTTATGCATGGACTGCCCTTCTTAGATGTGAGATTGCCACATGGGAGTGACAGGTGCTCAGAAGAATATGCTTTTTCTGTTAGCATAAAGGGCTTGAAGAGCTCAATCTCTTTAGCTATCGAAAAAAAACCCTGAAAGGTGATTTGATTACAGTTTATGAGTACCTCATGGGGAGAAAATACCAAAGGAGTCTTTTGTATAGCTGAGAAGAGACTTAGCAAGAATCAGTGATGGGAATAAAAGGCTGAGAAATTCACATTGTTAATGACTTTATTTAGTGAAGGCAAAGGTATGCAGGAACTGAAACAAAGTCTTAACCAGACACTGGAATTTATTCTTCAAGTAAGAGAGTAGCTTTCTATACAATGTGTTCTTTACCCGTTAGGCAGAATATAAAGGAAATGGGGTGTAATATAACAGCCACAGTACACAGGAGATTACTTCTAACTTTAAAGGTGGTATGTACAGCTGGGCTAAATCCTGCTTAAAATTTAACATTTTAATGTTCTATGTCTCTGAGCCTGAGCAAATTGTCCAGGATCTCCCCTCGGAGAGACGGCTCTTACGTGCCACTGAGGAGCCTCATATCAGTCAGTACCTTCGTGTTACTCCAGCTGCCACATTGGCTTGTCCTGATGTTCATACTATGGTCAGCTTTAAACACTTTCTCCAAAAATACTTGTGGATGATGCAGTTTTATCAGGTTCAGTTTAGCAGCTACCTTTTGTTCAGTGGTCTACAGCACATGCCTAGGACATGGAATATCCCCCATTCCAAGCCCAAGAAGACAGGTACTGTGTTCACATCTTCTGAATGTGTCATAGTCATCACAAAACTGGGACTGAACCATAGGCAGTGTCTGATGCCCGGAGGAAGATACAGACTGATTCTTTTGCCTTGGGTAGTGGGAGGAATGACAATTCCTCTTCTCAGTGTGCTTCTGGCACTTGGGCCACTAAATTTTATAGGGAATCACAGAATGACAGAACGGGTAAGTTTGGAAAGGACCACAGGGTCACTTGAACAGTAAAGATGTTCTTCCCCATGATCAGGTGGAACTTCCTGTGCATCAGTTTCTGCCCATTGCCACTTGTTCTATTGCTTGGCACCACCGAGCAGATCCTGGCTCCCTCCACCCTCTTGATGCCCTCCCTTCATATCCTTATAGACATTGATAAAGTCCCCTCTCAACACAGAAATGTGAAAACACTTCTGGGAACAGTGGCTTGGGATACCCCTCTGTTCCAGGCATGCTCATACAAATACCTGCATGAGGCATGAAAACTCCATGTTGGACCCATGTGAGGTTACACACTTCTTGAAAGTTATGCACGAGTTACTTCTGTCATACAAAGCTTTCATTGCAGCAGTGGAGTATGAGTCACACATTGCACATTGCCCTTCACAGTAGCACACAGTGCCTAACAGGGAAGAAAAAACTCTTCCCAGTCCTGCATTAGTTTTATATGAGAGGACTTTTTCTTGTGCAACTTAGAGGAAGAGAAGGTAATTGGTGTCATTATATCTAAGATTGTCACTGTTTTCTGCAACTGAAATAGTAACAGATTGTCAGACGCTGGGCATATGCGTGCTTCATGTTCTTGCCTATTCAGTTAATCAATAAAAATAATTATGAGAACAATTTCCATGTAAAAGACAGAATGTGTTGCCTTTTCACACTGAAATATATTGTGAGTGGGGGATGGTGGCAGCATAAAGCAGTAACTTGAAGATATGGAAAAACAGAAATGGATGTGTTCAGTCTTGGGTAAACTGACAAGAAAAAAAGGAGGAAATGAGAAGAATGAATCAAAACTGAGTCAGCTACCTTAACTGTATTTTAAATGAGGTGTGCCTCATCCTGTGCTGATAAGAATGTTGACCAAGCCTCCACTGCTACCAAATCCCACTATATCTACTGAAACATGTGTGGCACTTGTTACCCCAAAATCACACACCCGTTCAGGGATACCCTAGCTAAAGGAAATAATATTTATTGGGTTAATCAGACTCATAATGGCCAGACTGGCACATAATTTCTCTGTATCTCAGTCATGGCCAAAAATCTGGGTGAAAAGACAGGTATCGGACTAGGAAACTGCATCTTTATGAGTGGGATGGGTAAAACACGTCTTTGAAATAGGTCTAACATATGCATCTGATTATATTTGGACAATGGACAATGGACCACACTAATGTTGCTGGGCTGGGGAGTATTTCCAATAGTGTGGTGTTTCAGAGCTTGGCTAAAAGGGAAAACATGAGGAAAAGTACAACAAAGGATAACAGAGGAGGACAGCTTGAGGGTATTGAGGTTGCCAGCAGGAAAGAGAAGCAAGGCCCTTTTATTTTTTTTTATGAATTTGACAGAGGTAATGAGAAAGCAAGTAGATATAATCCTTTCAGTTGCATGAGTGTGCCTGGGGATTTCTCTGTTGTGATATACAGGTATTTTGGTTTAACTCAGCCCACAACTAAACAGTACTTAGCCACTTTATCAAACCATCCCCCACGGTGGCATGGGAAGAAGAATCAGATAAAAGTAAAAATAAAACCCACCAAAATTCATGGCTTGTCATAGAACAGATTTGTAGTTGAAAAAATATAAAATTATATGAATAACAATAAAAAGGAGGAGAGAGAGAGAAGGAGAAATAAAACCCAAGAACAAACCCAAGCAATTCATGATACAGTTGCTCACCACCCAATGACCAATACCTTCCCTGTTTCCAGTGATCCCCCAGTGATTGTCCCCTCCAGACCAACTTTGTCCAGTTTGTATACTGAGCTTGACATCCTGTGGTATGGAATATCCCTTTGGCCAGTTTGGGCCAGCTGTCCCAGATGTGCTCCCTCAAGGCAACTTGTGCAGCTCCTCACTGACAGAGCATGGGAAATTGAAAAGTCCTTGACTCGAGGTAAGCACTACTTGGCAACAATCAAAACATCTGTGTTCTGTCAACATTATTCTCATACTGAGTACAAAACACAGCGCTGTACCAGCTACTAAGAAGAAAATGAACCCTATATCAGCTGAAACCAGGACAATAGGATCTGAGTTCAAGAGAAAGGCATGCTTTAGGTGTAATGAGCCAAGAATAATGTCAAGTCTCAGAAAGTAAGTGGAAATTTTCCTCCAACAAATGTGTGTGTAAGAAACTGACTAAAAAAAGCAAACACACAGAAGTCAGTCTACTCTCTTTGGAGCAGGTTCATTATGTAAGGGCTTGCTGAAAAGTAAGCAGCGGTTTTATATCAGTTTTTTACATTTCCCAGGGCAGATGTGCTGTCCACAAGAGGATCTCCTCCAGAAATTTATCAGTCCTAATCCTTTAGCATTCACCACTCTTCTCCATGGATGCCTACAATAAAGGCATTAAAGTCTGAGACATGCCAAGATTTTGTGCCTTCTCAGCAGAGAGGAATAAACACTCACAGGACACAAGCCATCTCCTCCTAAGTGAATTTCTGGAAAAGATCAGATGAATCATAAGCCAAAAGTGGCTATTTCTCTTTATTGACTGTAAAGGGAGTTGATGGTAGTGCAGGCTCACCCATATGCTGCTATGTGTGTCATTTTCTGTGAAAAGCTCAAACAATTTATTAATCACCCTCAAACTGTCAGTACTAGAATTAAGCAGAAAAAGGCTTTGGAGCACTCAGGGGCTCAGATATTTGCTTTCATTCTAACCTGGAAATGAAGAACAAAATGTCTGAAATAACCTGTAAGACAGAATGAAGGCTCCTCACAGAGTCCTAAGGATCGGTATATCTGAGGATGTGTATACAAAGGAGACTTCCAAACAGGATACTGAAAGGTCAAGGAGACAGAGGGCAAAGAAATAGTCTGATGATGCCCGTGTTCTGATGCAAAAAAATCACAATATAAATCTTCCCTTTTTGATGTTTTGTTGTGTTTCACAGTGTTGTCCTCCCTTCAGAAGTAAACTAAAAAAACCTTTCTAGCTTTATGATGCACCTGAATTGATTCTTTTACACCAAAACTATAACCTTCCCTCTCTGGAGGACTGAAAGAGAGAGGGACTGGAAGATGCTATAGATATATAATTAGGAGGCAAACTATTAATTTACTAATGATGGGCTGATGATGCTTTGATCTGCTTCAGCCTACCCTCTCTTGAGGAGTGGTTTTGAGGTGCTATCATACCCAATACTAAGGTCACAGTGTCTTCTAGATTGAAGGCAACTGTGAACTTTAATTAAGCTCTGAGCCTTATTTCACCATGATTGAATTACTGTAACTGGGGAGGGAATGAAAGAGAAGATGGATAGCAATGGAAATAATTAAGAAAGAAAAGTGGAAAGCATGGCAAGACAGCACTAAAAGCCAGCAACAAGTGGCTTTAGCAGATATGTGTATGATGTAATTTCAAGTCCCTGGAAAAGTCCAAGTTCCCCCAGTGAAGGAGTTTTCCCCACAAGTGGCTCTGCTGACAGAAGTAAGATGCCCTTTGGTCAAGCCTCTCATTTGCGTATCCAAATGCTACCTCAGGCAGCCACTATGGTTCAGTCAATGCTGTTGGTAATGCAGCTTGTGCATCACTGGAGTAAGATAAACATGGGTGGGAGGAAAAGGCATAACCTGACAAAGAAACAAATCTCATCATACCTGGGTATTTCTCAAGACCATCTGGCTGCCACATAGAGCTGGGAAGGGTATAAGCTGATTTGTTGGGAAGGGTATGTACTCAGCTTCAGCAGAGTATGATACAGCAGTCATCTCTCCACAGGGGTCAAAGAGAGACACTCAGCTTGGCATTTCTCTGCGCCCAACATCAAATGATGTGCAACAACAGAAACAGGAAAATATTTCATCCTAAAGTACATACAACAGGACAAAGACTTTGGGAACATTATCTCCCCACTCTGACTTTTTTTTTAAGTTAAATACTTAGCTAATAAAATTGTCTGTGTTTTTCCTACAAGTGAAGCAGTTAATGTAAAATTACTTAACTACTAGTAAGAATTTTTTGTCTCTTTGAAGTAGAAGGAAAAAATGTAATTACACCATTATTAACTGTAATTATATTAAAAAAAAATTAATCCAGTCAGGGTTCTCTTTCTAAGGTTCTCGGCTAAAGCAGATTCCACCCCAGAAGACAGCAAAGCTTTGGGTGCTCAGTGAATTAACAACAGAGGCAATATACATAAAACCTCAGTATCTTAAAAGACTCTAAAAACTCTTCATAGTTGGACTTTTTATTCCTGTTGTGAGCCTTGATCAATTTTCATTTGAAAAGGTACCTGTAAGGCCCTCTTGAGACTCAAACCCCAACAAAATTATACTACAACAATCTTCAAAACATATATTCAAACTGAATGGGAACCCCCTAGTCAGAGAATGATAATGCAGTTATCTTCTAGGTTTTTTTTGTCTAAACACATTGATGCCCATAATTATAAGGGGGAAGGAAATAGAAATGAAAGTTTTGCATTCTCCCTAAAAAAGCAACACCACCAACAAAAACCGCAAACCAACCAAACCCAAATCCAAACAAATTAAAAAACCCAAACAAACAAGCAACCCCAGACAAACAAAAACATGTTAAAACAATGAAAAATAAGTTCTCAGTACACAAAGCAGACTGCAGGCATAGGATCCAACCTGTTCTTTCATGCCTTGGCATCAATGGACTTGCACTGACAGGGAGCATCAAGGTGGAAGATCAGCTCCAAATCATTTATCCTTCCTTGACAGCTCAAACCAATGGGATACAGGCTGCAAGGCTAAGGACATGGTTGGAAGAAATTGCTGAATATTTTCTGCAACCATAAGCTGAAGACTGGGCCTACAGAGGGGGTCTGGCTGCAACCTCGAGCTCCCATAAGTGGGCTTTGGAAAATAATAACAACCTGTTCTCATTCCTGCCATTCGTGAACATTCCAGATCCTTCTTGATACCTGTAACAGTGTCAGAGTTGAGCCTCCCTGCTGGCAGAGAGAAGTGATGTAGGACAGGCGCATATATCATTGGATTAAGAGAAAGTCAGAAGTATCCAAATTATGTGTATTTCTCTATCTGTGGGACAGATACTCCCTAATGTATTCAGAGGGAGTTTAAAAGAAATTTAAAAATTTCTCCGCTTCTTCTGGATAGCCAGCATGAACACCAAGATCCCATGAAACCCTTCAAAATCTGCACTGAGTTGCATAAGTTGATGGTCATCACCAACACATGTAAAGGAACGTGACTGAGAACCTATTACCCTTATAAAAATGAGTACAGTTTTGTAGGAACAACCATTTCAGGTATGAGAGAAGTAATTTTGTCCTGTCCTTCAGGTAAACGTTCCCTTAGAGGCTTTCTTTTAAGACTGGTATTTGAGCACTCCTAAAATGTAGAAGCTTAGTCCTGTGATGAACACAGAGTTGGATGAAATGATCCTTGTGGGTCAACTTGAGATATTCTACCATTCTATGAAAAAAATCAACACCATTGCTTACTTTTACACAGAAAACAGGTGGAAATGAGAAGTTCCATCAGAACGTAGAAGACCACACTCATAACTCTCCTGACCCCAGGGAAGAATCTAGATTTGTACTTCTAATCATAACTATTGTTTATGTTTTGATAATATGACATCCTGTGGGAGCTGAGTCACTGAAAACTGGATCTTACTTCTCCTGAAAATGTTATCAGCTTTACAGTGGATTGCTGCTAAATTTTGCAGGTTTGAAGTGAAAATTGATACTTGGGAGCAAAGGAGCAAAATGAGTTAATATGTGCCAGAGATATGAAAGTAGTATAACAGCTTTTGGAAACTTACCAGAGGGAAGAAAGCAGGTCTACTCATAAATAAGAAAGACATGAAATTAACAATGTTTCAGAAGTGACTGAGATAACTTACAGTGGTATCAAGCCTGTCATCAGTAAAAATATACATCAAAAAAGTTTGAAATATTCGGTACAGAGAAAACTTACTCAAATGCATTTGGAAATCTGAATGCATACAATCCAGCTGGTCTTGATCATACCTTAGGGCAATCACCTCCCAGAGTTATATAAGCTTTAGGCTTCACCTACTCTTGAAAGTCACAGCAATAAAATTGATGATGTGGCCCCACAATTGAGCATGATTGAATTACTGCAGGTAGGCAAGTTACTCCATGCCAGCTGAGCCATAGTGGCTGGCTCTGTGTGCTCTCCTCTAAGTAATGTCTATTACTTTCACTAGCAACATAAAACCAATTTACAGAAATTAAAGCTAAAAAGCAGGCCCCCTTTTTCCAGTTAAAGAGTAGTATATTTCACTTTGACTGAAGTAGATTCAAAATCCGTCTTAAGTAAACTATAAATTGAGAGGTATAAATGGGTGGGGTAAAACTAAGATAAAAGTAAATTACTTAAGAAGTTAATAAAAATAAATACTCCTGTGACCTTCAGACTAGGAAGGAATACTCTTTGGAAATGTTCTGTGGAAAAGAACCCTTTAAGAATTAAGGGCAGGGAAAAAAAATCATGTAGAAAACAGGTCACAGGGCTGGATTTTTCCACTATTATTTCATGAGTGGATGCTCATTTTTTAATTGGTCTTCTTGCTTTTCTTTCAGCAAATTGTGGAATAAAAAATTTTGAAAATCAGTGAATTAATCAAAATAAGGCTCCAGTTATCCCCATGCTAGACAGTACACAAACTGCTGATGAACAAACACTGGCCAGAAGATTTGCTTTTCTTAGAAGGGTTAAAATTAAGCAATTAAACAGGTATTTGTAAATTTACTTGAATACTAGCCATCCCATTTCACAAGGTCTTATCTGGAAAAAAATTTAAAATTACCCTGGATAGAAGATACCTTCTGTATCAAAAGCCTGGAAAAAAGCTTTGAATGCCAGAATAAGTTTCAGGAGCATTGTGTTTGTACATTAATGACATTGGAGAACTTTCTCTGAAACTGAGCACCTTGTTAATGAGAAAATAAACAGCACATTATTGAAAGCCTGCAGGTCATACTGCACAGAGATTTGTATTAGAGTAACCCAATCAAGCACTAGCTTGGTACCATAAATATAGGTAGAGAGAGAATAAAAGAGATTTAGAGAGATTTAAAAGCCAGATTCAACTGAAGACTACCCCTACTAATCTAACATATGTTCAGGATGAAAAGAAGAAAAAAATGAGAGGCAGCAATGCTGAAAGGTACAGAAAGATGACAGAAAACTGCATGCCTGGATTTGAAATATGTTATGGTAGCTGAAAATACTTGTGCAAATTGATGCTGTGTATGCAAGTGCTTGTGCACAGCACACAATATGTCTGGCTCTGCATTCTCAAACAGTGGCTTTAAGCTAGGATGCTCAACTCATGCATTCTAAAAGGAGAAGGCTGCCAACAAGTTTCAGGAAGTGGAAAAAAAGATTATGAGACTGAAGGATATAGGAACATTTCAGGCATCTCATTTAATGAAGAAATGAAAAAACGGAACAGAACAGAAGGAAAGAAAGGTAGTAAGTGGCAACTGCTTGAAGGAAGTGGAAGCCTAAAGAAGGTAAATGGGGCTAAGAAATGGAAAAAATAGATTAAACATTAGGGATGTAAAATGGTGAATGAGCTTCTTTCATTTTGTTACCTTCTGAAATAATCTGCAGACAATCAAAGTTCTTTGAGTCGTTATTTTCCTGGAGGCCAAGGTCATCATCATCAAGTCTTTAGTATGAACCACATACTGGCAGCGAGCAGGTTAATGGGATCTAACAAATCTTCATTTTTCCATTAATTTTACCAGCGGTTTTTCTCATTCTGTACCAGTTTCCTCAGAGGTCCAGTTATGAGATATATAAAATTAAAAAGCTGCTTGTATTTTTTCTGGATAACCACGGTTCTGTGAATATACATTGCCTGATCCATAAGCTTTTCCATTATTGGGGGGGTGATGTTTCCAACTGGTTGGGTATAAAGCAGGTCCTTTCCTTTCTTTTTCTTTCCAGCAGGTTTAGAATGAGTAAATTTTCCAAATCCACATTTCATTAGCTTCTCCTTCTTCAGCAGTTCTTTCAGCATCTCAAATCACCATTTCTTGAGCCTATTGCAGAGACAGGAGTTTCTCCATAGTAATGTTTGTGTAACTAAGATCAATTTTCTCCTTTTCCAGTTTTCTCCAAACTCAAGCAACCTATCCAAAATTTCACACATACATTTTTCTAGCAGACCATAACCCCAAAAAAGTCATAGAGAAAATCAGCCAGCTTATTTATTAGGAGCTGTAGCTTCAAAAAAAAATCAGGAAGACTGCAGTCTTTGAAAAAAATGTTTTGGAGGATGAGTGTGTCTCCAAAATTACAATGTATAAGCCCAGACTCTGCTAGATTCAGCAAAATCTAACCAAGATTTGGTGCTTCTGGCTGAGTCAAAATAGTTAAGAAGTCTTTTTTCAGACTTGAATAGTCCAGATTTTTATGAAGCTGTCTCCAGTGAGAACAGGTTAGGAATGACATCACTGTGTGCTGTGGCTCTCAGATGGGATGCGCAGTTGTGAAGGTAAAGGGCAGGTCCCCCAGAGCAGACCAGCCTGAAATCCACAGACTTTTCAGTTGCTGAGCTGAATGCATGTTTTAGAATTTCTCATCGCAAGAATGAAACAATTGTCAAGGCTTCTCACACAGTAAAATAACATTTTGAAATTGTTCTGGTTTCCCTTACTTCAAGGTCTTTTTACTACTGTCTCTATTATTCAAGTTGCTGGATTTTTTTCTTATTTTATAACTATTGAGGAGATTTGTAATTAACATCCCTTGGGTTTGGTTTTTTGGGGGTTTTTTTAGATCTAAAGATCTTATCTGGTCAGTAGTGAGTAGCTTGACAAAGGTATGCTTTTTATTTCACCAGCTGTAGGGGTGGGCATCAACACCACTTCTCAACACCTACATCTATGTCAGCAGTGCCAGTGTGCATCCTGCAGAACTCCAGACACTGCCCCCCTGGGGTGTCTAGTGCCATCTGAAGTCCCCTGGGGTGCCTGAACAATCTGCACAGGTCAGGCAGTGAGGACACAATACCCAGGGGAGAGCTGGGCTGGTGTGAAGTATCAGGCTGTGTCTGCAGCTGGGAGGCCCCAGTGGACTTGATGATCCTGAAGGTCTTTTCCAACCTTACTGATCCTACGATACTATGGTCCCAAGTGACCATAACTGCTGCATTTAGACAGTAGGATTGCTCTCCAGGCTCTGTAGCCAGCATTGAATCCTTTGGAAGCTTGGACATTTGGTGCACATATAGAAACTTAAATTTAGGCGTCTCAATCTGGAAATTAATGCCACCTGAAGAGCAGGATCTTGATGCTTAAATTTAGGCACCTCATGCCATCTGAGCTGTTCTGGCATATCTAAGAACCCTCACGGGGCAAGCAGGTTTAACAAAAGACACACAGGTTGCTCAGGCCACAGTGGAAAGGTCAAGTGGGATCCCTAAAATGTCTCACATTGAAGTAGACATCTAAATAGTCAGCTGAATCCCTGCTGGATATTTATGATAACTGAATAATTTTTTAAAATCTTCTTGTCTACAAAAAACTCAACACCCCCCCCCCCCCCCCAAAAAAAAAAACAACCCCAAACCTCAGACACCTAAGGATGTCTTAGATACCCTTGCATGCCTCAGATGACAAAGAATGCCTATATCATTTACTGAATGAGGCCCTCATGGAGTGCTTTTCTTCTTGTCCTAAGCTTGAGGTCTAAAACAAAGTAGACAAAATACACTTCAACAGTGCCTAGTTTCTCTAACTTGACTATGAGGGGATTTTTCATATAATTATCCATATAACACCTCAAACGAATCCCATGTAGAGTGTCAGACTATTCTTAAATAACTGTTGCTCCTAAAGATTAAAGCAATGTTTTGGCAGGTTTTTTTAGCTACAATGTTCTCCCGGTCAGAGTTTGAAATGTAAACTGTAAAATGCATGAAAAATGCAAAATCAAGGACACTAGAAAATTATATAAAAATATGCAAGTCAAAATAGCTCTATGTCATAACATTAACATTTAGAATTTTGAAATCTGTAAACTTTCCAAAATAAAAATGTCAAGACATTTTCTTTTTTAATTTCTCCACAGTAACTTTTGCAAAATTATTATCAGGAAATGTTTTGAAAATGGATTTTTGACAGCTCCAGATTTTGAAGAAAATAAGACTAAGATAATAAGTGCAAAAGAACTACCAATATGGCATTCCCATCAGCTCCTCAGTATTGTGCTGCATAGCTCTTTCTACAGGCTACAGAGTAATTGAGACTCAGTCACCATGATTGGTAGGTGGGTGGCTATTACAGATTTCACCACTTCTCAGTTTTCTTTTAATGAACATGAGCACTAGTTTTGATATCTCATGACATATCTCCTGCTCATGGGTACATCAAGGAAATCAAAAATTAGTGTAACTATCAGTAGAAATTTTAGAGGAGATGATCATGATGGGGAAACACAAATAACAGGATAATAAAGAAGAAAGTACCAGTGACATTTTCAGAGGTGTTTAATTATTTACCTAATAATGGTCTTGCTGGAGGAAGTAGTAAATATCCTACTTGTTTAAAGAGCCAGAGGGATACAGTTTGGAAAAAACCTTAACCTATTGGGGAGAGATGGAAAGAAGATTAGAGGGCCTAAGTATGAGCTAAGTATTTGACTTCAGATGCTGAGAGGATGGATTCATTTCTGAAGGCTGTTCCAAGGCTTCCTTACACAG
Organism: Edolisoma coerulescens; assembly: GCA_013397115.1. NCBI lineage: Eukaryota > Metazoa > Chordata > Aves > Passeriformes > Campephagidae > Edolisoma > Edolisoma coerulescens. Next base: position 262,568 of record VWZW01005957.1, read on the forward strand.
GAAACACATAGGTGAAAGAAGATGGAAGTTTCTTTCAAGACTTCCCTATGTGGGAAACACATATGTAAAAGAAGATGGAAATTTCTTCTCCACACAAATTTCCATTTGAGTTATGATGGCTTAGATCAGAAGAGTCACTGCAGCTTGGAACCAATAGAAGAATTAAGGTGCAGTGTTTGAAGTGCCTTGCAATGCAGTAAAGGAGCACTTACTGTGCAAGCAATGGACCGCAGAAGGTGTGTGCTCCCACAGATATCTTGGTGGGCTAGGAATTCATTGAAGAGGAAACTACAAAGCAGTGCCTGAGCTCAACCTTCCTCACTGGCTCCATCTCTCTCCCTCATCCCAGGAACACCTCTCTGCAGAGTACTGGCATTCTTCTCACGTGGATCTCCTTCAAGGCTGTTATGAGAGGAGCTAGATATGTACCAGCACAATGGGCTTTTTGTTTCAGTTTCTTTTAAGAAGGTCCAAAGATGGCTGATGTGTAGATGGGACTTCATGTTTTTATATTTTCTTTCTCTGCAAAGAAAGATTATGCGTTCTTACCTCTTGCCGAGACACACTTGTATTCTCAAATTGCCTGTGTTGACATTTTTCCTGTGCCAGTAACGACACCCAGCTTCTCACTCCTTAACCTCTTTCCACGGAGACTACCAATACAGCCATCCAGATTGATCAGTTATTTGTCTTCATTTCTCCCCTCTTACTCAAGATAATTATTTGAACAAATTGTGTCTTTGGAATGTATTTTAACATAGCAGATGGAACAAGGACTGGAGACTTCCAGTTTTGAGGTCAATCATAAAATTCACCAAGCAGAAGCAGAATGAGACCCTGAAGCCCAAAGGTAATAGGACAAGAGCAAGCTAAAGAGAGGAGCACCCATTAATTATTAAGCCTTCATTTCCTCTCTCACCACAACAGTATTAAAAACTAGTAAAGACATGTAAATTAAAAATAAATACTCTGCAGTTCAAGGCTTTCATTTAACCTTGATACTGAGGACTCTCTCTAGGGATAAAGGCTGGGATTTTTTTTAATTACAGGCTGCTAATTCAGTGGATGCTCAATATAAATTAGAGCCATCTTTTTGCATTAAAAACACACAGATGATGTTCCCAGGACACCGTTTTCTCATCTTCAGCAAGAGTGGTGACGTCTCTGTCACCTTTAGGATGTTTGCTCAGCCAGAGTGGAGCTTGGCACCCAACCCTGTCCCTCTGACCATATGGCAGGGAATGGGACTGCTGTGCCTCAGGGGGTGATGGATCTTCTTGTTTCTGTGCCATCTCTGTCTTTTGTATGCATGAGGATGGAGATGGGAAAACCACTACATCAGTAAGAATCCCTGTCCAAATGAGGTGTACACATCCTCACCAAAATACCGTTTTTAGGCCAGTCAGAGGCAGTTGACAGTGGCAGCAAATCAGTCCATCTGCTAGCTCAGAAGGAAAAACAACAATGAAAAAGAGAATTTTCAGGTGAGGCCAGAAATATTGTCTTCCTATGTAGGCTGCAAGGTTAAAAAATGGCACATAAATGTGTTTAGCTCAGTAAGAATTGATACCCTTCTGTCTGTGCCCTTAGTTTCTCACTGTTAGTAACTGTGACAATCCCTACTCTCCATTTATCAACAAGAGACTGAAACAATGCCCATATTAAGCACTATTGTAGAAAATTCATGAGAAGTTGTGACTGAGGTGGGAACTGAACTGTATCTTAAGCTGTGTGTCAGTGCTTAGTCTTTCAAACTAAAAGCCTGCACAGATTTTGTTAGCAACTCTCCCACAGTTGAGCACTCATTTCTCATCTGCATTATAGGACCATCCTCTACAGTTGATTGTTCTGGAGATATGCTGGGAAGGTCTATCACAGCATATTAACCGAGTAAATATAAATAAAAATATAAACAGCATTCCATTGCCTGGAACAGAGTGCAGGCTTCCTGGTAACTAACAAGAATGTTCCTATCACTTCTCATGCTTTGTCTGTACTTTGTTTGGCCTTCCTGGAAATTCATTTTAGCTAATACCAGCAACTCTTAGGATAACTTTGATTTGGCTTTCACTTAGCACGGTACAGATCCCTGGTATAACACTTTACGCTATATATGTATACTTATAATATCATCTACTAATAGTAATAACAAATAGTTCTTTCGTGCAGAATGATTTTTGAGCCCAGAAAAAGATACAGCTGGGAGGATTATAGACTTGGGAACATAGGAGACAACCTTGAAAACACAGGCAAAGGGTATGTTCCTGGGGCTATAAGTAGCTCAGAAGTACTCAGTTACTAGTCACCAAAGAAGTGCAACCCTGAGAGCTGGGTGAAATGGTTTTAGAAGTGACTTTTATTTAAATTGTGGTATTGAGAGTAAATTTACTCATAACATGGACTTGTAGATCAATGAAGAAAGAGAAGGGATTGATGTTTCTTGGCAAACATGCAAATATTACCCCAGGCTTTCCACGGATGAGAAGGAAGAAATGATCAGTGCTGCACTCCAACTGGAGAAGGACTCGCTTGCAAATTTCCAGCAGCAAGCAACCTCAGGACTCTTGGGGCAGTGATGGGTACCAAAGAAGTGTTACTATTTAAAAGTTTTGTATATATCATTTAATGCTGTGCACTTTGAAGTATTTGTGTTAGTATCATCATAACTGTACTGATAATTCTTTGACTGGACAATTAAGGCTAATTAGAATAACAATAAATTATTGTCTTTGCCTGTATAATGTGTTCATTTTGCCCATAAAAGGACTTCAGGCATAATAAATTAGTGAGAATTCAAGCAAGCTATTCTGTAACTTGGATGCAACAAGCTGTTAACACTGTGTATCCCAGAAGCTCTTGTGTACCTTTCAAACACTTAAGGAATGCAGCCTCCTGTTGCCTTTCTGCTCATTTCACCATGGCAGGATGATGCAATTTGTTTGACATGAAGTTGGCAAGAGAGAAATTGAAAGTCTCAGAACCATAAGCAAGAAGAAGGAGCAAGAGACTGGATGACTAACTACCTCATCCCACTTGCCGCAGCCCTTAAATTAATATCTTTTGCAGGGTAGTAGAAATGCCACAGAGTTATGGATGATTGGTGAAGTCCTGCTGAGTCACCCTGATCTTTTAGTACCAGCAACACCATCCTGAGCCATGCTGCGCTCCTGCTAAAAGGTGCTGTTCAGCAAGCTGTGAGGCTCTGAAGGAGTAGGGCCACTGCAGTGAGTTAGCATTGACTGTGGAGCAGCCAGGGTCTTTACCTGGCCCAGTGCTGGGTAAATAAGCTTCTCAAGAGGCTGGCCAGGCCACTGTGCCCACTGGTTTACCTCTGTTGAGTCCACTGTGTGTCTCACTGCTATGAAGTGCACAACATATTGTGCTGTGTCTGGCTGAATGTGTTCCACAACACTCTAGGCATCATTTAGGAAGAGCATCCTGCTCTGGTCTGTTTGGTTGTTTGTAGGAGAGGTAGTCTGACCCTGCTGTTAGGGAGGAGGAAGGGGAGTAGAAGGCCACAAGTGCTGCAATTGTGATGGGCCAAAGCCTTGCTAAAAGTTGGGGCAAATTTATTTTAGAAATCTAGAATCTTCATCTTATTACAACATATCACCTTATTCTTGTACACAAGATTGATGTGGGGGATGTGACGATACGAAGCTCAGAGGCAGAATTTATTCCCTATGTGGTAACAGATGGTGTCTGATCCAGGGATCCTTGCCAGGAGTTCATCAGCTCTGTGTTTGGATAGCTCAAGTCACTGTCTGTGAGATCAGCTTGTTGGCAGAGTGAAGAGCAACATCATTCCCATGGCCTGCTGCACATTTCACATGCTGCTGGTGACTGATGCGCTAAAGGAAGGCCAGCTGCTCCACTGGATCCCACCTAGCCTTCGGCAAACTTGGGGGATTGCATAAGCAACAGCAGCCTCTGGGGAAGGAAAGAACACTTAAGTGCAATGCAATACATGTTCCACAAACACCATGGAGTCTCTGCCTTGTCCACAATTTCTCCATCCTTTCCTTGATTTGTCTCCCCTTCCCCAGTCATCTTTGCAGAGAACAAATTCCTCTCTTGATCCTCCTGAGACCAACAGCAAACATGCCCAATCTAATGTGTTTACAACAGCTGTCCCTAATCCCTTCCCTTGGCCTAAAGTAACTTCTTTTGTAAGAAACATCATCTTAGGGAAGAGGGCATACATATAACTCTTATTCTATGCTAAGAACCATCCATTTCTCTCCTTTCCAAACAGTAAACTCACCAGAAGTCTGTGGAAAGAGAGACACATGTGATGCCACCCAGACCTCACTGGAATGAGACCTGTCATGGGAGACCTCCTCAGACAGTCAGAACTCCTGAAAACAGGTGAATCTTGCAGTTTGCTTCAGTTTTAAGGGCAACAGGGACAGTATTCTCATCAAGGAACTGGACTAATAGTGGAAGATAATCTGTTCAATTTTGGTCCAGTGCAAGCATGGTGATAATATGAAGTATGAGAAAGCTACTATTCTTTCAAAAGCAAGCTAATTTGCAGAAGGGGACATCAATCAGCCAGGCCACAAACAGCTAGGGCACAGTAACAAGGTATCTGTCTCACTGGAAGAATAAAAAGTCTCAGAAAAAGATTTGGTTTGGCTTGGCTTTTCTTTATAAGTAGAAGCCCACCTCTTTTTCATAGGACACTTCTGATCTTATTTCTTTATTTTGCTAGAGCTTTGAATAAAGTTCATTCTTGTAAGGACTAGCTTGGCTTTTGTGTTCACGCACATAACTGATTGCCAGACAAGCTATCCTTGATTAGTGAGGCCAGCTCACATTAGTCATAGCCATCATCACAGTCAGCTGAGGCTGCTGCAGCACCATCTAGAATTCATCTGGAACATTCACTTAGAATAACAGCACTCCTGCACACCAGCGCTGGCATTTTGCAAGGGAAGCAAAGACAGAGCCTTTGTATCTATGATCCATACTGGAACTAGCAGTGACACAAAAGACCTTTGTGTCCTAGACACGTGTTTCCACGGCACCAAGTGCTACACATTCCTGAATACAACACCTGATATATTTATTCACTAAACAATCACTGGAAATGTTGAGATTGTGTTATGTTAGATGTGGTTTTCAAGAGTTGTGAGAATGTCATAGAAGGTCGTGGAGGATAGCCTTGGATTAAGTGACAACAGCTTTTCTAAAGAGAGCAAACTTCAGTAAACTAGGAATACCAATTAAGAAATTCAAATGACCTCAGAAACTAGGGACTAGAATGCTGAAGTTATTGAGGATTTATTCAGATCAAAGTTACAAAAACCACTCAGGAATGTGCATGACAAGCAAGTTGCAGGCTTCCTTGCCTTAGTAATCTCTCCCTCCTTCTCAAGAGAGGTATTAGAAAGAAGCTGAGAGCTTGGAAGGAGTGAATAAGGCTAGATCAGCTCAGGCTATGACTGCATTACTTGACTGGGAGCACTTCCAAGTTCCTTTGTCTGGGTATATGCTTCTGATGTATCCCAAATCCCATCCCTTCTTCTTCCTCCAAATGCACTCTGATTACTATGACAAGGCAAGTTTTAAGAAATACTGGATCTTACTCACTGCAGGACCAGCATCCCTGAACAAACTTCAGGTAAGTCTGTACATGGCCAAAGAAAGCTGGAATCAGGTAATATATTGATACAGCAGCAATTTTCCATGGTGGAGACAGGTTTAATTTTTAATCTTAAAGCAAGAAATAGGAGATTATTCAGCTGTTTGACAGGGAGACCAAGAAGGGAAATGGACAATAATGAACATCTATACATGGAAAAAAGTTAAGACTGTTCTTGCCTTACGCTAGATAACACATGCCACAGTGGTGAGCAGAGGTGCAAGGCCAATGACTTTTGGCAACAGAGCAGCCAGAATGAGGACAGGAAAATGGAAGTCATCACAAGGGAACTGAAACACTGCTTACACTACACTGACAACAGTAGTACAAATATTTTTGAACAGATGTATCAGCTTGGCTAAAAAGTAGTCTAACCATGCTTTCAGGACAGCAAACTCATTTTCTGTAAAGGGAAGTATGTAGCAGGACTTTCCCCATCACAGGAGACCTTATCTGTTCTGCCTATCAGCTGATGCGACAGCTCAGGACATCTTCCCCCTCACATGAATCTGCCAATTGGTCAGATAACCCAAGCCAGACATCTGTCCAGTAGTGAGTTATCTCTGGCACCATGGAGGTGGCATTCCCAGCTGACAATAAACATCTTGCCTTGAGAGCAGATTGAAAGCAGATAAGCCTTGAATTTCTGACTGACAGACACTTCACTTTAAAAACTATAAAAGCTAGACAAAACTTTTACAAAGCAGAAGTCTTCTGCACATTCCCTGGAAATGTGTGGGGATCTCTCCTCAAGGTTTGGGATGCTGCCCTTTTGAGTTACTCTCCTGGGGGTTGAGTGAAGGGAATCTGTGTACCCCATCATCAGTTTGGTGGTAGATTACATTGACTGCTCATCTATACTATTTCTTCGTTAGCTATAATATAGGTAACTTTATGCTGTGCACTGTTTTATGTAAATCTACTAGTAGTTCTTTGTTTTAACCTGTGTAATAAATTACTCTTTTTAAGGCCTTTTGTCTGTTAATCTTCTGTCTATTCAACAAATGACTCATTTTATAACAGACCCGATTTGCCATTTTTAAGAACTTGTGAGCCAGGGCGGTTTAGGTGTGGGTCACCTGAATTTAAGCTGCTGCCAAAAATCTGAACCTAAGGCAGGGCTTGTCTAAGGCTTTCACTCAACCCATAACAAAGTAGGGGCATTGGGAAGAGGTGCAGTGAAAGCACCATCTCTTTTGAACCCCAGCTGACTGCCAGCACTGTCTTAACATGCCCTCACATGGCATATCCAAGACAAAGGTGGGAGGATGTTACTCCCACTTGGCTGCAGAGGTGCTTATCCTGAAGGGAGACACTATCTTAGGAAGCTGCTTAAAGTCAGCAGAGACTGTAGGTAGTATATAATATATTGTTGAATGTACTACAAACTGAAGCACAGCACCTGAACATTTGACATTCAAAGACTCAGGAATAGATAGATGTGAATTGACCATGAATAGGCGGAGGCTGGAGACTAAAAGATTTTTAGACATCAAGGCAGAAAAATTCCAAAGGAACCTCCCAAAATGATATAGGGCTAAGAAAAATAAATGCTCTAGATAATTTGCAGATGAGTCTTGGCTGGATTGTGAATGAGTCCACGAGGAAATCAACTAGAGAGAGAAAGAAAGGTCATGCAGAATTTGCTTTAAGTCTTTTTTCTTTATTTGCAGTTTCCTGTAGGCTCATCTTGGATGATATTCCTGCAAAGGAAGCAGTTTACAATTTACAATTAGTCCATCTTTGACCTGGGCTGTGCTGCACAACAGCAAGAATAGTGCCAAGAATCTAGTGTTTGGGACTGGGAAGCAGTCGATACAAAAGTCAGCTGACAGCCTAAGGAGTTTCCACAGATTTCCATTACTTTTAGCTATATGAGTTTAAGATTATTAGAGTTAGAATAGTACCTCCTTTCTCATGAGGTGTGCAAAATGGTGAAATGCTTTGAATTAAACCTCTTTGAGGGGTTGTTATGTTAAAACCACAGTGCTTCAAATCACATTGTCCTCACTGTGGCAAGTTAATTCTTTGATGTTATTTACATTGGTCTTCACAAGTTTGCTTCCTAGGCAGAGCCAGCCAACGAGTCAGAAGGTAGGAGAATTTCCAGGCTTCTCTCACAATCCCCACTACTCTATGGCTTCCTGGACCTGATCCATGGGCATGGTGAATTGAAGAAAGGAGAAAAAGAGAAGGAGAGTAGTAGTCTAAATTAGATGTTGGTCATGGTGAGTGGGGTTGAAGTAGCCCACTTCCATAAACATTTTATAAGTACACTTCGATATTTAAAAGAATTGCTTTTAGCTACTGCCGTAGCGCATGCTAATGGGTTTGCTAGAGATGTCAGTAGTGATAAAGATCTGAACAGTATTGTCATAAGTGATAGCTGTTCATCGGGTGATCCTTTATTGCACAAGACAGCATCTCCAGTGACCGTATTCCTTCATATATGTGATTTTAGGTGCTTTCCTAATTATGCATGAGGTAGATATCCCAAAGTCCCCTTTGCAGATAGGTTAGAGAAATTTACTTTCATACTAGAGCCTTGTAATGAACTCTCAGCTCACATCATCACCAAGATATTAATAGTGGCATTTACTTTCTCCTATTAAAGGAGGCACTCACCTATATGAAATATATATACGTATAGTGTAAATCTGTTGATTTCAGTCATCTCCCATGTATTTCAAACTGAATTAAAGTGGTGTAGTGCATGTGAACATCCGCTTTTATTGTGAAAGGCACAGGTTTCTGTTTTAGCCAGTCACAAAAAAATTGTTCCATTTTTACCCCTCTGAAGAGTATGAAACAAAGTATTCCACATGTTGGAAGCTAACCTGTGAAATGAGGATTATATTTTTAGGGGTAAAGTCATAGCATAATTGAATACATTGACAGTGTTAATACACAGCACCTCTGTGGGATGGACAGGAATGTCTTGCTTCTGCACTAATCTCTTGAAGCGAACAGACAATTAACCCAAGGCTATTACTTGCTCTGAGCTACAACAGCTTTTGACAACAACCAAATGACATCTCTGGGAATCCATCTCTACTTTCCTGTTGGTGTTAATGCATAGCATATGTATATTTTCTCAATCAATAGGCTTAGTACTCCTGACACACTCACAAAAGTTTAGCACAAGTATGAGTCTTCCAGCAGTGAGGTTTCCTGCTAAGTGTAATCCATTCTACTCATTGTCTAGAGCCCTAAGACATTTATTAGAGTCATGATTTTTAAAGATTTAACCCATCCTTTGGAATACATTACCATACCCTTGCTGTGATTTTGTGAGAAACCTGAAAGGAACCTTATATTATTAATTGATTTTCGTAAATTTGAAAGCAATTTCTATATCTCCCTTTATGGTTTTATCTTAGGAAAGTGCTTCTAAACATAAAAAAAAAGACTCCAAATATCAAGAGGCTTTCCATGATAGAAAATGCCACAATTTCTACATGGCTGTTCCACAGATTCTTTCAATTCTTTGGTGTAAATTTAATTAATTGTAAGGTCTACTAAGACCAGTTTCTTTTGTCTCCCACTGGAGCATGGGAGGGTAGCAGCTTGTGGTTTTCTGTCTAGTGGGAGTGCTAAATTGGGGAATACCATTCCTAAACCACGACAGCCACCATGCTTGAGCTTTATCTTTATCATTGGTATGGTGACATCTGCAGTGAGAATTTCAGGAAATCATGGAGTGACCAGATACTTTGTGCTTTAAATAAGAAATCAGAAGTTGTCCAAGGACAGCAGAAGGTAGTTCTCAATAGTCAGAAATGTCCTTCTGATGATATTTGACCTTCACCCCCGCTCAAGTGAAATATCAGCAAAAAAGAGTAATATTTCTGCAAGAAAAAAGCTATTTTAAAAAGTTATTTTTGGTACTCTGATGTAATTCAGGCTTTATCAGGATGAAGAAAGGGAGGATGTGTCTTTTTTTTTTTACCCTTTGACATATTTAGAAAGAGGGCAGAGGAGTTTTCAGATACACCAATACTTTTCAGATTTGAAGCGTAAATCCAAGCGCCTCTGTTTTCCTCATGCTATAGTGGCATAAAGTATTCTCTGTGTAACAGCAGATAGACTTGGAAAGGTCCATGAAAGATGGGATGATTAACGTCCCTTCCCAAAGGGAATTCCTACTGTACTGCTAAGCAGGAAACTGTCTCGATGTAGTGGCTTCAGCTACCCAGAGCAAGTCCTATGTCAGGAGTGATAGAGAGGAGTGGAAAGCTTTATTTTATTGAAAAAAAAAAAAAAANTTCTGGATGCCATTAAATGAAGGAACACAACACCAATGGATATCACTAGGGTTTGAGAAAAACATAAATGCAAGCTGAAATGCAGCAGTCGGTATAACCTACACACCAAAGAAAGACAACTTATTCCAACCTCTACTTTCTGCTAAAAGCAAAATTTTTCAAATCATAAAGAGTTGATGCGCTGGCTAATTATGAAGCATGGATGTATTTTTGGTATCCGTTGGAAGGAGGAGCACCGGAGAAGAAATGTTTTCTACTATGACAAGGAGTATGCATTTATTAAAAATGGATGTTAGTATTGGCACTGTTAGGTCACATTACCAGGCCTTTATTGAGTGGGACTCTCGAAGTCACCCAGAGTGAACGGGCAGCAGCAGTGGGAGGTCGGCTGACCACTTGGTTCAGCAGTGCTTTCTGTACTGGTCAAGTTGAGTTTTTTAATGAATAGCTGGAGCTATGAGGCCAGAGCCTCTAGAGAGATGTAAGCTCACTGCTTATTTGTATTTCATTCCTCTGAATATTTTCCACAGATGAAATAACATTAAGTAGGCTAACACCCGTAAATCATGCCATCTTTCATATTTTGGGGGATTAAGGTAGATATTCTGATGGTGAGTTGGCCTTGAAACTCTTCAGAGGTCTTTTTAACCCACCTGATTTTCTTTTGTAACTTATCTTCCCACCACCTACCCCAGCAGTTAGATCGGAATACCTCAAGATGGAATAGAGAAAAAATTGATTTCCTTGAGATTTTGCATTTATTTTACTGAATCTAAGGCCTAAAATAATTCATAGAAGGTGCTTTGCAAAACCTTTTTACTACAAGTATTTAATTTTACGATTTGGACTGAGCCATGCATATACATAAGACATATTTTGAAAAGAGACATTCAGAGAATCCTGAGAGATTCAGTATTCAGTAAGCATTCCTTTGGTAGAAAACAGCTAGAAAAATTTGACATATTCACATTTTAAAACTCATAGTTTATGGAAAGACTGACAAAAAATTACAGCTTTCTCTAAGGAGATTTTACAGTCAAAACTTAACCCTAACAAAAGTAACAGATTTTAATACCAATTTCCTCCTCCTTCCCTGTAACTTTTAAAGAAATCTGTTTCAGGTAGATTTTATAGGGTCTCAGTCCACCAAACAAATTATCAAGGTAACCATGACACTGAAGTCTGGAACTCGGAACGGAGAGAACCAATGAGCACCATGTATCCGTGCGACAGGTCTAAATCCCATTCAGCATTTCATAGTAAATGCAGCAAAATTGGCTCTTCAGTCTGCTGCCTGTATTCTTGTCCGCCTTCTGATTTTTTCAAAAATTTTTGCTGCTTTTCCAGAGATTCTAGCCATTCCTTGAATGCTGTTTATCCCTAGACTCCTAATACAAATAAAAATCTTGTCCCTCCCTTAATTTGTCAGAGAGATTTTAATTAAAAGAGGCCCCTTTCTGCTATAATATCTTTATCTTTTAATCTGCCATTGTTATGATTTAAATAACTATCTAATTGGAAACATGTCTTTTGAATCAGCGGAGAGGGATGATTGAGTTGAATGCATTCGTCTCACATGCATGAAGAAGTAGATGCTTTTAAAATGCAGTAACTGGACCATTTTGGTTGGTTGGTTGTTTCCTTTGAGTGACAGCTACGATAGTATTTTACAAGTGGATTTAAATCAAAGCTTAGAATATACAGAACTTTCCTTGAAACCAGGAATTCTGCTTGTGCAGGACCTTAAACCACTGAAGGCACTTGTCCACCTGAAACCAAGAGGCCAATTTACCTTTCAAAACATGCTCTTTCATGGATCTCATAGTGGCTTTAATGATGTGCTGACATGTTACATGCACCCATGCATTTTAACTAACAAGATTTTAGGAATACCCATATATTTTAACTTCAAAAAAGCTCACTTCAAGAGAGTTGTACAGTTCAAAGCAATCTATTTCATTTTATTCAGTAAAGCTAAGCTTTCGGAGTATAAAAGTTGCGTATCTCACTGGTGCACACAGTGGGATATGAGTTTTCTGTTATTTCTTTAAAATGCTACAGGCTCCCCTTAATAGCTAAGATACAATTCTTTCTGTACTTGCTACTGTTTATAGGGTGGAGATATTTGCTATTTTACGCTGCTGTGAAACAAACAAAAGAGAAAGCCAAGTTTTTCTTTATGTGTGGATTGCACTCTTGTATAAAATGCTTTCATATATTTGGTCATTTAAGGAAGCAGCAAACACCCACTTAAAATCAGCTGGTAACTGCTTTCTGCTGACTGACTCACCCTGCAAAGCTGTGGGCGTTATGGTTGAGACTTCAGCTTCTAATTTTTTTCTCAAGTTGCCCTGAGTGTTCAGAGGTGAGCCCAAGAAGTCTGGCTATACATATCATGTGTTGTTTGATGATGTTAGTTTTTATGAGACAATGGATGACATTAAAGGTGTCATCCACATTGCTGTTGACGGCAGCAAACGGCTATTTTCTCCTAGTCATCGCTTCTCACTACCTTTTCCATCAGTCTCTCCACTGAGCAGTAATCCAGTTACCTCCAGCAGCAGGAAAGGTGACAGTTTTCCAGCACAGATATGTTGGGACATGGACTGGCATAAGAGGGTTTCAATATTTCTGGGCAGCAGAATCCTCTTTCTTTAGTTGCTGAAAGCATTTGCAACATTGCAATCAGATCCAAAGAAATGAAACCCATTAAATTATTTCAGAGTGATAGGACGCGCTGTCCTTTTCTATTGAAAAGGTTTTGGCTGTGGGTGGGCTGCAGAGGTGGTTTCAGTGAAAAGACACCAGGAACTGCTCCATGTCACACAGGGCCAGTTCCAGACAGCTCCGAGACAGACTTGTCACGCCCAAAGCTGAGCCCATCAGTGGCCGTGCAGGACCTCATGGCAGAGCAGGTGGAGATGCCTTGAAGAAAGCTGAAGCCTGCAGAGAGGCCATGCTGGCCTCTGTAGCCCACAGAGAGAACTCTGTGTAGGAGCAGGTTTTCAGGCCATGTGACCCATGGGGGACCAGGGGCAGTTTGTGAAGGACTCCACAAGGACCCACACTAGACCAGCTCTTTGAGAACTGCATCCTGTGGGAAGGGCCCATATGGGAGAAAGTTGTCAAGAACTGTATCCTGTGGGAGGGACTCCATGTGGGAGCAGGGGAGCAGTGTGAGGAGGAAGGACTGGCACACACAAAGTGTTATGAACTGACCATAACCACAATTCCCCATTGCTGTGGTCTGCTAAGGGGAGGAGAGAAAAGAGCCAGCAGTGATTTTGAGGCTGGGAAGAATTGGAGGTGCGGGGAAAGTGTTTCTACTTTCGGTTTTGCTTTGTTTTATTTCTCTCCATCCTACTGTTGACAATTGGCAATAAATCAAATTAAAAATTTCCCCAAATCAAGTCTATTTGAACTTGATAGCAATTGGTGAGTGATATTCTTGTCCTTACCTCAACCCATGATTTTTTTCTTTTTTATTGTATTTTCTACCTCTGTCTTGTGAGAAGTGGGAGTGGGAAAATGGCTAGAGGGGCAACTGTCATTCAGCTAACTTAATTCTATGACAGTCCTTTGAGGTGTAGAAAGTAATTATTAATGCTCATGATTTTTAGATGTGGTTCTTGGGTAAAGATGGTCTTCTAACAACACCTGAATTCTCCTATGCTAGCACCCTTTGCTCATCATCCCAGCCACCTCCTCCACATTCTCATCTTTCTTCTTCAAACAGCCCACAAATACAGGTCAGCCAAAATAAATCTGTTCCTTCTTACAAAATTTTCATTCCACCTACTCTTCTTTTTACTTAAAATTCTTATCTGGAGGGCCTCAACTAATCTTCCCTATGGTATTAAGAACAAAATAAAGCTCTGCTAGAGCTGGTGTGACCTTGCTTTAGTCCATGCCTCAGCACCTCTCAATTCCCGTACTTACTTGCAAAGTGGACCAGTGCAAACTCTTACCCTGCTCTGAACCTTAGTTATGCATTTAAGGCAGTATGAGAAAGAAAGCTATCTTAAGGGCACTGTTCAGACATTAGCTCAAGGATTCAGGGTTCCCCTTCCATCCCTGTAATGTATTCCAGTGCTTGAAGTGACAGAGGAAAGCAAGATGGCTTTCTCAGAGAATCCAAGAAGAAAGACTATGCTCCCAATTACTGCAATTTTGTCTTCAACTGTATTGTGATAACTTTATTCCCTTCTCATTATCTCCAGGTGGTGTGATCCCTGCATTCCACTCAAGATGGCTAGAACTAGCCAGGTTTCAAAGAGCAGGAAAAAACCCTTGAATGACAGGCTCTTTATAAACAAAATCTGATGTGTTTTTTTTTCCCAGATGTCTATACAGTAGGAAAGTCAGGTGGGAAAGAACAGTCCCAGGAACTAGTACGTGGCTGAAAGTGAAGCAGCCAGCAGTAAACGTCACCCAGACATGTACAGGAGCAAAGAGGGGGAGAGCAATGAGTCATTCTGGAGCGGTAGAAGAAACAGAATCTTCGTTAAGCACTTTAATGCCATCTGGGGTGGACTTTCTCCTCAGCACCTTATATTGAATCCTCCTTTTGTATACAAGTGGTAACTATTACCTTAAGAAGACTTGAATGAAATATTAACCAATTTAAAACTGTTCTACAGAGAGATGTGGTTTATGGATGGCTGCCATGCCAAGAAAATTTTAATAATGGAAAACCATCTGACAGATTGGGAGGGGAACACAGATATGCAAAGCGCTGCTTGAGAAAGGATCAAAACCACTGTTCAACTTTAATCTAGACTGGTGCATATTCTGGCAAAAAGCACTCTCAAACTTTCATACCTTAATCGCTGAGATCTGGAAATACGTGTTTTTATAGCATGAAGGGATATACTCTGGAACTGCTTCTGCTAGAACTATTTGATCAGCATCAGAACAACAGAGTTATTCAAATATACTTTACATTTGCTGTGCAGAGACTCCTTGAGCACTTTCCTCCTCAGGGATGCAAAAATCTGTCTATGTTGCAGTGAAACACATGATGGAAGGTTCTGTAAACACCCAAGCTGGCTTTACCAAATGCAGTCGAATATTGATATTACCTTTCCAAATACATTCCTTCAGTCCCAACTCGACTTACAGCTGACACTAATCCACAAATTGCAGAAGTCCTCACTGCACTGCCAACTTTTCTATTATAAGCTAGACACGAATATGCTTAAATTATGCTGAGGTCACATCTTTGGCTGCAGTAAAACTTGCTGTAAAACAGTAATGACATATAATCAAGAAAGTCCCTTTCTTTGACACAGAACTGTCCAGCTTGGTGGACCCTGCCAGTTTTCAGGGTGTTTGGAATGAAGTCCAGCGATTGCATATCTTGATCTTTAAGGCCTGCCTATCACAAGGAAATTTGCACAAGGAGAGCTGCTTATAACGCTAGTGCAAGGCATAACTTTTGTTCTGCAAAACGAGAGAGAAAACTGCCCTAGTGAACGTCTCTTCTGCACCAACAGCAGTCAGGATTGTGAGGGGGAGCTGTTGAGACAGGGCTTTTTATTACAATGCTCAAACACATAGTTTAGATTTTAACTA
The DNA here is from genome assembly GCA_013397115.1 of Edolisoma coerulescens. Taxonomy (NCBI): domain Eukaryota; kingdom Metazoa; phylum Chordata; class Aves; order Passeriformes; family Campephagidae; genus Edolisoma; species Edolisoma coerulescens. The sequence goes on from VWZW01005957.1 coordinate 278,054, forward strand.
ACAAGATCCAAAAGTGGTTTTGAAACTAAGGCTCAAATCTGTTAAATTCAGGAGGGAGGATGTAAAGCTGATTTACCCTGTGTGTAAAGATGATTTATTGGTGTGGATGGTCAGAAGGGTGTGAGACTGACCCACGGAAAGAAAACCAGAGAGGGAAGTTCAATTTGTTTATGAATATCAGTTTCAGAGTTAATGAAGCCTGCTTTCCAATGAGTGTATGTCTCATGGTTGATTGAATTTTTAATTAAATAATACCGAGGGTGCAAGATGAACTCAACCCTTTAGAGACCCTATTGAAACTACAGAGGGTACACTGTCTTACTGGAGTCCCTCACGCCTAGCAACACAAGGATTAAGACAATAGAACTCTTAACACTTTCCCTGCATAACTGACCACTAAGTCAATGAATAATCACCTTGCTCCAATTCCTTAGGAATAATAAGCTTAAAATAAACTTAGGAATAAGCTTAAAAATTATAATTAAAATAGGACAATACATTCCTGATAAAACTACCCTTATTACAGACATCCCTTGGATTATGTGTTATGTTTCTTTCGATCACCCTTTGTCTTTTTTACTTAACACTGCAGGAGCAACACTATGTCTTCTTCTGGTCTGAAGAGCACCCAGAATATTTTGGGTCCTAACACAATTAAAACAGTGCTAATAATGAAAGTGGATGACTTCTAGACCAGCACTTGTAGTTTGAGATCCTAGAACAGATGGATGTCAGTTATAGATATTGATCAGAACTGTATTCAATTTACACCCCTATACATCCACAAGAAATCCATTAGTATTTGCAAAAGTACTTCAGATGGCTTTAAATTTTCACCTGAATTGCTGAAGCCAGAATTTGACCCAGGCTGATAGATAATATTAGACCAGGAATAAGAGTGCAATAAATCATAAACCAGAGAGAGAGGGGAGTTTGGTCTCTCACTACTGAATTTAAGGAAGTGTACTCTAAAGTAAGGGTCTTTATTTTATTCACATCGCATTAGATTATTTTCCTATTATATCTCCTCCAAATATCATGCTGGCATGTAATTTTCACCCACTTTTATCTGCTACATGTGGAGAGGGGAATGGATCTTTCTCAGGGCTGTGCAGAACTGAAGCCACATATATTTAAGTCAGGAATCTGACAATATTCTCCTGATGTAATGGACCACCTTTTACAGCTTATTGCATCTGTGTGTAGAAGTGGGATAAACAGGTGAGTCACTTCAGATGCTGGCCCCTGGACAGCTTAATTGTGCAGCACATTCTCACCCTGATTTCTCTTCCTTAAAATACACAGGTACCATTCATGCTTGCTCACCACGAGGATTTAATTTATTGTCCCCACCTTTCCTCTCTTCCCTGATGCTATGGAACATTTGAAAGAAGTTTGGCTTAAACACATAAAGTCAGATGGGAAGGAAGAATCTCTTTGCTAACTCCTCACAGTTGTAGTAACCACCTTCCTTTTGTAGAGTCACAGGACTGGAGGGCAGGCAGAAGGGAACTTTCTCTTTTATTGATGTATTTACATCTCATTGGCATTTTTAGATACCATGTTTGATAGTCTTGAGTATTGATCATTGGCCGCCTTAAGTTGCCTTTTTTATATTCCCTGCTCTTACTCATGTGTATGCTCTCACTTTAAGATGAAAAGACAGCAGTCCAGAGAAAAACCCATTCAAAGAGAACATGAGGTGGAAACAAGGCAGTGATGCTTACTTGGTGGTCATCATGTTTATTCTCGCTGTTCAATATAGTTTACAAAACATGCAGCAGACAAAAAGAAAGAAGCAGAATAGCAAGAAGTAACTGCCAGTTTGATTTCTATTCAATATTATAAATACAGGGAGGGAAAAATATCCACATTTCCATTTAATTCCTTTAGCTAATTCAGCTGACTAAAAGTGCATAAATCCGCTTGCTCTCCCTGGCTTTTTCAGTTTTGCATCAGTGACCCTTCACTTCACCTTGAACTTCCCACCAGTGTAGTCAAGAATTACTAGTAATTTTTCTAGAAAGTCCTTTACGGATCTCCACTGCCTCATTCATGTTCTCCTGTTATTCATCTTTCACTGGGAACTGCCTTGTATGTTCTGGAGACAGACTTCTTTGTTTCACCACATACACATTCTGCAAGAGTGGAAAAATCTCTTTGCTGAAAGATGATGAACATCTGATTATACAGACATATCCAAGTACCATGACAACTTTCCCCACTGTCAATGGAGACTTACGATTATTGAAAATATGGAGGTTGATTGGAATCTCATGAAAAATACTCAGTCTATTTTGGGGATTGGTTGAATCGAAACAAATTAACGAAGATGTTTTACACCAGATTCTCAAATCCAGATTATGAGTTCAGCTGAAGGTTACCTGGGCAATAAAATAGGTCAGAAGGTTGAAAATAAAGCACATCCCAAAGCATTTTGGTGTCTTTCATTCATTGTTTAGACAGCAGAAAACATTCAGAGATACAGTCCTCTCTCCCTCTCTTTAATTTTTAAATGCATGGAATTTTAGAGTTTGTGAATTCAAATTCTGCTTTCAATATGTAAGCTAAAATACCTTTGAAAATTAATTTCTGTGATCAGACAAGCCTATCCAGCAAAGCAATGTACACAGAGAATGCCAAATATGCTGAAGTCAGGGAAATATGTATGTCACAGTCTGTGCAGTACAATATTGTAAATTCGCTGGAAGAGTAATTTGACTTCATAAATGCAATATATCATTGCCACAAACATGGCTCTAACACCCAATTCTGAGTGGTGCCGAATGCTACCTAGAAAGTGCTGGTAGGCTGTTGACAAATATATTCAACCCAGAAGATTGAGGCCTGAGGGCAGACTGTATCTTTACAAAGGCAGTTCAATCACTGAACCGTCTGAGCCGTCATTACACATTGCTTTCTGAAACAGTATTTGTCAGCCTCTAACTACCTTTAATTATCTTTTGTTTCCTGCAATGGGACTCAGAAGAAAAATTGTTAGCAAGGCTGTGTGTATTTATGCCTGCCAAAATCTCCCTGCAGCTATTTCCAAACTGAATTTTTCTGTAGAAAACTTTAGACTCATGCCTATAATGTCCATGCAAACCAATAGGAAGAGATGACTGAGTGACCGAGTTGTGGAATTGTTCCCATTGTTTGACCTTACAGCTCTAACCCTCTTAACTCATCCTATAACTGTACATCCTAACTGCAGCTGGGCTTGGGACCAGGGATTTGGACACTGGAACTGGGCAGATCTGCAAGGTCTTATGTGCTGCGCTCCCAGGAGGGTGCGAACACCCGCAGTTGTCTCAGGGAAGGGAGGTGCTCCATTCCATTCACTAGGACCTATGCCATAAACACTGTTGCACGGCCTCCAGCCCTGCAAATATAATTGCAGTCTTCTGCTAATTGCAGGGTGTGTTAAGCAGTCTCCAAGGGTCTATGTCCACACCAGCCTAAGGTTCCCCCAAAGACTGACTCTGTGAAGCTTCCTCAGAGCAGAACATCCTGCTGTAATCCTGCCATAATCCCAGTGCATACACCCCTGCTGCTGCTGGGCACGAGGGTGTACCTGTGGCATCCTTAGATGTGCCTGGAGCAGCTGCGGGTGCTTTTATTCCAGCCTGACTCAGCGGTGTAACTCACATCCTGTGATGACCACCCTGCAGCTTTGTGTAAGGCAATGCACTGCATCAAACAGAATGTGTGGGTTTACAGAATAAAAATAATTACTTGGACCATCCTGGTCTATCAGCATTTCCCACTGCTCCCATTAGACTTGTCTGTGTCTTCTTGGCAGCTAAAGCAAGGGCTGGTAAATCTGGACCCACTCACATGGACTTGGTCTGCCTGATGAGCCCCAGATCTCCGGAATGTCCTCAATTTTGCCCTGAAAACCCTTCTGGGGTTTGGTCATGCCAAATGGTCCAAGAGAACCTTTTAAATGCAGGGGAAGAAAATGATGAAGGGGGATTTAGGACCCCTCACCTCATACAGGAGTTCAGGAGATAATGTCCTTCCCTGGGGTACAGCAGGAGACGAGTGACACGAGATACATAATTGTTTCCCAGTGAGGACCAGAAATAGTGGCTGTTGCCCAGGACAAAGACATCAGACAAGGTCACTGGGACACTTGCATTGTGAGGTATACCAGATAAACAGAGACTTCTTTTGAAGAGATGTGCCAAACATGAGTGAACAAGTTCACTGGGAAAGGAGCAGGTATGGGCTATGCTGTACTGCTCTTTGGGCTATATAATGGCTTCTGCAACGTTTTTCAAGCACGGGATACTCTTAAACATGTTTGTTGGATCAGCCCAGAGGACATTTAAAGGCTCAAATGTTCGTCCTAATGTGTGAACAGGAATATCCCTGAAGGTCCTCCTCAGGGAACGTAGGCAATCAACAGGGACTCTAAAACTCAAAACAATCCAGTATTAAAATAATGCTATTGGAGCTCTTTGAAGTGATACACGGAAATCTTCACAAATGCAAGACTTTGTGTATTAAAACCACATTCATGCTGTGAATAGTTATGTACTTTAAGGGCAAAACCTTATGGCTTATCAGTCTATGCTTAGAAGAAAATTTTTTGATTTTTTTTCCTCCATGGAAAGGTAGAACGGACCAGTGAGGAACAAACACACACACACAAAATCTTTCAAAAGCTAGCTGCCTTCAAAAGATTTTTTTAACTTACTTTGGGGAAAAATAACTCCATAAAACCTATTTGTTTTGTTGCCATGTGATGATGTTTTGAGGAATTATAGAACCATTCAAGAAATGCAACCAGTCCACAGCAAAATGAAGTGCTGAGGCAATGTAGCATAGTTAAAAAGCTCTGACAGCATAAAACTAGAGTCAGCATGAAAAGTACAGACTTGCCTATTATGAATTTATAATGAACAAAAATTAATTCTGTTTTAGATAACTATTTAATGGATAGTCTCAATACACAGCTGTTCACTGTGCCTTTGAGAAGATGATATGTTTATCTTTTCATTTATAGCAGTACACAGGAGCTCTTCAGCTCTGTGCGTGTCAGACAGAATATTCCTTCATATACAGAATATAGGTAAATTGAATTTTCCTTTAAACAAATAAATAAAAACTTCCTGATTCATTATGGGGGTTCATGACTTTCTCAGCCTTAGATCACTTACTGTACTTAACGCTTTTCTTTGTCTTTCCAATTCTTCCTGCAAGAGAATACTGCCCTGCCAAAAATAAACACCAAATTTACTGTGATGGCCTCAGAAAAAATGGCCTCAGGAGAACAGTTAGCCAGGTGACCAGCCTACGTTTCTAGCATTTTTTTTACTTGGTATTTTACCTTTGATATTAAACCATCCCCTGATTAGGTCTTATATTATTTCTCTATCCATCATCTCTTCATTTCTCATGTATCAAGTGGGTCCATGTGAACCTCATGACATTCGACAAGGCCAGCTACAAGGTCCTGTGTCTGGGTGCGGGCACCCTAGGTATCAATACAGGCTGGGGGAAGAACAGATGAAGAGCAGCCCTGGCAAGAAGGACTTGGGGATATTGGTGGATGAGAGGCTGGACATGAGCCAGCAACGTGTGCTTGCAGCCCAGAAAGGCAACAGTGCCCTGGGCTTCATCCAAAGTAGCATGGGCACCAGGACAAGGGAGATGATTCTCCTCCTCCACCTGCTCTCATGAGACCCCACCTGCAGTGCTGCCCCCATCTCTGGGGTCCTCAACACAAGAATGACACAGACCTGTTGGAGTGGGTCCAGAGGAGTGGGTCCAATGATCAGAGGGAACTTTTCCTATGCAAAAAGCCTGAGAGAGATGGGATTGTTAAGCCTGGAGAACCTACCAAAAAGCCCTCCCTGTGGCCTTTTTAGTACTTAAAGGGGTCTTACAAGAAAGACATGGGCATTTTGGCATGGCATGTTGCGATAGGACAAGGGATAGTTGCTTTAAACTGAAGAATGGTCTATTCACACTATGTATAAGGAAGAAATTTTTTACAACAGGTAACAGGTTGCCCAGAGAGCTGACAGATGTCCCAATCCTGAAAGCATTCAAGGTCAGGTTGGATGGGGCTCTGACCTGATTTAATTGAAGATGTCCATGGCAGGGGAGTTGGACTAGATGATCTTTAAAGGTCCGTTCCAAAGGCCCAAACTATTCTATGATTATATGATTCTATGAATAGCAAAACTGCTTTCCCTAGAACAGAGTTGAAGGAATTTCTTGTGAACTTACAATTCATTTGGGTTCAACTGGAAGACCAGGCTTTTATAAGCCATCTGAGGCAGACTTTGCCTTTCATGTCGCTTGTGTGAGCAGTTGCCAGAGTCGATGGTAAGTGAGTTGGAAAGATGATGCATATTACTCACGCTAATTGCTGTGACCGCCCCAAGCTTGACATAAACAGCCGGTGTAATAGAAAGATCCATAGCCCATGTCTGATTTCACATCAGCCAAGAGACACAGAGTAATAGGGCTGTTTAATATTTTCCTAGAATATATTTCTAACCCATAACTCTTGTCAGAATATGCACTGATATGCCGTGTCCTCACATTTGGTATGACAATGTGTCCTGGTATTTTGTGTCACTCCTTTGTCATAATGGCTGCTAACAGCCACACATGGAAGAGTGCATGCAGAAATCTGTAAGGTTTGGCAGCAGATATCTGAAGGGAAAAAATTCCTTTACAATCAAATTTGGATCATACGTGCTACAGTACATACTGTTAAATCCTCACTCATCAAGCAAACAAAAACCTTCACAAGTCATACCAAATCTTTTATCAAGAGCAGAATGATACAGAGAATCTCATACAAAGCGGTACCTCTTTTCTGGAAAATTTAATGAGCCAAAAATACAAAAAATATCCTGTCTGAAGCAGAGAACATTGCCTAAGAATCAGAAAATTAGTGAGGAAACAACAGCATCTCCCCTGTATACTTCATTGTATCCACAAGTACCTAATCCAGGCTTTATAAAGTGTTTATGGTCTTTCTTCTGCATAAAAACACAAGGTGGTTCAGAGTGTTTTTTGATTGATAAATTGCCCTTTCAAAAACACATTTTCATTTAAAAGTACACACTTTTCTCAGGAAACCACATCTTTACTATGTGCTTTCATTTTTGATGGATGATTCTGTAATGGCTTGCCTTTCTCTTCCCAGGGCTTGAGTGGTATGAAGGCATAGGGCCTTGTTTACTGTTTGTAACCCACAAGACTCTGTACAAGAAATTTGAGGAAAAAATGTCCTGTCTGTAATAAATCTATTTGTTTTCTATTTCTATTTCAAAAATCTCAATTCATCACTATTGGTGAATGTTTTTCTGGTTTAGGAAAAGAAATTGACATATGCTAGAAATTGGATAATAGCAAAATTCTTCAGTCAGATCTTACCATCCTTTCTTACATGTTGCAGCTGTAGTTATCCCAAGTCTAGACTATGAGATCTTGTTCTACGTTGCTCCTCCAGCTCTTGGATCCCTCTCTCAACAATGAGAAGGTAATTTCACCTCTGTACTGCAGGCCCTTCTGCTAAAGCTGAGTGTGCTAACTCCTTCTGACAACAAAGGTCTGGTACAGAGCAATGCTGCCAATATATTTGTTATTAATGTGCTCAGTGCAAGAAAATAATAATTTCATAAGGTGATTTTACTTTTATTTTAACGTTATAACACTTCATATTGGGTGGATTTCACCCAACTGGAAAATTGACCAAGCAATAAGATAAACACAATTTTTGTGCAACGAGTCTGGCCTCATCCAGGGCATGACTCCAAATGCTACTCATTGGAGGCTGCTTGTGGAGATGAAAGGGTAGGTTAGGTTCACTCAGCTCTTAGCTTCTTCTGTTAGACTGTATAGGATAGGGTGACTTAGTGAAGCACAAGACCCTTCCAAGCTCATCATAAAAGATGTGCTAAGTGGATGCTGCTGAGAGAATAATCAGCACGTCTCCCGTCCATCCTTTCACTGCCACCCCTTGGCACACAGCTCATTCTTTGTGCAGGTCTAGCCAGCTGATGGTTTGCCAGCAAAGGGGATTTTGCAGCTGTGTTGTGCTGCTGAAGTCTCCAGCAGTGCCCCTGGCTGACCTTCTGCCTCAAGGTCCTTCTGGTAATCTAAGACACCAGATGCCAGCCTGCAGACTGGAAAAAAGAAGCAGAATTATAACAGAGAAATTAATTTTGCCTAGAAAAAAGGAAAGAGGGATTTTCTGTCCAGTTTCTGTGAGTGAGCGCTACATGCAGAACACACACTGGCTATAAAATCTTGACTTGCCAGATCCATGGGATCTTTCATTTATTTTGTTCTAATAAACCATCAGTGTGAGAATAGACTGATGAGCCAGACCATGCTGACAAGAGCATCTTCTGAAGTGGCTAAGGAACCAGCAGAGACCTTGATGATTTCAGACAATTTTTGATCAGGCTTTATCTTCTGTGAATAAAAGCTTTAAAATATGCCTCCAAACTAATAGTTGATGCACTGGGGATATGAAGAAGATTTAGCATCCCAACAAGCATGCGGTGAAGGACATGAGGTTTACCAAGCTATCCACTGCATGTTTCCAGCCCGCTGGGATACTTTGATGAACATAAAGCATGTTGATGAGGGTATTAACCAAATGAGATGGAGAGTGCTGCCTCCATAGAATAAGGGAAGTCTCAGAGATTACATTGTCACATTTAAATTTTTCTCAACAAATGAAATAAATTGGAAAATCCTAGGTTTATTTTTTTAAATGAATCTGCAAGGACACACAAAATAAAGGTAGTTATAAACCTAGCCTGACATATTTGCAGTCCCCACTGATCCTCACTTTGAGATACCACAATACAACCTTTTCCTCTGGGGCAGGATTTTCAGAAGTTCTCAGTGCTCTGTAAACCTTCTCTTAGTGAAGTGGATGACAAATATGAGATGTGGATTTGCTTTAAGGGAAGATGGGAAATGATTAGTAAGTGGGGATATAACCTCATGACAATATACAAATACTGGGTGTTGCGTTTTATGTCACCTGGAAAAAGCCACTTCATCCACACTGGATCTTCATCTCTGCATATAGCTGTGGAAGCTGAGTTTGGCCCAATAATGAACCTATTTGTAAATCCCCAAGTGCATTTGTACCACAGCTGGATAAATACATGTGCAGGTACCCAGTGTAAAATAGTCTGAGATTAAAATGAAACTAACTCATACGGTTATGACTGTACAAAATTGCCATAGTTTTTTTGTCTCCTTTTTTCTGCAAGTTCCCATATGAAATGTCAAGGTTCCCTTAAGATATAGTTTCTTCTTTTGAAGATATTGCATAACCTCTTAGATGTAAAGGTTTAAAAGGCTCTTGCCTCCCTTCAAAATGTATCTTTTGTCTAAATGGTCATATCTCAGATCTTATGAAAGGGACCTCACTGGTGATCCTTTAGTGTGAAAAATGAAGGAAGTTCATGTTTTTTTACAGTACAGGCACTTTTCTCTTAATAATGCTGTACAGTAATAAGAATCTTTGCAGTGCTGCAGTGGTGAGATGGATGTTCAGGATTATAACAGAGGATGCCTACCTCGAACCTTAGGAGATTTTGTCCTTTAAAATAATGTATAAGGCTATATCTAGGAACATGCTGGAACCATGAATATTTATTTATAATGTGGCTTTATCTCATCAGTGCATTTCCCTTAAGAGAGAAATACTTTCTTCAAGGACATCTGTTATTTGAACAGCCCTATGCTATACACTTTTCTACTTTGTCCCTGTAGTCAGTACACAGTGCAAGATCATACTGAAAAATCACAGAGTATTTCTTATCTTGCACACCAAAATTTAAAGGGAAGTAGGTGAAAAAGTGCACCAGACCATTAAAGGAAAGTAAACTGCAGAAAAATAGTACAAACAACTTTTAAAAAAACAGGTTATCTTTTCTAGTTTTTTTAAAGTCACCTTTCATATTTTCATGTCAGCATGAACTTCTTAAGAGAAAAAATTCTTAGGCCTCCTGTTATATTGTACTGATGCCAGTAATAAGGATTTAAACAGTCTTGTGTTGAACTTGGCCTTGACCTACATTTCTCCAAGGAGGTACAAGTGGTTATACCCAGAGCTAGACAGATGTGACTGCCTCTGAGGGGAGTGTGGAGGAAAGCTCACAAAGAGAAAGCTTCTAAGACCATGTTCCCCTCACCTCTGGTCACTGTTGTTACACTGGACAAGATTAAATAGGGTCAATCAGCCAACCTCAAAGTAAAATGAAGCTGTAGAGGCGGTAGAGGAGCCAACTGTCTGCCAGTGCACAAAAGTGCTACTTCTGTCTTTAAAGTGTCATAATGATGAGTCATCTTGTCATCATTACATACAAAATGACTAAGTTTCTTAAATATGTCAGCTAATCCATTGAAGTTTGATTTAATGGCAATCAGTATAATCTATTACACATCACATTAATCCATTAATGAAAGCAACATCTGCAAGTCAACTGGCTCTGCTTTTATCTATATTCAAATGGTGCATTTAAAGAGTGCCCAGTAAAATGTGACTATTTATCAAGCCATTAGTGTTCTGCTCAGCATTTAAGGCATTGTTCATTAATAGTCTTCCATTGTGTACTTTAATTGGGCTCTGAACAGATGAGTGGCATGCCTATGCAGAGTGATTAATTAATAGTTTTTCAGATACGATTTTAACCACATAGCTTAAAGGATTGAAAAATTTCCTTTCATAATGGGTACAGGCACCTGCATAATGTGTGCTGAAGCTGTTACTCCAGCTGCAGAGCTCATGGTTACATGCAAACAAGTCTTAGCCATTTCAGTCAGGCAAAGAGCATAATCAAAATGACTGGGCTGTCTCATAGGATTAAGCTGAGGAGGTACAATTTGTGACTGAAATGGATAACTATGAACTACTCCTTCACACACATCTCTGACATATTTTACACTGAATGACTAAGGAGATGGGCTGAAGAGTTTAGATTCACCTCGCCAAACATAGAAACTTTTCACCAAACTGAGTTTCCTTTAGAAGCAACAGGAGGAATAGGCACTTTCAAAGTGTGATTCACCGTACTACAGGTATAGAATAGCTCACATAAGTTATGTGCTAACAGTACTGTTTTTGTTCTTTTGACCACAAGCATGTCATCTGACTAGCTTAGGTGTAAATGTCTCTACTGTAATTGTTTAAAATGAATGATGAATGTAGGCATGGGCTGAAGGATGGTGTTGGAGAAGTAGTGGATTTGTTACTAGTGTCCATCTTGGGCACCTGGACAGTGTCAGAACTGCAGTGTCACAACTGCACTGACTATAGATATAGGTGGCATGTGGCCCTTTCTTCCATACTGGCCTGGCCCCATTGCTCTGCAAGCTGTTGTCTTGGTCACAACACTCGTTTCATCTTGCAGCCAGCCAAAGTCCTCTTTTTACCATTTCCCCTGACATCTGTTCTCCTGACATTGCTCTGCAGCTCGTGGGAGCAGTTCACTTCAGAAAGTGGCATCTGCCACTGACCCTGCTTTTCACCAAGGCTCCCACTTCTGACAATGCCAGGCTGAAAGCCTTGCTCAGGAAGGCATGAGAGGGAGTTGTTCCCTTCCTCCTACTGGTCAGCAAATACAGTTCCCACAGCAAAAAGTTCAGACCAAGAGCAGCAGTTCCTCCTTATCTCAAATATGACTGTCAGTTCCCTCTCCCTACTTATTCTTCATCAGTCTTTTGTAGATTTTCAGTTGCATTTTCAATACAGAACCAAAATGCATTCACAAGTCTCCATCTCTCCTTTTTCAATCTCATTGCTCCACTTTCTCCTCCTAGCCATTGGTGAGCTGCTTTTCCAACTTTTCTTGTAAGGCAATCATACAGCTCCAGCAAGTCTACTAAGATAACAGGAACATATACACATACATGCAGCTTCCCTCTTACTGAGGAATGTTTGTGGGGATGTTGTGGTTTTAAGCCCAGATGGAGATCAAACATCACACAGCTGCTTGTCCAATATTCCCTTTCTTCCACCCCCACCCTGGTGGAATTGGGAGGAGAATCAAAGTTCAACCTGTAAAATGAGATGAGGACAGTTTAACAATTTAAAATAAAGGTAAATATAATAATAATAGTAAATAATAATAATGATGATAATAAAAGGAAGAAACCAAGTGCTGCACAATACAGTTGCACAGCACCTGCTGACCAATGTCAGATCCCATTTCCTGAACACAGATTGGCCTCTTCCAGGTAACTCCCCCTAGTTCATGTACTAGGCATTGTGTTCCATGGTGTGGAATATGCCTTTGGTCAGGGTCACCTGTCCCATCTATGCTCCCTCCTCACTGGCAGAGCATGAGACAAGGAAAAAAAGTCCTTGACTTTGGATAAACAAGACTTAGCAAAAAAACCAAAACATCAGTGTGTTATCAACACCATACTCATTTCAAATCCAAAACAAAGCACTGTGATAGCTACTGAGAAGAAATTAATTCTACCCTAGCTGAAAACCAGGACAGGGGAGACAATAATATCCCTTATAAGGACAGTTAATGCAGATACAAAAATTGCAGAAGACTTTGTGCATATAGTACTCTCTCTGAGCTGCTGTTCAGGTTACATAGTGTTGATGATTTAATATTAGGAAAAAACTACAGGGTTTTACCATTAGTCCTTGTTCCACACCCAGTACGTTTACAAACAATCAATGATGGCCTTTCCCACCTCCTAAGGAGTGTATAGTCAAAGATAATTTGTTCCACAAAAAAAAAAGTCCTTTTGTTCCTTGTCTTTTTTCCTTTCTCTCTAATCTGCTATGATCTGTTAGCACAAGAGAGAATGAATGGCTCAATTTAGGCTTTAAGCCTTCCTTTCATAAATTTGGAAATGAATGTGAATTTCAGGAATGCAAGAAATGCAGAATGAGGATTTTCATCTGCAAGCTTCAGGTAGAAACGTCTCGGGCTGATCTGCAACTAGTGCAAATTAATACAGTTTGAAGTCTGCGTGGAGTTATGTAAATTTACACAAGATATGCAGGTTTGTTTGGTTTGTTGTTGGTTGGTTGTTGGTTTGTTCGGGTTTGGGTTTTTTGTTTTGTTTTGGGGGGGGGGTTTGTCTGCTTTTCTATCTGTATATATGTATGTGTATATTTTACAGGTTTCAATAAGGACTTACTGGTGAAATTTTGTGGATAATTACAAACACTCATTTATACAAAGGATCCAGTGGGATCACTCAGGCTAAAGCATTTGCCAGCCAAGGATCTGGTTTTATTCTGATACTACAAGAATCCATTTAGTGGGTCTTTGATGTTATTTTGGGCCCAGTTTGATGCTGTGTTTCTAACAGTGTCATGGCCTTGCCTTTTCATGGTGGGGAAAGTAGGAACAAAGTCAAAATTATGAACAGGAAGGTAATCAGAACCTATACATGAAAATGACACAGGAATTTTTCTGATTGATGAAAGAGAGAGGAAATCAGATGGATTCTCTGTCTCTTTTACATCCTCTTCTTATTCTGTTCTTTGCCAGTGTTCCACTTCCTTCACTTGCTGTTTCTCTTTCGTCTCCCAATGCCTTTCACTTATGTTCTCTCTTCCTATGTAACACCAAGTATGGAAAGGTAATGCAGACTGATGTGCTACCTGCAACCACAGTTCATTCTTCTGGTGTGCTCTGCCCTTGTCCCACACTGGGATGACTGGTCTGTTTCAAAGTCCTCTCTGTTCCAGATGTCCTTTGAGGGTCCATCCTCATGGATGTCCTAGTTTCATGACCATTAACTGTGTTAATAAAAATCCACATTTATGAAGAGACAACAAAGATTAAAGGGTCTTATCTTCACTAATTCAGATGGGGGGGACCTGCTGTATCTTTGGAATGATCCCAGCTCATGGGTTTTGGTGTCTGCCCTAGCCAAGGTTCAGCTTCACATTGGGATGAGGTCCAGGGGCATACAAACTTTTCCATTTAGTACTACTCAACACCTAGTTGTAAACAATTGTGCAGGCTAGAAACGAGTCATGATGTTCTCCAAAGCCTCTCAGTGTATTCAAATGGAGTGTAAGAACCAGTTTGTGAGGTGCCCCACAGTGTGTTCTCATCCCTCAGAATTGTCATTGCCCCTGTGGAATAACAACAGAGCCTTCCCTTCGACAGCTCTTTGCTGCTTCATCTTGTCTGTGCCTGTCTATTGTCAGAGACTCTGAACAGCCATATTGTAGGTGTGTGCTGCAACAGGAAATGGTCAGCTCTGTTCCCAGTCACTGCTAGTGATCCTGAGCTGAGTACAACCACAGAGAAACTCAGAGCTTTTTCTGGCTCTTCACATTTTGCTGTAATTTGTTTTAGTTTTTTCAATAGTCTGCAAACGGCAAAGACATGGAGAAAATACAGTTAATTTTAATATCAGGACACCTGTTCTAACACCGGTGCCTTTCTTTCACCAGTTTTCTTCTTTCCCAAGTTTTTTACTTTGCTTTCAGCAACTTCCTCACAGCAGCATTCACTGCATAATTACAAATGAATTCCCTGACATGTGTGTTGAATAAAGTAGGTGGTTTTGGAAACACGAGATGTTACAAAACAATTAGGATGGTAGTATAGATACAGAAAGTGTAAAAGCAGCATGAAAACTACTGGCATTTGGTGATTTCCAATTTTTTGATTTGGTAACTTATGCTGAGGAGTTCTTTTGCTGTGAGGGTATGAGTTGAGCATAATTTCCTCCACTGTTTTAGCAGGAGGCAATAGGAAGTCTAGCAACACATCAGGGCATATCAGTGTAGGAACTTCCAAATAAACTGCTGCCACCTGATGCAAGGAACTAACCCAAGGAGGAGCTGTGACCCTACACCACGCTGGGCTGCTGAGCCACGTGCTCCCTGAGAGCATGCCTGGTGCACTGCTCTGCTGCCTCACCTGAGGTGAGCTTTGTTTGGTGGCTTTGAGGACCTTCAGTGAGAGTCCATCTGCTCTTTGGCATGAGCTGGGATCACAATTCAAATATGAGAACTGGATTTTTTTTTAATATTAAGTGCCAGCTAAACCTGAAAAGAATTTTACAGGGTGTTTCCTGAGTCCAGATGGCTTAGAAAGATCTGACTAATATCAACAGCAGGAGCTTCTCCAGAAAATGCCCCCCAAATATTTTTTAACAGAAAATGCTAGGCAATTTATTTTTATGAGATTTAACCATCATTTTCAGTGAGAAATTTACTGTAAATAAATGGAGTTATCCTGGTGTAAAACTGTGTACAGTGGAAGGAAGATGCATCTGTGCAGCAGTTCATCACTGATGTATTAGACTTTTCTCTTTCATAAGAAATACACTTACAATTGAAACCAAAACAAACCAGTAAATATTCCTGTCTAAATTTGAGACTTAGAGCTATTTTTCCTCCAGGAGTTGTAACTCAAACCCTCTTGTCCATATGAAGACTAACTTTTATGCCTTTAATTTTCACTTTTCAGCTATTCAATTTTTAAGATACTTAAATTTATGACAACAGGCTCATCTGAATTGGTTGCACCTGGTTGCACATGATGCAGTTAAAAAGATGAAGACTAAAACATGGGATTGACAAAAGTTCTCATCAAACATCAAACATTTCCACAAATCCCAAACTCATCCTTTCTAGTGCTGTGACTTACCCAGTCATCGTGCCTCAAGCGAAGGCAGAAAGATAAACATTCAGTTGCATCCTGAAGGACAGTATTTATCATTGCTAACATGAAGCTAAAATAGATTTTTCATCTCTTTTCTTTCTGTTTCACAAAAATTAGGTGATATCTTTTACTGTGGAGATGGCATTGGATATAACATCCTGCCTCCTAGCCATTAAAGACTGATACATTAAAATATTTGGATTTCTGTACTTGCAATCACTATATATTAAATACAAGCCTCTACAGACTCTGTCTGGATGACAGTCTTTTCACAGAAAGTATAGCATAGATAGCTGAGGTAAGTTTCTTATGAAAAACAGTTTAATTTTAAATTCATTGTAACCAAAGGTGTTGATTGGAAAAGCATTGAATTTTAGATGGTGTTTACAGTGGATGAACAAACTCAGTATTCAAAACAAAGCCAGAGAAGGTGAAAAAACCCTCCTGGTGTTTTTTAGGCTAAGCAAGGCTCAGTGGAATACATCTCTATGACGATGCAGGGATCTCCAGACTACAACTGGAAGTAGCAGAGCTATAACACACCAAAGCAGTCAATGTGCTCTCAGACCTGATCAGGCATCTGTACGACTGCTGGGATGCCTGATTTGAAGTTTCCCATTCGGATTGGTGCAGATGTGCACTGATGTGCAGTAGCTGAATTGCTGGATGTCCATATCTTCACTAGTTCTGCTGGTTTCAGATAGTTACTCATGGAAGTCAAAGGATCATATTGGAAGATTCCTGCTCAGTCACACTATAATCTTTTATCTTTATCTATTATTGGTTAATAGATAGAGGATATTACAGAATGAATGAATAAATACTAACAAAACACATTAAGCTAAATACATGTGTGTCAGACCGCAAAATTCTTTGTAGAGAGAGTAGGCTTTTTAAGGAGATTATTTTTGTTTGTTTTGATATGTTTCAAAAATACCAATGTGAAAGACAATTTAGCATTGATTGTCTTTGGAGCATTGATTTTGGTGTTTGTTTGAGGGCATGATGAAAAGTCTTTCAGGGCCCTGAGGTCATTAATATGCCTTATTGGGCCCCAATCAACCTCACCTGGGGCTTTCATCCCCACTCTTGTTCCTGAGCCCAGGAGCTGGTTTTGTTCAGCCCTCTGAACAGCCCTCATTCTCTGCCCACTGTGTCAAAGGAGCACTGGTTTCCAGCTCAGCCACAGCCATTCCTCTGCCTGGCCAAGGGACCTGCTGATCTGGACTCTGACCCATGGGCTGACCTCCCAGCTTGACCTAGGACTTTTCTTGTCACTGTGGACTTGCCTGGGAGATAACTGTCTGTCTTACTCCATTTACTTTCATCAGACCTGATCTCAATCTTTTGATTGACTTCCTAGCTTGAGCCAGTATCTGCCTCATCTCCACGCCCAGTCTGATACCCAAACTCTTGGTCCAAGCCGGCTGCTCTCTCAGGACCTGCCATGCTCACCTCTCTTGGATACTGCGAAGGCTCCTACCATGCTAGCTGGGTTTTCAGCCTCAACTCTCTTGTTCTTTGGGAGCAGCCATCCCTCGATTCTCCCTGATAGCAGGCTGGTCAAGTTGTGATATTTAAAAAGTGGTAAATAAAATTAATTTTTTTTTTACAAGATAGGATATCTTTTTCCTTATGACAGAGTGTTTGAAACTAGGGACTTGAAAGTACGTTTTCAATCACAATTACAGTGTCAGTACCGTGAAGTTATAATCACCATAAGAGCAATTGTTGCATAAATGCTACTATAGAGGAGAACGTTTGAGCCAATTAAGAGAAGAAAACTGTTAAGTTGAAGAATCAGAGCTTCTGCAGTGAAGATAAAACAAATCAATTGTTCAGAGTTTCTCTGTTTACTTACAGCTTGCATAGAAGTTTGAACACAATATGAACCCAATAGGTCACGTGAAACATCCAGATGATAAAGCTGCTTGGTCATTACCAAAGCAGGTCAGGCTTCAGCCAACAACCTCATCCATTCTCTCTGGTCATCCATTCCCTAAAGGTATCTTTTTTGATGAATTTTACCCGTTTTTTTTGCTTCAAGCTAAAGCTGAGTCTCTGCACTGCCAGGTTCTCACCATGCCATCAGCATTGCCAAGTCAGCTATGGAGCTCACCACACAGCAATCTCTGCTGACGTTTTGTGTGAGAGATCTAATTGGTTTCGCTTATTTTATGCTGTGGGAATTACAGAAAAAGAACAACAGCCCATTGCTCAGTGTTTGCTGCCTCTCCCCAAGAGGCACCTAGATTAAATTTTTTAGAAGCTCAAGGTACAGTTTTAATAACATCTTGCAGCTAAAGAAACTCCTCAGTTAGCTGCAGAGCAGTGGCTCTTTATCAATCCCACTCCCTTTGCTGCTCTAGCTCTTGGCAAGATCACTATCTTCTTGCAGTGATGAAAGAGAATATTAAGTACATACATCAAAATGAAAGACATGATAAGTCATTTTTTATCTTAGTGTTTATTAAGACTCTTCATCCCTGATTTATTAAGAATGGTGCTTTTAATTGATAGTAGTGAAAATTAGATCTCTGTCATAATAGATCATATCAATATCTCCTTGTATCCAAGACTAAAACCTAAAAACCTATTATTTACTTCTTATAAGGAATACTGTACTGCGTATTTTCATACGGGAAGCCAGTCTTTTAGGTTGTACTTGCAGATTTAGAGTGGCAGTTCAGAAATAGGGGGTGATAATTCAGATATACTGGTACAATGAGAAGCCAATTAGAAATTTACGAATTAGGCAGGCTGGTGAGAGAATGCTATGAGAGAGAAAGAGTGAGACATAATTATCAGGCAGATATGCAGAGAAGCAAGTAGAAGTCAGTAGTCTGGACCTTCACAATATTGCAGGAGCAATTCCAGCTCTTTCTGGTAACACTTTCTCTGTTTTCCCCTCAGATATTAAGTCTAGAATCTGTCAGTAAGAATAGTGCAGTGAGAATAGGGCTTGCAGGGAAAAAGTGCCTTGAAAAACATGCAAGGTCCAAGATACTCAGGAATCCATAGATTTGTTTTGGCATCCAAACTGCCATCAAATAAGGTTCAGAGCAGTGGACCTGTGTTTCATACTTGCAAGCTTCTCACTTTTACAGAAATGTGTAAAATAACCTGGTTATATCCAGCATTGCTCCACTGTGTCCAAAACCCATGTGCACTTGTCAGTGTCAGCCTTTGATAACAGCTGGCTAACTTAAGCTTTGGGATAAGGCTAAGGCGATTCACATGGGTCTACTGAACCTTTGGGCAAAATGCTGCAAGTATTACCTATTCCCTGGAAGCTCAGGGAACATTCATACCTCCCACTCAAAGAAAGTCAGCTGATATCACGTAGAGCAGCCTTAAACACTGATTTGGTTATTCCCATTTTTATCACTTCCATACTACCCTACCACTGATGTCAGTCAGCTTCCGACATGATGCTGGCTGCTCCCTTGGAGGCTGGCACTTGCTTTTATATTCACACAGAGAAGGATTTCTTTGAGGGCATTACCATGGGAATTTTCTGGGTATATGAAAACGCAGGAATGCAGCAAGAGCCCAGCTCCAAAAAAGTGATTGCTCCTCCATGCACTGTGAGGAGAAGCAATCTGTATTAGCCTGGACGACTTTGATTTGGCCCAATAGATACTTAAGAGAGATCCACATTTATCCTGAAGTAGATTTCTGTCCTATTACTCAGTTCTTTCTGAGTGAAAATTTTACCCTAAGAGGAATGAATATATGGTTGCCAGTGAAAACAACCTGATCAAAGGCATAGAACAAGCAGGATTAGAAGAGAGATTCCTGGTCACCAAGTCTGCTGCCTTGCTGTCATACAAAAGACTGCCATTTAAAGATAGGAGTGCAGTGTAGCAAAGGAGGCACAGTCCTGCTGATGGTTTTATCTATCCCACTGTCTTAGAAAGACAGATGGGTTTCCAATGCATTTCTATCATCAATAAATGGAGTTAAAATATTTGGCAATGGGGCTACTGCTGCAGTATCTTTTTCCAGAAGCAAAGGTTGCACCTTAAACCTTTTGGTTTTCCAGTACGTGCAAAGGCAGCAAGCCAGGCCCCTGAGGGCTTTCTTCCCAGTGACTTACTCCTTTCTGGCACACTAAGACCCTGCCTTGTGCTGGTCTTAGGCCCTCGTTCCTAAGCATTAACCTCCAAGTTTGCTTACCCTACAAAGGAGGCTCAGCTTGGCAGGTGACAGCAGGCACTCTCTGTATGAGATTTTCACAATGTAGGTGCATACCTGGTTACAATGTAAGCACAGGTTCTCTGGTCCTGCTGCTGCTACTGGCAGCCATTTCAGGCAAAACTGTCTTGTCTTGTGCAATTTGTACTTAGCCTAATCTTTTTGACACAATAACCCGATTGTTGGGTTTAATTAACACAAGCTTCTGATCACTAATTTTGGCATTAAAAAAAACCCCCAACCAATCAAACATTTAAATTGAAAGCTTTTCTTTCCCCGGGCTCAACTTCAGACAAACATTCTTCTCTCATCCTCACGTAAAATTCCCTTATTTTTGCTGTGGTTACTCCCAGACTTTCCCAATGCCTTCTGTGAAGAGGTAGGAAGTGCATGATGGTTTTGGCTTGCTGCTCCATGCATGCAGGTTTCTTTCTGCTAACTTCTGTTTCTTACTGGCTTTGCTCTACTCTGTTGTGGGTCACCAATGGCTGCAGTCACTTGGGGATGTCCTTGCCCTGGCATCTCTCACACCTTGGTCAGAGCTGGCTAGATCTGTTATGTGCATCCCAGGCAGCTCCTATCCTCCCCTTCCACGCAGGGCACCTGCAGAGCCTGCTGCCTAAACCTATTACACCCAGAGGAGGTTATTCCAGAACAGCATACACCTAAGGGGCACATTTTTCTCTTCTCCGCTAGTCCTAGTTTTGTTAGTGTCTAATTAATTTCTCTAAAAACACAACCCTTTAGCTTTGGTGGTTATCCACCCTTCCAGCTGTTCAGCTGGGACTTGAACCAAATGAAAGAGGAAGAAATTTACAGCAAATCCTATAGTCGTGTTTTGGCCAGGTCTCAGTGCTACAGGTAGCTTTTTAAAGTATTCACACACAATGGTATCTTAGTCATGAGCCATTTTCCATGTCCGATATTTAAAGTAGGTACTTATGGTAACTTTATGGTGACTGCTTATTAATACTGGCCCTTGTACTAGTTTGAAAACAAACTAGTGGGAATTCACAAGCCAGAATTATAATTTAATAGGAAAATTAAAATAAATGCAATAGTACAAGAACACTGACAGCATCAGGATACAACCTGACACCCTGTTAGTCAGGGTGGTGGTAGAAGTTCAGATGAAGCGGTGATCCTGTAGAAGGGTCCGGTCTTCATCTGAAGGTCCAGTGGTAGCTCTTGCCCTCTGGGAATCCAGTAGGTAGGACTCCTTATGCTGTTCCAAACCCCAGATTAAATCCAGGTGGGAATGCTTAGTTCCTCCCCCTGGGCGGAGCATCTCACAATGGGATGATGTAATTCTGTGAGTCATGCGGTGGGGCCTTGATGGCCCATTAACAGAGATAGCTCCCAGAGGGAGTTATCAGGGATGAGTCATGGTAGGAGATAATGAACACTGCCCCACCTGCTTTAACAGCTTGTGAAGATGATAATAGAATTAATACTATTGGTTACAATTTACACTGTAACCTAGGACAGGCCTTAATAAACGGCTAAGGAGGACCCAGTGGAGAATACTGCAATGAGTAAATGATTTTAAGACTAAGTACTTATGGCAGAGGGATCTTCAATAGGAATTGATTGTTCACAGAATCCTTGTGGCTTGATATAAATTGATTGAAGCATTTGTCACAGCCAAATTTGGATAAGAAAATTCCCCAAAAGCAGATTACACAAAACATATGTTTGTGAAAATTGTATGCTGACAGAAACAGCCCATGGACTGCCATGCCACTTCCCCTTTCATTCTTTCAGCTTTTAAAAGATATGTATTTACATATTCTGCCTTTTACCAGTGATTTCCTATACAGATTGACAATAAGAAACAACTCACATGTCCCTGTCTGCCTTTTCTTTGCTTTTGCATTTCATTTTGCTATTGTGTTTGAAGTGGAATAATATACACTGGCATAGATTGTGTTTTCTGTTACTTTTGATTACTCACTAAATCATTCCGGAGTGTTCTTTGCGTTTTTTTCCTAATTATTTGATCTCTGCTTGGGGAATAGGGCATTCTTTGCTGTGCTGTCCTGAAAATAATTGCATTTGCAGTGATTGTTTTCTAATAACATTTCTGTAGAGTAAGTGCTTTGAGTCCAAATCCAGCTTTATTTATGAGAACAAAAGAATTTTGCCCAAATAATAATTGAGTAAGGACTTTGTGTTTTGGTTCATTATTTGTAAAATATTTATACACCCCATGACAGCTACTATATATCTTCACTTCTCCAGTACAATAAAGAACAACTATCACGTCAAACCAGCTGTTATAACATTGTCATCCAATCTGGGCAGCATAGTGCCTTGGTATGGACATGAGGCTTTCCAGATATTCATGAGAGCTGATGGCTTAGACAGGGGGGAGATAGCTGGAGTAAATATCATTCTGTAAGATATGTTGTTTTTTTTTTTTAATTGTGGTGACAGCCCAAGTTGATTGTGACGCCTTTGACAACACTGAAAAACTATTTGCTTTCCCCAAAGTATTCTCATTTATTTTATGCTGGGAATATTCAGGCTTACAGAAAGCTAATGAGAAAGAATGAGAGTGTTTTAACTGGGTTCTCAGCATGTATTTGGGTTTTGAATAATACCTAGTGATTATGTGGCATTCAAAATGTTCCACAGGTTGGTGCCTAGGTATCCTGCAGTGCCACTCTACCTGACATTCATTTTGAGCAGAGTTCATAACAGTTCAGACAAAGGCTTTCCACTGACATTATCAGTGAGTCTGAGCAAATAAAACCTGCACAGAATAAAGACACTATCATTCTCCAGCTCCTCTTTTTTCTTGTGCTACAATTAACATTCAGAGTAATATTTTCCATGGTGTAATTTTCATTTTTAATTTACACTTTGTGGAATATTGAATATTTCAATACATGCTTTTTCCAAGTTTTCTCAGCTGCATAAATGTAACACAGAAGCTCTATCCTTAATAATTTATGCCATACCAGTGCACCAGTGTAATTCTTTTAATATATCTTGTGGGTTTAATTCTTGCTTTTTATATTCTATAACCTGTAAGAGTACAGTTCAAGAACTTTTAAAAGTTGCTTCAAGAAATAGTTTTTGCTTCTTTGAGAAGTCAAGAATCAAGTATGATACTGAGTATTATTTCTGGAGAATTATCATTCTGAAGAATTATTGTGACAAGCTGTAAAATAAATGAAATAAATAAGTAAAGATCAAATATACCGGTTTTGGATACAGAAAATAAACCAAATGGAAACAGAGCTTCCAGAGCTGAGTTGTTCAGGTGGTGTCAATTGCAGTTATTTATTATTTATCAATTACAGTTATTTATTTAGGGTCAACTAGAGTTATTTAATTCTGCACCATGAGGAGACAGAGTATCATCTCTCTCTTACACAATTGCTCTGGTTTGGTTGGGATACAGATTGTTTTCCTAGTAGTTGTTCCAGTGCTGTGGTTTGGATTCAGGATGAGAATAACGTTGATAACACCCTGGTGTGTGTAATACTGATGCTGCTATGCAGATCTTAGCCTAAGTTACGGACTATCCAATTTCCCTTGGTCTGCCAGTGAGGAGCTGCACAAGAAGCCAGGATGGAACACAGTTGGGACAGCTGATCCAAATGTGCCAGAGGGATATTCCATGCCATAGAACATCTTGCCTACAATACAAACTGAAGGGAGTTGGCTGTGAGATGCTGATGAATTTTTGAGGACTGGCTGGGCATCAGTCAGCAGGTCGTGAGCAATTGTACCGGGCATCACTTGTTTTTCTTGGGTTTTAAACCCCTCTCTCTCTCCTTCTCTTTGTTATAATTGTTGTTGTTTTTATCATTAGCATTATTAGTATTATGAGTATATTTTATTTTGTTTCAATTATTAAACTGTTTTTGTCTGAGCCCACGAGTTTCACATTTTTCCTGATTCTCTTCCCCATGGCATGGGGTAGGGAGTGGAGGGAGAGTGGCTGTGTGGTACCTATTTGCTGGCTGGGGCTAAACCAGCACAGCAGTCACAGTCAAATTAACATGCACATATGTACGAGAAATAAGTTACAACCCCACATTTGCACTTCAGTTTGAGTGTAACTGTAATAGCACTTGAGTGATTCTTAGACACTACAATGACAAACTCATTGTCAATGAAATATATTGATCATTATTTTGGTGTCTGCTGACTGATCTGCTTGCACATACAAAATTCAAAGAAGCTATATAGATTAATGTGTCATCAGCACTATTAAGGTGCAGTGGCTTGTTCAGATTATCAGAAACCCAGAAAGAATTATAAATTTGGATATCATTAAGGTTAGATGTTAGGCATAGTCTGTGTCTTTTCCTCTCCCCTCTTAACAAATCTGGCCACTCCTTTTATTTTGTTATACTGACTTTTACAAGGGCTTCTCTCCTTGCTCACCTCATAAACCTATTTTTTCCATCAGCCAGCAGGGAGTTACAGTCTGTAATAAGAAAGTTGCTGCTTTTGATCCTTTTATAAGGTAACTCTGATTAATGTTCATGGGTGTTCTACAAAATGGAATAGGACAGAATTTACTCCTAATTTTAGGATAAGCAATTAAATGCTTAGGTATTTCTTACTCAAGCAAACCTTCAAGTGACAGAAGTTACTAAAAAATAGATCAACCAAACAAAGAGGAAGACTATGAGGATTGAATTTATTGTTATATATTTAACCTGGCATCACTTTTTACTGCAGTGGTCAGAGCCTTGCTGGTAATTACCTATTGATATTAATGAACATCCTGGATTTGGGCCCCAAAGAGTGTAAAATGTGATTGTGAATTCCCTTAATTGCAGCCAAAATCTTCTTTGGCTTGTCTGGCACTTTTCCTTTAATTATCAGTCCTACACGGACCTAAGATCACCAACTCAGACTTTTTTAGCTCCCAGCTCCAGTCGTTGCCCCTGAAGACTCTACAGGATTAAAAGCAATCTTTTTTTACTGCTTTCTCCTCTCTTTTACAGGTTATCCTATCAAGAGGGGCTTAAACCATGTATTACAAAGAATTTGTAATGATTTAATATGGGTTTGTTCTTCAATTTAGATAAAGTAAGAGATATAAAGGTCGATCAAAATAACAAACTTCGGCTTGCCTTTACTTTAGTTTCCTTGCTATTTTGGATCATTCCCTGGGTTACTGTGGCAGTAATTTGCAGTTTCAGACTTCCCCCAAAAAGACGTGCCCAATGAGGGACATTTTCTCTATCCAAAGATGTCATGTATTTTCTCATATGCATCACCAAATCCAAAAAACATCCTCAGTGCATTAATATTTTTTTAGCAAAGCATAAAAGGGTATAAACTCCTTCTTTGCCTAAGAAGGCTCTGGTTTGAACAGCACAGTGTTGACGTGTAACAATGCTCTGTTGTCAGGAATGGCTAAGTGCAAATATATCTCTCCAAATCTCTTGCATCCTGCAAAAAAAAATTATACAGTTCAGCTCTACACTCAAAATGGTCTCAGGAAAGAAAACAGGGTTTGAAATTTGAAGAAATATTGAGAAAAACACTAATCCATGAGATGATTGATACTGAAACATGCTGAAGAAGCAGGCATGCTCTTTTATGTACCTCATCTTTTCTGTTGTTGAATATTGTAATATATTCAGCAAATATTCCTGACAGATTTTTCCCATCTCTACCTGGTCAATGACTCTTCACTGAATAATTTATTCAAATATTAATGGCAAACCAGATCAGAAAAATTATGGGTTCAATATTTTTTCAATGTAGTCACTGGCCCTAAAACCTATTAAAGGCTTTAATTTATAATATATACAGTTCTATATATAACAATTTAGCAAGCACTGTGAATTATGGAAATACAATTTTATCAAAGGTGACATTGCAAACCTCAAAAATGAGTCTCCAGCAGTTCAGAGGGACACAAGTATTCCAAAATGGAGTAACAGCCCCATAATTCAAAGCGCATTTATGTTTTAAGTAATACTGAGATTTGGTGTAACAGTAAATCTTATTTCTTTTTCACTACAAACCCTTATTTTTCCTCTTTCTGCTTTAGTCCCTCTCTGCATAACCACTTCTGTTTCTCCCAGTCCTGGTGTTGCTCCTGTCCAGCTACCATTACACCCTCTCAGTAGACATCAATGTGCATCAGGGCAGAGTTAAGCTCCATCCAAGAAAAATGCCAAAATTCTTGCCTATAAGGCAAAGGAGTTGTCCTGCTGAAGCCAATGAGACAATGACACATCTTGGCCAGTGCTCAAGGGACTTGGAGACAGCCAGAGTGATCCTTTTACCCTGCCTCTTTCCATGTCCCTTTCACGCACTGTGTACACACTAGATTCCCAATGTTATTTAATCATATGCTGTTTTTTACAGAAAAGGGAGAGAAACTGTTCTCCCCTACCCTTCACACTGGCAATTGATTTTCAGTAAGTCTGCCTAATTTTATCTTCGACTAATAAATATATGATTTAAAAAATAGAAGGTAGCTGGTTTTGCTGCAGTTGAAAAAAGATGATTTTCTCCTCTCTCTAAATAATTGTTCTTCTCTGAATATCTGTCATTTTACTCCTTACTGTCCAGGAAACATTGCCAGCCTCAGGTTTTGAGTGTTTACATTGTCATTGTGCTCACAGAACAAAGATTGGAAAGGAAATCATGTGCCCTGAAGCATACTAGCTGAAAAAGAGAACCTAGTTTCACCACATAAAATACACCTGTCTTGAACACATCAAGAAAAGCACTTTGACACTACTGACTTTTGACAAATTGCATTAAACTCCTTCCTCCCCTATCCCTGTATAGGTTTTTTTACTAAAAGTGGGTTTAACACTATTTTATTGGATGGAAATTTTGAGGCACAAAACTGAGAAGAAGTATGCCAAGTTAGTTCAGAAGTTGTGTTTGGCACTCTCTAATTTTCCTCCTCCTTCCCTTTTCCCTACCCTTTAAGCCCCATGGTTGCTTCAGCCTCTCTTTTTCTGCAGACTGAGGCCAAATGTGTTGAGTAATCAGCTTGTGGTCTCTTTACCACAATTACAGAGTCCCAGGTGCAGAAGAAATTTCTTTTCATACTTAAAGAGTCACTTCAAGTTTCCTTCAAAAGGGAGGACTATCTAGAGGTCAGAACTGCCAGAACAGTTTAATTCTGTTTAGAAAATGTGTTCTGTGTACATTGAGTTTAACCACTAGCTGGAGTACTGCAGATATTGTGATGTGACTGCCTCCCTTGGTTTTTTGCCCAACTCATTTCATAGAAGACTGTGCATAGTTAGTGCTGTTACTCTGGGAGTGTGTCAAGTTGGCAAAAAACATTCTCAGGTTTCTTTCCTTTGTAGTTTTCTAGTTAGGAGAATTCCTCTTCTATCAGCAGATTTTAACAGTACTCAAGCTCCTCTGCGAGTGGCAGACTCTTAATATGACTCAGCTTCCAGATAAATAAAATTACTGTCTCTAATGAAGGTTATCTTCTCTTTCATTCTTCAGTATTCCAATTTTGCTTTCAGTGTTGAGTGCTTGGAAAGTGTCAGGCATTTTCTTCTTGCCTATTCTAAAGAAATGATATATTTCCTTAAAAAAAGTCTTACCTCTGCCAAAGCACTGGCCATTGTAGGGAAATGTGAAGATAAAACTGTTTTAGGTGATGCTGTCTGGATCTGAGAGAAGGTGGTGTTCTGATCTAAGTTGGACCTACCTTGAATGGTTGGAAGCAGGTAACCTCTCAAGGTCATTTACAAACTGAGCTTCTCCATGAGTCTATGATCCTTTTCCCTACTAAGAAAACTGTTTCCTCTCAATGACACCAGTCATCTTGAAGCTGGTTCCTGGGACTGCATGAATTCAGCTTTTTTTCATTCTGGACGAAGCTTACAGATACAGCACCACTCTGCATTTGAAACACATAAAAAGCAGATTCTACTTTGTTTAAAGCATATGAAAACGGCTCTTTGTAGCACAAATACAAGAGAATATGAATAAGGTTTCTTGTGTTTGTGGCATAAAAGATTAAATGAACAGTGCTTCATTTTCTGAAGAACAAGATCCAGTAAATTGAACAGGAGCAATGCCTACTGAAAGGACAAGAAGATGTACACCTCTGTAACAGGGCTCTGGAAGCATTTTATATATTCCTCTAGCCTGCCTTTTCTCTGTCACAGCAGGAAAGACTTCAGAGAGGAATACCGGAGCAAACAGATATACAAACCCTTAATATACAAACCCACAGCAGTGGGGTCTTATTACTACAATACACTCCAGGAATGTTATTCCCACCTTCAGCAATTTGTGGTGGTTGACATTTTTTAAAATAGTCAGAAGGAAGGGTGTTGTGCTTTGTGATATCAAAGTTCATCAGCACCAGGCACTGCGAGAGTAGGTTCCAGCTGCAAACGTGTGAACTTTAATTCTTCTGGAGCTGTTTTATCTTCTAAAAGAGTTTTGTTCCCTTCATGTCCCTTTTCTCAGCTTTTTTAAAAGCCCCTTTCCTGCCATCTGAAATGCAATTTCACAAAAGGACTGCCAAGAGACATTGAATCCTAAGGCTCTTCCACCCAGAAAGGCAAAAATAGAGTGGAACATTCACCCCTAAAGCACATATCCTGCCATAAAAAGATTTTTATTGTGGCAGCTCTCTTTTATCTTATTGTACTTTTAAAATAGAATGCTGAATTATTTTCTTGAAAGTGTGAGAAAGCTCTCAGGCATTTTAACCTTCGTGACAAGGTAATGTCTGTGCCATTTCCAGGTGTTTTGAGTGACACCTTGTGTACCACCCAGGCGTGGGTGGGGCACCTGAGAGAAAGCCAGGACTATGGGATTGTCTGCCCCTGTAAACCTTCACCTCAGCTTCTGGCAAGGCAATCCTTCCTGGCTTGCCTAAACACAGACAACTACAGTGCAGAGGTTGAATGGTAATTTATCTCTTGACAAAAACAAGGGGGATCCAGTTTATATGAGAGCCATGAGACATTGCAATGTTACCATCAAATCATGTTATTAACATTGTCAGAAAAAGGGCTCGCCTCACTGGCAAAAACCTGAACTAACTGAAGTCCAAACATACACCACCCCCCCCCACGCCCCCACCCCCTTCTGTTGAAATATTTAAGCCTTAGCAGCATTTCAGTTGTTGAAGAGTTCAGGAATGGAAACAACTACTATTTTCCAATAAAACTATGCTGTTGCAAATAAATAAATAAAGACTCGCTGTTAAATTGAGCCTGAGGGACACCAGGGTATGGTTAGACTCCTCAGAGCCCCTTCTCAAGTACAGACTTACCAGCCATTTGTGTTTATGAAATCTGTGTTAAAAGCCTCGGTCCAAGACCCAGAAAGCTCTGAAGGGACAGAGAGGAAGTTTCTTTCAGCTTCTTATAAAGTTTCTTAAAATCTTTTGTTCACAAGGACAAGACAATCCAGTTTAGGCAAGTATAAATTTGTTGTCTGCCATGACCAGCAGATTTCTTAAACTGGGTTGTTCCTAAATGCAATACAAACACTTTTCAGGCTGCTTGGCGTAAGTTAAAATCACCTGGCCATGGGATCCTCAAGCTCACATTGCTTCTTTTAAGTGCAGTCACAATTTAGGGATAGAAATTGTAGCATCCTTGAAGGAAAGGGCAATGCCTTCAGAGCCAGAAAGAGAAAGAAGATATTGGACCGTTACTCTGCAGGCACAAAAGAAATGACTGTAAAGGATTATTGCTTAGCAGTTCATTGTCACAGGCTGTAACCTGGTCCAACAGCATTAAGCTGTGGTCACAGCGGATTCCTCAGATCAATCTAATGGGAGCAGACAGCAGTAAAACTATATGACTATGATGCCCTCTAAGCCTGGATCCAAGTAGGGAGCAAAGAGGAGGGGCAAAAGTGTGACATTTGCATAAACACTAAATTAGAAGAAATGTTAAATATTAAGCTGAATCTGTACAAAGGAAGTAAAAAAGTGATTTAAGAGATTTGAGGTTCAGTTAAGAACTCTGCAAATTACTCTATTAATGTTAAATTGGGGTGAAAATAGATCTAATACATAGTAATGAAGCTGAAGTTTAGCCTGCAGAATTAAATGGGCAAGCCCGTCATTCCATGTTAGCGTGAGCGGAAATCAGGAGGGACAAAGGGTGGATAGACAAAATAATAGCATTGTCAGACAAAAGCTGTGGCAAGCTGTTCACCAGATATTCAATCTCTGCTGAGCAAACTCATCACTGGCTTGCTCTGAAAAGCTCACAAATTCCCTGCCTTTCACCTTTCCGATAGAATGAAAGACACGCTGGCCAGCTGCCAACTGCTAATTCAAGTGCTTTATCGAGGAGTATGACAGTAATTCGGCCAGGGAGAGACAAGGAGTTTGTGTGGATCCAGAAGAGACTCTTTCTGTTTTTCCTGGAGATTTCTCAGTTGACCCTAACTAATCTCTTCTTACTGGATTTGCACCCCTAGAAACATTCTTTGAAGAATGTTTGCTCACCAGAGGAAACTGTCCAGACCATCACAGGTTGGAGAGACAGTCACTGAAGGGAAGAAAATCCATCTCTGCTGACCAATGAAAATTCATGAAAGCTCCTCTAAAGCCTTATAACAACATGTCTTTTTAGCACAGCAATGTGCACAGTATACAGGGCCAAACCTGGCCATCCTCCTCCAGGACTCCCTGGAGAACATGGAGGGTTTTCCTGAACATTTGGCTGGGTTTTCCTATTCTTTCTCAGCCCCTTGTGCTGCCCAGTGCCAGCATTTCTTTGAGCTAATAAGAAACAGACAATTTTTCCCACAGGGAATCATCCCCAAAGTCCAAACCAAACAACATGTTTCTTGAGTGACAGACTGGAGCCATGGCAGTGCTGTGTGGCAGTAGGCAGTGCCAGTGATTGTCTATATGGGCCAGCAAGAAAAGCTGAGGGGACAAAAGGACGTGAACACTCCCTCTTCCTTGTGCCTAAGGAAAGAGGGAGGGAGAGAGCTTCAGACCCTCTGAAGAGGCTATGAGGGGCATGGGGTTAAGTGTCTACTGTTTGAAAGTACTTAATTTTGTTCCATATTTTTAATTCTGAGGGTCCCGGTGGGAGGTGGGATCCTTGACTTCTGTTTCTGCTATGAATACCATGCAAAATTCATATCCCTTGGTATAAAACTCTGCCTTTACTCTTCCTCCACCTGCCTGTCTTCAATTACTTGCAGTCCAAGGTCTGATAAAAATATAGAACACATAAAAATAAACCTCCTGTTCAAATGGCAAACCAGCCAGACTTAGGTTTTGATTTAATATAGACTATGTCTTATGTTAAGACATTATTTTGCTTATTCGTCTCATGTTGTCATCCTGATCTGGGTATCCGAACAGGTTATATAAGTTATTAAAATGTTATTTTCCTTCCAAACTTTGTGCCTTATTCCTACACTTGTACCAATGTGCTGTATTTTCCTGACCTTGTATTTAGAAATGAAAAATTATGAATATTAAATTTATATGACCTTTACCATCCACAAACAAATTAGGCTCAGGTACTTTTCACTGGCATTTGAAATGAGTTATTTGGTCTGCACTGACAACTGTGTAGGGGAGAGTTAAGTCAACAGTGCAGTATTGACAGAAAAATAAGCTTAATAATATTAAAAACCATTTCAGATAAAAAGAGCAGATAGCATCTCAGTCTCCTTGAGATCATGGCTTATGTTTTTGTCTTCCCTGAAGTGATGTTGGGGAGCTATATTCTCCTGTCTGTTTTCCAGTCCAAGAGGGATGTATAATGAGAGAAAATAAGAGGTCAGAAAACAGGAGGAACCTCTCCAGGAGCCTCTAAACACCTGTAAGTACATGCATGCACACCAGCCCAGCATTTGATTTGTTTTAAATACCCAAATGCAAACTGTTGGGGGAGAGAGTGTGTGTGTGTGTGTGTGAGAATGAAATGTGCTAGGTAAAAAATATCACAATGATAACGCACATTAAAAAAAAAAATCTTCTGCTCATATAATCATTAAGATGATACTTTTAGCAGAACTGTAGGCTGTCACATCTCTTGGATTGTGTGAATAGTTCTCATGTCAAAGGTGAGCTTCTGAGACTGGCACTCCTTTTAGTCTGAATTCCTAAGGAAAAAGGTGCATGTGGCTAAAGTACATGTAACAACAGCCTTTATTTCAAATCCATCATTCCATTTCAAAGAGGCAGAAAGATGTCTCAGACATGATAATTACCTGCAAAGCTGTTCAAGGTGAGGGGCTGCTCAGAAGAGAGACACCTCCCGCTGTTTTCACTGCGGGCAGGACAGGGAGCACTCACCGCTCCTCCAGGCTGCCCAGCCCAGCAGCCCCGACCCTGCACGCAGGATTTTCTGGGGGCCCATGGCACACGCTTATCCCCAGCTGATGGGCAGCAGAGGTACTCAGGGGATAGGGAAAATGTCTGAGGATAGCCAAGGGGAATGTGTAGGAGATGTAGAGTGTTTCCCAAGGCAGTTAGAAGGGGTGTGGGAGGCACAGGCGAGTGGGAGGAAAGAACACTGCTCTAATGGTCAGCTCACACTGTTTGCCTTCTTACTAAATAACATTTTCCTCCATTCTTCTCACTACCCTACCACTCCATGATTATTTTTTTACAGCTACCTGAGCAGTTCCTTATCTAAGATATGTGCTTTATCTTTTGTTCTGACAGAACCCAGCCATTTCTCCTCATCTGATTTTCTAAGGAGAAGATATGGGTGAGCACATTTGTGTTTGCCTTCATCTCCTCTGTAACTGTAAAGCTTCATGGCTGACCTCAGTTAAGGGCAGAGGAAGAAAAGAAACCTCAAAAATATTTAATTCTTATACCTTAAATGAAATTTAGCTGCAGGTGAGAAGAGAGATGTCTTTAATATTCTGACCAAGGAAAAGGACTACATGGCACATTCTCAGACAGGGCAAATCAGTAAGTTAACGAATGAGACTCTATCACTGTCTGCTGCAGAAAAGTTGCAACAGAAACCCCAGTCCAGCCCTAGATACCAACCTGGACTGAACCCTGTGCTCAGAAGACAGAGGGTTTCTTCACAAAAAGTTGAGAC
The DNA here is from genome assembly GCA_013397115.1 of Edolisoma coerulescens. Lineage (NCBI taxonomy): Eukaryota > Metazoa > Chordata > Aves > Passeriformes > Campephagidae > Edolisoma > Edolisoma coerulescens. The sequence continues at coordinate 310,920 of VWZW01005957.1, forward strand.
TGGGAAGACACAGTTTATTACAGAGGAGAATACACGGTATGTTTTCTTTCTCAGAACACTATTCTTATTTTCTTATTTTTTTCCCCTTGATTTGAAATGAATCATTCAATCTGTGTCACTCATCCACATTAGATTGTACCAGTTTGATTTTGTTTGATGCAGGGGAGAGGGGAAGCAGAGATGGGATGTGACATGCACTTTATCTTGAGTATTATTTGTCTCTACAAAAGTGCGGTGAGATAAAACCTCAGAAAGGCCCATCGTAAAGGATAGTCATTGCTTTGTAAGTGCTTACGCAAATGTGGTGGAAGATTATGTTTGGGAAAAGCTTTTCTGGCTGTCACAGGCTCCACACACATTTTCTCTTTGAGAACCGAGTTAATCAGAGCACATTGACAGACAGGTGGGGATGATGCAAATTTACAAAGTTAGAGGCTTGGTGACTGACAGACACAACACATAATACATGAAGGCACAATACGTGAGAACACTTTCCCCAGATTTACAGTACTTTGGCTACAGATGTAATTCCAGCTTTATTATTATGTCCTCTTGTAGAGCATTTTACTTCAGTGTTACTTATTTTATTGAACAAGTCAGAAAGTGTTGCTCACTTTAAGAGAGTAATGGATTTATAGGTTTGGAGAGAGAAGAGGGAGGGCACTGCCCTCTTCTTCGAAAGTGTCAAAATCCCAGATAGACCACAGCACTCAAAATCACCATTCTGCAATGACTGAGAAATTGTCTTGGAGAAACTAGAGGACAAAGTTAAATGGGTGCACATGCATGAAAGCATAAAATCTGACATTTCCTATTTAACCACAAATCTGCGAAAGACCTAAGCATGGTAGAAGGAGGGGAATCTGTAGGAGTAGCATAAGCAGATCTGCACTCTAAGAGTTCATGAAAGCCACTTGTAGTGGTATTTATGGTGTGTTACACCATTTGCAGCGTTTTCTCTGAACATTCATTTTTTTCTAGAGAAGGATGAGAGTGCTTCCTTCTGACATTAACTCAAAACTATTAAGAACTTGATATCAAGTGCTACATATAATAACCTTGATGTTTAATGTTGAATAATTTCAAAAAAGTCCTGAAATTCTGGAAGGCTGGGCAGTGTTAAAATAATGAGATGTACTGAGACAAATATAAAATTTTAAAACACAGCAGTAAGTTGTTATTCCTTTTTCACATTATACCTACACTTTGTGATTACAGGTCTTTAATTTCCTAGTAAGTCTCCATAGTATACTCACTTTTCTCCCTGGGAAGGTTTCAGCACTGTAGTATTTTCTTTGGTATGTCTCCACTTTGCAAAGGACATCTATTTAATCAAACAGTAAAAAAAAATTACACCACATGAGAGAGCTGACATCCAATCAGAGAACTCTAAATAACAAACACTTGAAGAAGTACTTGCTGTAGTTGGGCTCAGATGTGTTTGGAAAAAGCTCTTCATCAACCAAATAATAAAAGCCATGATCAATTCACAGATAATTCTCCAAGAGATAAAGGGTCAAATGTGATGAATGAATTGTTCATAAGGGCCGTTTTGATGAGCTATAATTATGTGAGCAAAATCCCATCATCTTTTGTCTCCTGATTGCATGATAACCGCATAAAAGGAAGAGAATAGAAAGGAGATTAAGTTCTCGCAGTCAGAAAGAGATGTTGTATTGATTCTAAGTTGTTGCTAGGTAAATAATTAAACCATGATTTCACTGCCGATTTTATTTGTCTGCTGTGTGTAAAGGTTACTTAGATGCATCAGTGAAAAATTAATTAATATATTTCTGCTGCTGCTCAAATAATGGAAATCCATAAAGATAAAATTACTGTAGTGGCTTGAAACCACTCATTAATGATCTGCCTCAGATTCAGAAAATGTCTCAGTAGTCTAATGGTCCTGACAGATCAGACCATCTTTCTTCTTTTTTTTTTCTTCACCATAGTTGCTGCAATAAATAGATATTTACGAATGGATGATGTAGCTTAATCGTATTTGATGTGCTGAGGTACACCAGGGCTATACACTCATCTTGCCAATTCTTGGTGTCCCACCTGGCAGAACCCTTGCCTGTGTAGATCAAAAGCATCAGCTGTCCTCATACACTGCACCAAGGGAAGGGCACGGCTGAGCCGACTGAGGATGTCACATAGTGGTTATCAATGAAAGCTGCTGTAGCGTTTCCTTTCCCACAATAAAACTTAGCTGCAATGTGACATGTACCTACCAACTGCAGGGAAAGACAAAAGGCAGTGAAGGTCTGAATGATGAAGCCTGAGTAATTAGCATGGTAATACCTGAGGCATATTTGTTCGCACCACATCCATGCTAATTGCCCATTTACCAGGCTAATTTAACATCAGTTATTTCTGGGTTCATTCCATCATCAGTATATTTCTCTTGTTACTAGGCTACTGTAATTTCGACATCAACTGTGTTTTGACTTACATTCGCTTGTAACCCTTCGATATCCACAGGGGAGCTCAGTCTGCTGTGAGTTTTACAGTATAAATATCTTATCTATAAAAGCTGGGGAATTTGCATTTCAGATACCAACATGTCCATTTCAAGGACACATGATGTAGCAACTCCTGAGCACCATGTGATCACCCAATGCAGTTTTGACAGTTCTGTTTTCTGCAGATTCCATACTATTTAATTTCCCCCAAAATTCAATCATTCAAAAAGGTCTTCCAGTCATTAAGGTGATTAGTTTCTCTTGTGCATTTGAATGATTGTGGTAAATAAGAATTAGAAAGCATAAATGATATTGTATAGTATGAAATAGAACTTAATTTGCAAGGAGATTAACTAATTGATCTGGTATGTCCTTTCCCATTTTAATGTATTGACTTCTGTGATATTTATAGACATTCATATTTTTCATTATCTACCAATAAAACTAAAAAAAAATATTGTTGTTCCTCTTCCTAGAAAGATTTTGTAGGATACCAAGTTTTATTTTTACTTTTGGGGAAAGATGAAAGCAAATGAGACATTTGTAATGGTTTTGACACTAAAACATTATGCTTTTATTTCAGGCTATGAATGGAAATCTTAGCTGAAAACCTAAAAACAAGAAGACACTGGTGGACTTCCTGGTAGTTCATTGGGGGAAAAATGACTTACCAAATGGTGCTCAAACAGGCTGGACTCACTTGGCATCATAAGTGCTCTGGGGATTTTGGGGCTCCAGTGTAGTGTAAACATGATAGGTTGTTTTATTGATAGTTTTCAGAGTTGGATCTATGCATGATTGCAACACTTTTTACTGTAATCAGTGACTGGCGAGAAATACCACATGTACATGCTTAATATTACCTACTCAGAATGAGGATGTGTGTTTCATACCTGTATACTTAAAACTGAAGCAGAGGTGAAAAGCCCAGAATGGATCAAAAAATGGATTTAGATTGTTTACCTACATGTCAGACCTAGTATATCCTCCCCCAAATACAAAACTTAAAAATACCCTGTTTGGCTGCTGTCTTTCTCTGGAGACACCAGAAATTCACGGTGCTTGATATTCTGCTAGCAGAGAGCTGTAAAATCTTAAGCACTCACCAATAAGGGGGCACTGAGCTGTCTGCCTGAAGAGCATGGGGAAGCAAAGTGCCTGGCTCATCCTAAGGCAGCTTTTCTATCCATGAGGACAATGGATAGGGGAGTTTGTTGCACCTCCTCTGAGGTGAGTTTTGTCACTGTTTTCCACAAGTCATGTCTAAGACTTGTCAAACCTGATGGAATTCAAAAGGTATTTATTCCTGCAATTTCCATTTGTAACCATAGTGGGTTTAGGGGGTATTCCTATCAGGCAGGGTCTTAGAACACAGGTGAGACCTCTCCAGAGGAGACCTCAGGCTACTGTGAATGTATTACAACAAATGGAGTTTTAACAGAAAAAAAATGGAAGGTACGTGCAAAGATGTCCTTTGCTTGGCAGTGGAGCACTGTCTTGGCAGCTGGAAGTCACTGCTTGTCAGCTGAACCTTCCAAAGTCATAGGTGTGTAACCAGTCCCTGGTACATGCAAGAGGAATGTTCTTACCTCCTCAGCAGAAGAGTACAAGAAGGAAATGTCACAGTTACATTTCCCAGCTGTGTTTTATAAAAAATAAATGTGTTTCGTGTCTAACTCCAGCTTCAAGAGATGAATCTTGAAGACAAGAAGATGGGTTTTGTTCTGTATATCTATGTTTATTTACAACTTCCTGGTGGTGGCCCCTCATTCAGCAATGTGCTAAGTGTGTTCCCTCAAGGTAAGGTATCTATCAGATGTTAGGAGGGCGGACAACACAGCAGAGAGCAAAGTACTTTGCTGGGAGTCATTCTCTTTAATGGATGGTGGACAGTAGCCTAAAATTTCTATGCCTTATGGAAAACAGTGACATACATTTCTTTCAAAAAGAGTCAAAACCTGGGTAGTTTCCTTCCATCATTTCCTCAAAAGTTTGAAATAGGAGAATAGGAAATGGAAGCAATTAAAGCCACAGACAGATATTTTTGAACCCGCTTTTTTAAATCCCTGGCCCAAATTTTCCAGAAAAGGAGACGTTCAGCTATACCACTAAAAACTGAATATAGAACAACCTTCAAAAAAACAAACATGAGAGGACCAGTTGGTAATTCCTACATAAAAAGAGCCTGAAAAGTAGAAACCAGGAAAGTTACAACCTTTCTCATGTTAACATTATCATCAATATGCCACAAAAAATGAGAAATGCAAAGCAATTACTGCAGCAGGAAAAAGACACAAAGAGATGTATCAAAACACCTTGAATCTATCTCTGCATTTGCATACCTCTACCAGAAGTGTCTTGAAATTTGCTGTGAGCATATGGAGGGCTTGATCAAAACCAGAACATACATTTTACACAAGGGGCTTTATACAGATGCGCTAAATTTACAAAGGCAACTGAAGGACGTTTCAGACAGACTTGACAGATTACGGGCTGCTGCTGTTACTGTCACAGTCTCTGTGTAAATCTGGTTTAACAACAAAGAACTGACACCACACAAGGACAAAACTGAAAAACAATGCAGAGGTGCTGTAGAACTTTTCCCATTACAAATACCAAGGTAGCCAAATACAAAGGTCCCTAAATATTGGGGTCACAGACTGAAACTAAAATGGAGAAAAGGATATATCATGTGAAAAGTCGTATTTTGCATTATGTTTTTCATGCATCGAAATGATGGATATATGGAAATATACAGCAGCTAAGATTTTGTACTTCTGTTTAAAGGACTTATTTTTCATCTCAGAATCATTTGAGTGATTTCAGCTATTTTGACTGAAATTCTATAGAGGTTGAGAAGATGACAGATAAAGTAACCTGGAAAAAGTATAACCAATTTCAAAGAAGAGACAAGAATGTGAGGCTAAATTGAGCAGGGACCTAAATATCCTCTTCTTCTCATTGTCTTCGTTTAAAGTTTAAAAGAACATTTAAAAGAGATTACAACTCTAGTTACTAGAGGATTCTATCTGTCAGATTGCATGAAGGGAGGTGTCTGAAAAAGTCAGATTTTGTAAGAACTTTAAAAACAAAATGCCCAGTGCTTCTCCTCAGCTAGTGACCTGCACCCACTCACTTCTGCTTTGACACGGTAGCATTCCTGGGAAGTAGCACTATGCTTCCTGTGCAGTGGCTTTCCTTCTCGGTGGTGGACACGGCTCTTGAAGTCTGTAACTGATCTTTTCTGCCTCCAAGTATCTCTTCTTTCTCTTGGATCCCACCCAGTGTCTTCCTTGAGTGCTCATATTTCCAAGGCACAGCTTCTTGAACAGCGCTTTGCACCCACACACCACCAGAGCCTGTCATAGTCCTAAGGTTAGGGAGATATCTCTGTCCTCTAAACAAAAAGCCTGATTACAATATCAACAACAGACAGTGGTGCTGACCAAAAGATTTCACCTGTGGTGCAAGTGGAGAACCTCACATATAATATTGGAGGAACCAGAGAAGCAAGCTTACCTGTGTAGGTCACTGGAAGGACTTGAGGCAGCAGTAGAGGAATGTAGAGGTGTTGGTGGCAGGGAAGCAGCTGATGGCTGAACTGTGGCTGAGAGTCTGTTTCAGAATGACAGATGTAAGAAATTTCTGAAAACCTTTAATAATGTTGTGACAGCAGTAAATAAGTACCAGGCGCCATGCAAAGGCCAACAGCTCCTCATAGAATTAATTTCCTAGCAGATTTTTCTGTTTTGCCACAATTGCACATGGATTACTGTGAGATCTTGGGATGAATGAATCCTGTTCACTGTTGCGCCAGGGAATACCATCAGCACACCTGCACTGTCTCCAGGAGAAGCAGTAACTTTTGTGGAACTAGTCCTCTTTATAACTGCTAAAGATTGACCAGTAATGTATAAACACACTGTATCTATGGTCTGAGGAAACTCAAAGGTGTTTGTTTTCCCCTCTTTCCCTCATCTGTGCTTCTTCAGCGTGCTTTTGGAAACAGTTGTACTCTGACATATATTGTGAGTGCAGAGCAAGTAAAGGATTTTCTGTTTATTTATTTATTTTAAGGTATTTATTTTGTATTCTTTATTGAAAAACTGATCTGGAGTTAATCTATACACCTTCTCCTAGGAATTATATTCTTCACAGGTCATTTGCAGAACAAAAGGCCCTAGTCCTTACAGTCTCAATCCTCGATGCAGGCACTTCTTAAAGTTATGATATTTTGCATGTTCAATATGGGTAAACCAGTTAAGACTAAATGACAGTTATTAAAAAATATTAACACATTTCCAGACACGGTAGCAATAAAAATGTGTGAAAAAATAATTTGTAGGCACCATTGTCTGTTGCTTCTGCAAGATGAAAAGCATACCAAAAAGTCAAAGTCTTCTCAGAGGCATTTAATTAGAGTAATTTTGCACCATGCTGTTGTTACTGTGCGTGACTCACCAGAATAGAGTACAACAGGCCATTTAGATCCTAGTGCAGTTTGGCAAGTATTTGTTACAAGTTTTTAATTTTCCAAATTACTTTTCTGAGTGAAGAAATGGGAAAGTGTTCTAAACGGAGGTTAGGAAACCTCTTCTGCCAGTTTACCACTTTATAATATTATGCAGGTTTCAGTTTTCCATGGATGTGCCTGACACCAATGCTGACATATTTTGGGACTGTACCAATATTGTTCCTGTGACAAACACTATGGAAGTAAAAAAAAAAATAAAAAATCACCCTTCTTTAAGCAGCCTCTACTTCCCTAAATTTAGGACAATTTCAATCTAACATAAAGGCTTAAATCTCACATTTCACTGACTTTTCTTAGCCAAGAAATCACGCTAACAATTGATGAGATGTAGGATAATTGTAACATTAAGATTCACTGACACTGAAAATGATAGAAAAAAGGATCAAACCAATCTGTCTGTACTTCCACTGAGGCAGGTCAAGAAAATACTTTTAACACAAGTAAAACAAGCAAATGATCAGAAGTCAGTCAACACTTTTCCCTCCAGCACAGCTGTGCATTGGAGTGGATTTTTATTTTTTACTCCCATATTGTTGAAAATGCTGAGCAGCATCACTTTGGTTCCCTGACTTTGATCATAAAAAGTTCTTTATGAGTTTGAGAGTGAAAATTGAGTCTCTACCATGTAGTGCTCAGCCACTCCACACCTTATGAAACAGACACACAACACCTCCCAGTGAACCTCTCTTAGATTCTTGCTGTGTTGCTTTCATCTCACTCTGATTGTTGAGAAAGAGATTTTACAATGAGAAACCTTTCCATGTTCTTACATGGTGCACTGGAATGTCTCAGCAGATCTGAGGAACAGAATTGCCCTGTTGCTTCCATTGATGCATCTCTCCCATGTTCAGTTTCAGCTCTAGCTCGGGAGAGTTCCACCCTCGTCCCTGCAAAGGGAGAGCACTTATTTTTATGTCATAAATAGCAAGCACTAAAGTCATCAGCATCCATAAAGTTCCTCATACACACCTTGGACATTTTCCCATACACATCTTGGACATGTAGGTCCAAAAAAAGAAGGAAGAACATGGAAGGGAAGGAAGATAAAGATAGGTATCTTTTTCCTGTAGAGATCATATATGATATAGGATAAAGATTGTACTTCTGAGCAGTCTGCATTTCCAAAGCAATCCTTTCTCCCTCTCTATAATCACTTCTAGACAAATGTCTTTAAAGCATGCCTATACTAGAATGCTGGAAGACTGTACAGTAACATTTTGGATAGTGGAGACCACAGTAGCTCAGGAACATGCAGTGATGTGCTGACTGGCAGGATTTATTACCCTGGGAGCCACAGTCTCATGCAGCTGCCTAGACCACTGTCAGAACCAAGTGTTTTTCCATGCTACCTAGATCCAGCTGCGCTGATCTGGGATACCTCTCAGTGTGGGTGTCCATTACACAGGGCAGATATTCTCTCAATCCATATTTCCAGTAGCTTCCTTTATCTTCCCCCACTGTCCTGTTTTATTGCATCCATAAAGAGATTTCACAACCACACACTTCTTCCCCAGTTCGTGTTCCACATCCTACTTTTTAGCATCCCTGCTAGCTCCATTTTTAGGAGCTTCTCAGTGTTAGTAATTCTTTGGTCCAGCTGAGAATGAGAAAATGCAATGCCTGACTGGGAGCTGGGTGGAGCATTAACCTGTTGATATTCTTCATATGATAGAAAGTGACTGAGTAATTCACAAGTGTGGAAAATTTATAAAAATACATAGAGACATTTATTAAGCTTTAAATACCAGGCTTTCAGATAGGCTGAATTTGAGGCTTAAATCAATTGAGTTATCAGGGATTTCTGGAGTGTGTGAGCAGCTTCTAAGCAGTGATAGAAGATCTCTACAGCTTCCCTTCTTCCTACCTATGAAGAGTGTGTATTTTTTGGTAACTCTGGTTAATGATTGATGAGACCAATTTCTCAAACATAGCTAATGCAATTATCTTTGCAACGGTTCAGTTTGCATGCCAATTACCAAATTCCAAAGTGAAGAAGTGTTGCAGTGCAAAAACCCTAAAATTCACCTTCCAGTTATGGCGAGTTCCCACAGCCCCCTGCAGCCCCATTAGTTCGTGTATTCCCTTCCTAGTTTTATGTATAAGCCTCCATTTATGCATTTCCCCCGTTCCACATGCATTATGTTCCACAATGTTCTCCTTTCCTCAGTACCCCATTGGTTGTCTCTATTAATCCCTCCTCTGTTCTATCCCGATTGGCTGTTCCCTTTCCCAATTGGGTTATACCCTTTACCCCGCCTCCCTTTGTCCCAGTATAAAAATCATTGTACTGCCCTGGTTCCTGGTCTTTCCTGCCTCTGACCCTCCAGAGGAATAAATCTCTGGAACCCATGCAGAAGACCTCTCTCTCTTCCTTCACCTCCACCTGCGAGCCTGACCACCAGCCTGGGGGAAGCTCCCTCGGGTGAGGAAGCTGTGTCCTCGTTGGTTTTTGTGTGCCGCTCTGGCGAGGGCACTGCAGTGCAGCCCTCCGGGCTTCCTTTACCCGGGCTCGCGCGCCCCAAGCAGCCGACCTGGCAGACTGCTGAGGGCATTCCAGTGGCTGGCCAGTGCTGCCACAGGGAAGCACTTGAAAGGTTCTCCATTTTTTTTTTTTATTCCAATAACCTCAGTGGTCCGGTAAAATCTATTACCTCTCTCTGTAAACCTAGCTTGGCTTATATACTTAGGCTGTCATTATTATAATAAGGTTATTGCTATACATGTTATTTATATCATGCACTTACTTCAACATAAATAATTTTGTCATAAATTTCCTCTCATACTTCAATTTTCCTTTGTTTTAGTACCCAAATGGGTACTCTCTGAGTTCCTGAGATAAATTCTGAAGTGGGTTCACCAGAATTAGCACCGCTATCTGGTCACTGCGCCAGGGTAACCGAATTATCAGACCTGAGGCCACGTGGCAAACCTCTTGTTGCTGGTAAGACTTTGCTCCTTTAGTATCTGCAAGTCTCAAGGCATGCAGAGGAGCAATTAAAGGGGGGAGGATGATCAGCTGATTGACTCGGATGCTGAGAGCTGGGAGCAGATGTTTAACCTTGTGCCTGTCACCAGAGCATGAGGACTCGCACCGCCTCAGCGTGCCTCCTCACACCCCAGACAGTGCAGCTCAGGACTCAATTTCCATTTTAATTACACAATCATTTATCAGTACTTGCCCATAATAAGCAGATAAAATCCTTCATCTCTGTTTAGCAGTGGATAATTCACTCACATCTGCTGGCACTGATACTGTCTTTTCCAGGGGCCGTACCTCAAGGTCTTTGCTCAGGTTCCAACTTAGTTCCCACATTGACATATTTCTTGTGAAAACAAAGAAAGGAAGTAGTTAGTCTAAGGCAGTCAGAAGCTGCTAGTGTTGTCCCAAGTCACCATGAAAGAAATATTTTTTCCTCCTGAGGTAGTTTCTTTTTTCATCTTCTTTTTAATATTTGCTTTGAAGGCTGTGGTCTTTAGCTCTTACAGTTTTCATAGCCACCTTTTAGTCAGTTTATTATTTTTAAGGCAGATTGTCTGCTTGGGTATTTTCCAGATGTGGTCTTTTTATGCAGTCCTGGTTTTGCCAGGTCACTGTACTGATTTCCGCCCATGGAGCTGGAATGTCCGAATATCGTTGCACTCACGTAAGATTGAATTAATCCCACTTACTTCATCTTTTAATCTAGGACATATAAACACTATCATTTGAGAGCTCCTGGTATCATTTCAGATGTATCTGAGTTAGTTTTAATTTAGTTAGCTAGCACATCAGTGTATTCTTAGGTTTTAATATCACTAACACCATAGCCGAAGCAGTTTTTCACAGGGACTATGCACAGTCTCTCAGGGCTGCAGACAGACACAGGCACTAAAGTCCATGTTCTGCATTTTCTTATGCTTGAAAAATGAGACTGGATAGGTCATGTTCAATTATTTGTGATGAATTTTGTTGCCTAACTTCTCTTTTTTGGAATTCTCTTTTATTTTTAGCTGTCCTAAAAAGGCTGACTATTCCGTAAAAGTTGTTTTCTTTTACTTAGAAAAAAACGAAACCATCTTAGGTTTAAGAGTGGGGGGTTTTTTGTCAAAATTTGATAGCAAATTCCTTATCTCATGGACTAGAATAAAAAAAAAAAAAGAGCTAGAGGCCTGCAAACACACCTGTGTTGCCACCCTAACTATTCTTGGATCACTGTGGTAAGAAGAACATTTAAAGCTCTAATCTTCTTAACAGAGAAAAGATCGTCCTATATTATTCTAAAACAATCTTATGAAAATCACAAAAATACGAATATTTATCTTATTATCTTTTATTTAAAAATATATTATTGCTATCTTATTTGACTGTGATTCCTCCCAATTATTTTTCTTAAATTATTACTAAAAATACAATGCATTTGATGGTATTGAGGACTGAGAGAAATCTTCCTTCCTTTTTTCCACTATCTGTTTAAAGCCTGGAAGGTATTAACACTGTAATGAAACTTATACAGATGGATTTTCAAAGACTTCAACAAAAAAAGACTAAGTCATCCATGATTGATCAAAGGGATAAGTGGATTTTCCCTATTAAATCTTGAAAGACAAAAGTTTGATATTCAGTATCTAACTGAAGCATCGATTTTAAGGGAACAATTTTCCTACTGTTAGACTGATGAAATACTCTAAATCTGATGACTAGACTGATGAACACTTTAAATCAATATGACTCTACTATTTTTTATATTTGGCATTAGTCTTCCCATAACATGTAGCTACTATCAGAGTGAAATAAAGGCAATGCCTTTTCATTAAATGGATGCACTCTTCAGTTTACACCAAGATTTCTTGCTCGCCACCTGCTGGTGTGGAACTTTCATGGGTCATCACCATTGTTTAAGGAAGTACATATTTAAGTATTTTAAGACGTTTCATGTGTAAGAAATCTTCTAATTTTGGATAATTTTCTTCTGCTCTTTAAAAAAAAAGATTTCCTGCTATAAAGGAATGACATTTTCAGAACTACACACAACACTGTACTAACACAACCAGAGGATAAAACCATTTGCCTTTGTTCCATAAGGTAAAACTTCTGAGTTGAGTTCAGATCATATTCAGCTTTTTGATACTGTGCCATATTGCAAGAATGGCTAATCTGCTCTGTGCTTTCTCTTCAGCCTGGAATACTGAGTTGTTTTGCTAATTCTAAAAAAGCATGGCTAGTTGCCACAAAGTTTGTCAGCTAAGGCAGAGCCTCTAATCTTGTTGCTGGGGAAGACTTTATTTAGTGGCAGTTTAATTTGCCATTTAATTTAAAAGGAGTTTCTCTTTTTTAGAACATTTTGGTGATGATCCTGGGAGAGTGAGTTATTTTTTGTTTTTTTATTTTTTTTTAGCTTGCAGAAGCTGAAGGAATAGAAAGCTCGCCCTAGCTCAGACAATTTAAGGGCAGGACTGACTCAATACAAAGCTTTAAAAAACTTGCATGCTGAGTAATCTGTCAACTGGGCAACGACCATGAGTTTGCTTACGAGTTAGGAGAGTCAGAGAGAGAGAGAGAGAGAGAGATGGGATTTGGGTTTTTTACTATACTAGGAAATGTTAAGGTGGATGGAGAAGGCTCCTAAAGCCCTAGCAAGGGAAATATCAAATATGGCATAGGACATGGAGGGGGCTGGATGTTGGCGCTGTAAGATTAGCATTATTTTAGAGCTGGTTCTTTATAGAAGATATTTCCTGACAGAGCTTCTGGAGAGGTTTCAGGCCCTGGACATATAAGTGAAAGCAAAAATAGAACTCAAACCAAATTTTAGGGATGTGATAGAAAGCTGAGATGATTTGCAGACACCTGGCACCCAAAAGGACAGTCTGTTTGAAAGAAAGGGGAACACTGGCACCATGCATCTTTGAAGAAAACCTGGCTATGTGCAAGAGAACTCAACCACTGGAGCAGTCTCATTCTGTTAAGGAAACAAGTCAGGAGCCTGATACAATGGGATAGCAAGAGTCATAGGATCATAGAACATCCTGAGTTGAAAGAAACCCACAAGGATCATCAAGTCCAATTCCTGGCCCTACACAGAACCATCCCCAAGAATCACATAATGAGTGTTGTCCAAATGCTTCTTGAACTCTGTCAGGCTTGGTGCTGTGACCACTTCTCTGGGCAGCCTGTTCCAGTGCCCAACCACCCTCTGAGTGAAGAAACTTTTCCTGATATCCCACCTAAATCTTCCCTGGCTCAGGTTCATGGTGTTCACTTGGGTCCTGTCACTGGTCGCCAGAGAGAAGAAATCAGTGTCTGCTCCTGCACTGCCCCTCATGAGGAACCTGTAGACCATGACAAGGTCTTCCCTCAGTCTCCTCTTCTCCAGGCTGAACAAACAAAGTGACCTCATCTGCTCTGTGTATGGCTTCTCCTCAAGGCCCGCCAGGATTCTTGTTGGTCTCCTTTGGACACTCTCTAATATCTTTTTTATATTGTGGTACCCAAAACTGCCCCCAGCACTCGAGGTGAGGCTGTCCCAGTGCAGAGCAAAGGGGACAATCCCCTCCCGTGCCCGGCTGGCGATGCTGTGCCTGATGCCCCCTGGGACATGGTTGGCCCTCCTGGCTGCCAGGGCACTGCTGACTCATGTTCAATTTTCTGCCAACCAGGACCTCCAGGTCCCTTTCCCTTTCTGTGGCACTGCTCTTCAGCATCTCATTCCTCATGCCCTGGTGCAGAATCTGGCACTTGCCCTTGTTAAACTTCACACAACTGGTGATTGCACAGCTCTCTAATTCGTCTTGGTCTCTCTGCAGGGTCTCTGCTTTCAACAGAGATGAAACAAAGAACTAGTCTATGGTGAGCAGACAATGAGATAATAAAATCCTTCAGAGACAGTGTCCAGGAGCAATAGGACAATGCTCTAGAGAGCAGAGATAGTCAAAGACAGGATGCAGTGTAAAAAGAAAAATGAGCAAAAAAAGAATACCAGAGAGAAATAGATGTGTTTGTTATTAACGCCAGAGCATCACTTGCTCCTTATTACCAAGGGGAGCAAGTAGGCATGTTATGAAAGAGAACCAAACAATGCTTGAAGAGGAAGCTGACGTTAAGGAGAAAAGGGCCACTGATTGCTCTTCACATCAGAGCAGGCAGCCAGGTTCTTGCTGGAGACAACAAACTGTTTAATGTGATGGGGAAACCTAGTCCAAGAATGAAAGAACAGGGATTATTCCAGTCGAAAAACAGATTAAAAAGGTTAAAGGGTTTTAAAACCAGTAAGATACTTCTTGATGATTATAGTGTATTCAAACATACCAGTACACTACTTTTTCATGAAGTTTGACCTTATTTTTTCAAAAGGGTATGAGCCCGGTAATTGTCAGAGAAAGTTGAGAGTCTCAGATAACCTCTACTCCCTGTAAAATACCAAAACCACTTGAAACTGTCTATATGCTGTGATCATATGGCTTTATATCAAAGCTTCAGCTGCAAGTTAAGGAAGACACATGAGCATGCATATTCTATCTGGGAACTCAGTTCTGACTTGGTGGAAACAATTGAAATGGTTGTTTTATGCTTGCAAGGAGACTGAAATCCTTGGAAAGGTTATGAAACCAGACATTGCAGGAAAAGCAAGAAAATGGAGGAAAGGTAGGGTTAACTGGAGTGAAAGCATTCATACACTCAGAAAAGAGAAAGGAGGGAGGTGTTTGTGCTGTGTACCTGTTAAGTAGCTGATAGAATGAATTGTACTGTGGCAGCAAGAATAAAATGGAATCTTTTCTTATAAAGATTACCCCTAAGAAGGATGATAAAAACAGTATTACAGACTTTTCAGAGCTGGATATGGATCTAGCTAATAATGGGAGAAATACTTACAAAGAAATGGTGGAGAGGGAGAGAGAGAGAGAGAGAGAAAGAGAGAGAGACAGATAGAGAGGAAACATCAGCTTCTCAAATACATGCTGGAGGGATAAAAAGCCCCACCAAAAGACCCCAAACCACACAAAGTACCAAACATGGTAAGACCCAGACATCTGGGATATTATATTTAGCAAACATTTTGACAAATAATCAGTGAAACTGTAATGCTATTTTAGATTTGGATTACATAAGCAGCAAAAAAATAGAATAAATACTCATAGAAAATAATCCTGGATTAAGTAGATGAGACAGATTTTGACTTTTTCTAACTGAAAGATAGAAAAATTAGGAGAAAACACTGTATGACTTTCTAGGCGTAAATGTAAAGAAACAGAGAAAATTTGCAAAGTTGATGGGAATTAAACTCAGAGTTTTCATTAGGTAGGGGTAGAATTACTTTAGGTCCATAATGCAGTAGTCTTGAGTTTTTACTAAGAAGGACAAAAGAGCAAAGAAGAAATACAATTCCCCTGGAAAAAGAAAGAAAAGGAATGGTAGCAAGAAAATTGTATTTTTGTAGTTAAAATGTACAGAAAAGGAAATGTAAATGAAACTGAGGTGGGACTTGAAAAGAAAATTAAAATAAATTGCTATGAGTAAGAGAATATGGAAAAAACTTCAGGCATTCCATTTTGTATTAAGTATCTTCTGTAAAGCAATTTTGGAGGCCAAGACTCTGAGCCAGATGGTCCCTTCAAACTCTCCCTCTCCTTTCCACTCAATTTCTACACTTTCTGTCTGGCAACATGAGGAGGAAAATAGTGGAAAATTAATTCTAACATTAGCTAGCTTTTGTCTCTTTGTCTGGCCCCATTAAGTCAGCCTGCAGACATGAATGTACCAACTTAGAATAATGTTGCTAGCAGCATTGCCAGGAAATACTCTCCCATTTAGGGACAGAGGGTTCATTCTGATGCTAATGAATCCACTCAGCATTCAGCAGAATTGTCTGTGCGATACCAACAGCTCAGGTGTACAGCCAAGCAGCTGCGTGACTGTTACCATCCGTTTCTTTATGACAGATGGAAAAAGCCCATCCATGGTGGTCAAAAGACCACATTTGAGGTGCTTCTGTGTGCACAAAAGTTTCACAAAGCTTAGTTCTATGTCTTTTCCTCTTCAGTATGTACAGTATCTCTGTCAAGGAAATGGACAATCCCTGCTCATGTGTTCACCATGTAGTGTCATTCTCACAGCATTAACAGAGTATGGGTCATGCCCACCTGCTGACATTCTAGAAAGGAATCATTTCTTACCAACACACAATTCAGCCCAGCATATACCAAGTTTGTTTTTGTAACAATTAACAGAGAGACTTTTAAAAGTTAGCAGTTTTGAGGGCTCCCACAGAATATTGAAACCAGGTGTAATTCTATTTGATTTGTGATTCAGAATTAGCAAGTGGCCAGAAACACCCTGATTTCACTTTTGATTGACAAGAGGGCTGTGCGTGTTCCCCTTACTGAAATAAGCACATTTTATCTGTTACTCATCAACTGGGAAACTGCTCCCTACAGCTACTGTAAATTTATGCATGTATATGTTATTTTTTCTTACAGTTACTGTGATCAGGAGCATAACATCGATTTTCTGGAATTAATGCTGTTTCCACATACAATCTGGATGTACCATATGGTCATAATCCTCTTCATCAGTAGACAAAACCATAGCTGCTAGAATGGATTTATTTCAAGCACCCTTCTGTATTTCACCAAAGATATTGTGCTCACTGAGATGGGTACTTTTCAGAGAGTTTACAGTGAAATTAGTTTTAGGCGAGATAGGATTTTTTTGAGTGGACACAGGCCTTATATAGCCCCAAAACACACTAGGAAAAGTTTAATGAAAAATATAGGTAATTATTGAGGAAATGTCTCATTCTGCCTTGGAGAGTTTAAGGAAACACATTCTAATTAAACATCCCTCCCCTCCGCCCCAGTTTGTATTTTTGTAGACTCAGCAAGTTGCCTGACTGTGCTGGTGAATCCATTACTTTAATTATTATGCCTATTTAAACAAATGCTGGATAAAAACCTCTTGTAAAACTGTAGTTCAGAAGCTGCTGTTCTGTTGTGATTTATCCTCAACACAAACTCTAAAACTAAAACCGCATTTTGATCTGTAATGTAACCAGACAGCGCAGATCAGCAAGATCATCTTCGTTAGTGACTGTATCCTAGATTAGTCTCATCAGTGAAAGAATTGGTCATGACTGACATTTACAAGTGAATAAAGGCATTAGCTGGATAACAGAACAAATAAAAATAAAAACATTCTGCTGTCCTTGTGCCTAGACAGATGACAAATAAATTTGGGATAAAAAGTACTAACATTTAACAAGTTGATTGACTTGCTTTAGGGAATAGTTGCAGTGACAATCGCTCCTCATCACGTCACCTCAGCTGAAATCTGCCACCTCTATACAAATTTGATAAGAAGTGAGACTATATATGGCAGAAAACACTCCCAGTAAGTGGAGTGTTTAAACTGCCCCTTGACCTTTATATTTGCCATGGAGAAACTGAACTGAACGACTTTAGCCGAGTGCACTCACTGCAAACTATTTTCCACTGTTTTATATAGCTTTGCCAGTTTATTTTAATGCATTATCATTATAATAACTTTCATTTCAGGACTGTCTCAGCAGCAATGGATAATGATGTACTATGATGCCAAAAGTCATGCCTTAATGTTGACAGCTGATGTTTCTAATATCTTGCATCCCAGAATACTTATACAGTTATTCAAATCTCCCGGGTCAAGGTTAGCTCTGTTAGCATATGTGTCTCACTCAATTTCAGATTCCTTCCTCCACAAGGAAATAGAATTTTATTAATAATATTTTTACAGGATTTCTGTGAGCTTCCATTTTAATTCATGGTTGAAAATGCTTAGAGTAGAAATGGTTGGAAAAAAACCATCCCACCCTTAATAATTCCCCTCCATGTTTTGTCAACAGTTGAATGCAACTGAAATCTTTCTATGTTTGTAAATTTGGGATTAATTCTAATAATATTCCCTGGTTTAGTACATAGCAATCCTTTTGGTTTTCATTCTTTATATGACATGAAGGAAAGTTTTCAGGAGAAAAATTTAGCATATTTCATATGTCCCCACACTTGTGCGTATCTCACAATCTCAGGAAGAAAATGCATTTGCGTCTCTCATACTATTGAGCAGTGTGACTTTTCTGATTTATTTTTGTCCTACCATTGAATAGTGCTTATTGAAACAAAAAAGCAACACAGAATTTTGAATGTGTGCATTCTTTACATGTTAATCGTTTGCCATCAAATCCAGGCTTGCTGACAAAGGTTTGTTATTATTAATATCTAGGCTTCTGCACTAAAATAGTTATTTCATATTAAATGTAAATTTGTGAATGGCTCTTCCCTGCAAACCTCTTGCTGCAGTATTGCTAATGCTCACTAGAAGCCAGCTGAATTAATCTCAAGCACAGCAGAACCTTCTGTAATGCCATATCAAGAATTCGCCACAGTGACATTCCTGACTCTTTCCGACACTTGAATGACACACAGCAATGCTAATTCACAAAGTAATGCTGGGCACTTTTATGCAATGTGACTTTTCATCTTCCCCACAATTGCTTGCTCACATATTTTGTTCCATATTAAATTACTCATATGCATAACTGATATAATCTCTTTTCTGCATTCACATGTGTCTACAAGATTTAGTTATTATCCTGTCTGGAATTAAATCCGGACTCCTCTCTTACAATTAAGCAATTATTCTTGCATTTTATATCTCCCTACATTAGGTGCAAAGGAACACATTATAAAAATTGCTCTAGCCTAAATTAAGGGAGGTTTCCTGATTTCCATTCCATTACCCTTATATTCTGGATTAAAGATAGATGTTTTGGTCTGCATCCAAGTAAAACAGAGATGGTAATTACTGGCAGGTGCATATATATGACAGAGTCAATATACTTTATTAAAGTTTTCCCTAAGCTTAATTTTCTGAAGGTAAAGTTTTAGCTATTTTTAGCACATGATTCTCGATCTGGTTTTGTCCTTCTTTACTAAGCATAGTGTCTGGGGCCTCCCTGGTGACTAATCTCTAAATATTCACTCACTCACAACCCCTGTGGTGCATCTTATTGGATAGCAGAGCAGGTGCATGATCCGTGTGATACTCTGGAGAATGCTGAACCTTGGAGAGGTTTGCAGCCACATCTGAGTGGAAATTTGTGACACTTGAGACTTCACACTTCCTGTGAAGATTTGCTTAGCTTTCCAGGCATTCCACTTCCATTATCTTTGTAGGATGTGTTTGTACGTCTCAGATATTTCAGTGATTAAGATTAATGACCGAAGTAAGTCCTGAACCATCATGTTCTAAGTGAATCTTGTAGACTAATAAAAGGAAAAGGGCTATATATTAAAAAGGTCTGGTGCAGGCAAAGTGCTTCAAAGAGCTCTGCTTGACCAATCAAGGGTCAGAAGATATTAAACCATGGGTAGACACTTAAACATGGAAAAGGGGTTGGATTTAGAACATTCCCTCTGAACTTCTCATAAATCAGACACAGAGAGCTCACACAGATTGCCTCGCTGGTTTTCAGTGACAGTGTACTGACAAAAAATCATAGTATGTGCTTTCAGCAGCCTCTAGCCTGCAGGGGAAGTATCTGCTAGGTACCTCCACAGCAGCAATTTGTGACTAATGATGTGACCATTATAAATCCCTTGCTCTTCAGGAAGAGCAAGGGAGAGTCAGACACATGGAATATTGTAGTGTCCCTGATTGCAGAGCAGTGGGCTTGGTGCTGATTGAGATGGTCTTGTGTACAGACTGGAGGGTCTCCGGGGCAGTGGAATATAGGCTTGACCGTAGCTATCAACATACTCTGGGACCAAGGAGCATTTTCCATCCCTCAGGTCTACAACAAAAAAAGAGTCCTGGTGACCTGTCAGGACAAACTCTTCATGTGTGCTATTCCTCTATCTCCAACCTTTCTCCATACACCTACCATTCCTTTAGAGGGGAATATTATAAAACGGACATTTCCATCAGCTTCCTAGTCAATTCCTGCCCCACAGTGAGAGAGGCAATACATAAGTTTTGTCTAATCAAGGTTTAAATTGAGGTTGTACAATGTACATTACTTTAATGTCTCCCTAATGCATTCACATTTATGGTTTCTTTTTGTTAATCATTCTAATCCATCCACCTTTTTGGAGAAAAAAGGCCAACAGAATCTAAACCAAGACCTAAAATGTCTGGTCACAGTGGAGAGGAAAAGGACTTTGATACCACCTGATAACTTCTGTAATAACTGGGCATTAGGAGTCTCAGCAAAGCACATTCCAGCTGTACTGTGTTACTCTCTGATGCAAACCCCAGAGCTGCTGCCTTGTCTCTGTGCTGGCTGCCTTAGCATTTGTACTCGACAGGGATTTCTGACTGGCTGAAAATCAGCTATTGCGAAACACATGGGTCCCACAGATGGGTTAGTAAAGCCAAAGTATTTTCTTTCTCTTAGAGTTCCCACCAATCCCATCAAGGCTGTGTGTGACATCTGCAGTTGCAGATGAGATACTTTTTAGTGGTTACTGTGTTTTCACTGTCGGCACCAGTCCCTACTGTGCTGCCACATGTAACTTTTCAGTGGCTCCCTTTGTACAGTGTGGGGTTTATCAAAGGCAAAGCCATGTTGTCATGAATGAATAATGTCCTCATGGCACATGGTACTCTGTAATTCATTTTGGTTCTCATTGAGTAACTCCTGTAAAGGGATTTTTCTAATGTTCTGTGTTTGTATAATAGGTTTCTCATGGCAGTTTTGAACACATGTAGTCAATTTAATTGATTATGCCTCTATTAAAAATAGTCATACAGCAGTGACAGTCTTGACAGCCCATCTGTAAACAACAGAAGCCATTTAAACCCAGCTCTATAATGTTAATTAGTGAAATGCTATTTGTGGCTGCATATGAATCTCTTGAGTGAAATCCTTATACTTTCCCTACAGGATGTATTGGGGGAATGGGCATGAAGTTCTCCTTTAGAAATCCTCCAGGCATGAGGAGCACCTTTGCAAGGCAGGAGCCTGAGGCAAACGGAGGGGCTTTGACTGTGTTTTGTTGGCTGGCAGCCTTACGCTTATGGAAGCACAGGCTGGAGACTGCAGCAGCATATGCCCCATCCGAGCACCGGCCTCTCCCTTTGGCCATTTCCTGCCCCAAGTGCCAGTAGAGAGCGGAAGGGCAGGAACACAGGCACCTCCATTTCTGTTGAGCTGCCACATTTTCCCTTTACATTATGGTGATATTTCTGGGCCAAATAAACTGATTTTATGTGGGAGATTTGACCGGGGTGTAGCACAAAGTAGGTATATTGTAACAGTAAAACGCAAGCATTGCGCCTGCAGCTCTCTCAGGTGCAGTATCATTCTTTTGAGGGAGAAAAGATGCTACAAAAAGAAAGGGTAGGACTGTGAACAGCTTTAATTTGACAGCTCCCTTGTCACCACTGGAACAACAATGATTTATGCTGCCTGAGAGTGTAGGCCACTGAATTCTTTCTTGCATAACTAACAAAAGATTTTCCTCTTAATCTAATTGCTCCTTCCCTCGTAACTCTCCCTTTGCTCTAGAGCTTCTGCTTTGAGTGGGTTTTTAAGGCTTATTGCAGATAAAATGCAAGTGCACAGACTGCATGCTAAAAAGAAGAGTTGATGTCAAGAACTGAGCAAGCACTCCTGGAGAGCTACTGCTCTGATTCCTGAACATAAGCTCAGGGACCAACCACACTTTTGGGCCCAAGCCTCGGAGGTGCTAATTTTCTGTGAAACCCACTGAAACATGGTCAAAAGTAACTTCCAGGATGTAGCCTTTATTTCCAAAATAGCTGTTTGAGGGGATGTCTTCTTTTTTCACCAAGATACTTTTCAGTGTTGAAGAAAGCCATAGAGCAATGACATTCTCTAATTTACCGGTTTTCTATTTAATTTTGGTTCTTTGAAAATATTTTTGACATAATTCCTGTGCATGATTTACCTGAACTAAATGACAGGGGACACACCTCGTATCTAAAGGAAGTCTCTCAACCCCTGCTGTGAGGTACTGATTGATACTATACTATGGATCAATACTTCTATTACCAGTACAGTATGAAGTGATAAGTGATTTCCTCACTATTTTTTAACATTTGTCTTCTTTTTGGTTACTATGGAGCTATCACATTACTTATAAAGCCACCAGACACAATATACATTTGTGTAGATCCATTCTTGGGTTTTTTGGTCTCATACACAAGCCAGGATAATCCAAGAAAACTTTCAATTTTTCTTTTTTTTTTTTTTTAGAAATTGGAGTTTATCTTACTTCTTTTGACTTATTAATTTAAAATCATCAGAGAATTTATCACATATCACCACTGTAACATATCATTAAGCTTAAATCCACTTTAGCCATCACAGGGATTATTTGTCCATTAATGGCTGACAGCAATGAGTGTGCATCCGGCACTTACAATTTCTGCTTGCTTCTCACTTTCAGCAGTGACTTCATTTTGAACATTTTGACAGCGTAAAATTATTCAGTGTAAAAAACACTTTCCAATACTTGTCCAGCAGTTGCTGCAGTCTATCATCACAGCATATGCAAACTATTGCATTTTAAAATGTTTATAGACACAAGTGGTCTAAATTTGTTCTTCCCGAGCGGTGCCTAAACAACAGTGAAACTTTGTGTCCCAAAATCCTTGTGGTTTCAACAAATATCCAAAATGCAGTGTATGTTTGGTATTATACCTATTGGTTTGACCATTTTGCTGAGACATGCCAAGAATATAATGGTCCCTTATTTCTTTTACTTCTTAGAAGTAAAACCATTCTCTGTAACATCAGACTTTTACCATGTTTATGATTAGAAACCCACATAACTGACAGAATATTTTTTGATAGATTGGTTGGTTTTTGTTTGCCAACGGTCTGTCACTGCTATAAGGCATGAGGGCCTGACAGGGCAAAGAGTATTTTTTCTTCATCCATCTAGATGCTTTACTCAACACAGCATTCATTAAAACTTATATGTTACCCACACTTTGCCATTTAGATTTCTATTTATTTTTGGGCACTTTGCCCCCACCCTTCCACTTTAGGCACCTGTCACTTTTAATTACCCAACTCATGTGCCAAAGGGCTGCAGTTTCTACCTTTTTAGTCAAAAATTTGCTGACAACTTTTCCTGAAAGCATGCTTATTGCAAACTAAGGCAGTATTTTATACAAACAGCTGTGGCAGAGGTGTTCCTTGAAGGTTGCTGCCCAAGGACTGGAGCAGCTGATCAGGCAGCTGGCCAGGGCTGGCTGCACTGAGGTGAGGGTTTTCAAAAGTGCCCTAGAGCTGGACACTCAGATCCCAATTAAAAGGAATGTTTGGGGCATTTATTTGCTTTTTGTTCTCCTTTGAAATGCTAGTCTACCTGATGTACTTAGCCAAAGTTAATTTTGAAGGGCTTTGTACACATAAATAATGTCAGTATATTTAAATGGGTGCTCTAAAATGAATCTGTAAGGATGATAAGAAACAGTATTTATTTTTGTTCCTCCAGCACCATCAGTGAAGGGGGTTATTTCCTCCCTGCTCTTCATTACTCCTGCATGTCAGTCAGGAAAGCTGTATCTGTCCTAGACAGGAACATTTCATGTTCCTGTGTCAGAAGGACCTCTCCTCTCCGCTCCGCTCCGCTCCACTCCGCTCCCCTCCCCTCCCCTTCCTTTCCCCTGCTTAGGTCTCACATTTGGTCCCAAAAACATTTGAAGTGCCACCAGAGTTTTGTGGTGCTGGGAAGACTTTCAGTGCAATGGGCATTTTTTACAATATTAAAGACTGTTGTGGGCACCAACAATGGGCCACCAGGACAGCTGAGGCTGGGATGACAACTGGGGTCATCTCCCCACAGCTGCTTGCCCTCTATAGTGGCATGAGTCAGAGCTAGTAGTCAGTATCTCTATGCTATAAGCTTGAAATTTTCAAAAGCTGACTGACAAGCAGAGAAAGTGGGACAGGTAACCAGGTGCTGGTAACCTCAACAGCTGGTTGAGCCCTAAGCAAACCAGCAGCTAAACGGGGCAAACAAGCCCATTATTGTCTTGCCTCTCTATTTAATTGAGTCAAAGTGATCTCCTGCAGCCTGTGGTCCCCTCTACCAACAGCCCATTTCCACAGCCCACAGAAAGATCTCCTTGGGTTTCTGTGTGCTCCATGGCAGGTGGGAAAGTGGGCTTTGCTGAATTTCCCTGAGAAGGGGGAAGGGAACAGGAAGTCCTGAATAGTCCCATACATACCTGCCCATGCCCAGGGGCACAGCTTTGTGTGCTGTTGCCCATATGCACAGGTTGTGCAATGCTAAGCTGCTTGTTTGGTGTGTCAGGTTTAGCAGAAAGCTGCTTTGGATCCCAGAATCATTGTGTAGGTCTCTTGGCTGAGGGGGAGCTGGGAAGGGAGAAACTGGAAGGGATGACCGAGTCCAGATTGAGCTGCAGGCACAGTGAGCAATGTATTTCTCCCTTTCACATTCAAAATCTTATTTCTCTGACTAGCAAGTCTTCACTTCTCTATCTCCTGAATGGAGTAAAACTTCGTTTATTACCTAGCTCTGAACAAGTGAGATCTGTATGGGAAACTGATTCATGCAGGGCATTCTTCCCCTGGGGACAGCTAATCTGTGCGGCAGGCAGGGTGGTCTGGCAGGGGTCTGTCATCCGGCCTGGATTGCAGGTTTGAGGCAGACACTGCATTTGCCATTGCATCATGGTATTATTCATACACGGCAGTAATCCTCCTTAGAGTATAATTATGCACAGTCTGCTGAGCTCCCAAAACATAATTACCTCTCTATGGGGCTGGGTTATGTTCACAGGCTAAGCCAGGGCACGACTCTGCCTGGGTGCTCCATACTCTGCCAAGAATTTATTTTTTTTTCTGTTCCTTCTTGACAGGCAAATGGGAGGAGTGAAAAATAAGCATTTTCTTGACACAGGCATCAGCTGTACCAAGATGACTGTGGTGCAGAGCTGAATAATATGACCTTCTGCCCTTTACAGGCTCAATAAACTGCAAAAAATGTGTCCGGGTTTAAAATGCAAAAAAAAGATGCCTACATGGATTTCACTGGCCTCATCAAGTTGAGAAATAGGGCTTGGGCTTTTCCAGGGACCTCAGACAACTTTCACTTTCCAGGGTATGGTGTGTAAAGCACTGGCTGCAGGGCCTAAGAAAAGCCTTTTGGTAAATCTCATGGGGGCAATCAAAAAGGTTTCTGAAAAATAACAGGGACTCTCATCAGTTGTTTTGTGGTAAATTTCTCTCTCCTGCTGCTTATCTCTGCCCCTGAACTCTGCCCTTTATATTTAGCTGCCAAAGGAGGGATATCCGTCAAATTTCCAAACAGACTCGGGTAATTGTGAAGGATTTTTCCCAATATCTTCTAATAATTTTTCCCTATATCTTCTAATAATTTTTCCCTCTGTGCATACACTATTCTTGGCTACGGGCCAGGAAAACCCAGTGTGTTTCCAGGGAGATTTGAGCTCTGCTGAGTGCCGTATATTACAGTAGGCTCAAAAAGAGTAAATTTCTATGGAACAGTTTAGATACGGGAACAGGCAAATTGCCACACTAACACATTCTCTGTCTCTGAAGGGAGGCAAATGAAATATTCATTCAGCCTTTCATAAGCTTCCTACTCTGCATCACTGTATAAACCTTTCAGTCAAGAAAATCTTCATGGTGTTGGATCTTAGCTGCTCACCTCTGCTGCTCCTCAGTAGGGAAGAGCAGGCTCTGCTGGATGCATCCAGGGCTGTCTTAAGGCCATTTTCCCCCAGCAGAGTAGCCAAATGTCTTATCAGTTGCTTGACTGCTTTGGAGATGCAGATTCGTGATACCATTATCCTTATAGATGGGAGGAGAGAACACCCTGGGCAGGGCTGAGCTGAGGAAGGCAGCTACCTCTTGTTACTCAGATTGATTTGTTCAGATGATGCAGAGGGCCTCACTTGCTTTAGGGGAGATGACTGTTTTGGCAATAATTAGAGCATGAGTTTTTGCCCCTTCACAACACTGTTATAGATCAACATCTCGTTTACACAAAGTTGGACTTTTGCATTTCACCTGTGCTGAGAGACAAATGATGCCTGTAGATGAAAACCTGCACCTTCTTGCTCTATATAATTTTGTTTCTTTTTTTTCACCCCATATTACAAGCTCTATGGTGAAAGATCTGTTTTGGTAGTCCCACTGGGACAGGGGAGAGAATAAGATGGAGAACAACCAGCAGGGTGAGATAAGGCAGTTTTATTACAGCAAAAGAAAGAAATAAACAGAGATCTGTGCATGCAAGAGCCAAAGAGGAAAAAAATGTCAGTCTCTACTTCCCATCAGCAGCGATGTGTGGACACTTCATGGGAAGCAGGGCTTCAGCACACGTAACAGCTCCTCTGGAAGGCAAACACTGAAAACTCATGAATGCCCCCCCTTCCTCCTCTCTCCCTTAGCTTATCTGTTTGAGCTGATCTCATATGGCATGGAATATCCCTTTGGCTAATTTGGGTCAGCTGGCCTGGTTGTGTCTCCTCCCAGGATCTCGCCCACTCCCATCCCCTTTGGTGGGGGAAGGAATGTCAGAGGGACAGCACTGCTCAGCACCACCCAAAACACTGGTCTGTTATCAACACCCATCCAGCTACCAATGCAAAGCACAGCACTGTAAGGGCTTTACCTCAGTCAGACCCAACACAGGTAGTCAAAGTGTGACTTACACAAGTGAACTCTGATTATGGAATCTTTTCACTACTATTTTCAGGGCTAATGTTAAAAGAATGGTTAATTCCATATAAAAAAAATGACACAAAGCAGTATTTGATCTCTAAGGTATTATACTCATCTGGTATGTGTATACCAATGCCTTAATATACACAATGCCTTAATATAAAATTAATCAACTCCTCCCTGCTATTTTTAACATAGCCAATAGAGGTTTGATGCACCATTTCACGCTTCAGCCACGGTGTAAACTCTTGTCATCACACATGTTTTATGTCTGACTACCCCTTTCATTGGATTGATGACAATTTTTTTCTGCTCCCACCAGAACTACACTAGTCCAGATCAATTAGTAATGCAGTAATATGTCTCTGTGCTGCTCAGTGTGTTCCTGTGCCTCCACCTGGGTGGCAGGCAGATGCCCTGCTACCATTGGAGAGACTCAAGATGGCTTGGAGGGATGCTCCTATTTCCAGTACTTAAGAGGTAGTAGGGTTCAGTTTTGCAAGTCCCCAGAAAGTAATATTGGGATTTTTTGGGGGAAGGGGAAGGTACATCAAATTCTTTTGGTGTCTTCCTCTGTGCCTAGGTGCATGAGAAACTCATAGCCTTCATCTTTTTGCTCTGAAGAAAGATTCTCCAGAAGGTGTTAAGCTCCCCAGGCAATGAGCACTTCACTGATAGTGTGGTGGCTGCTGGCTCTCCTGGTGAAGCTCTTCTGCCGTGTTATGCACCTGCATGTCCCCCAGGGCACAGCAGGCATGACTGGTCTTCAAGGCCCCTTCCCAAAAGCCAACATGGACATGGTCTCCCAGCCTTGCACATTTCTCCTCCTTCAACCACCATTCCTACAACTTCTCTTCCTATGGAAAATTGAGGCCAAACTGAAGGCAGGGCAAATCTCTGCTACTACATTTCGTATAAGGCTGTGTATAGAAACTGTGGTTAAAATGAAATAATACTTGAAATGGAAAATTTTCAGGTCTTGTGTTTTAAAAGTTTACAAAGCTCCAACTTTGGAGCTCAGCCAAAATGGGCTTTTTCAGTTTTTGCTCCAGAAATATCTTTTGAGCAGGCCTGACAGTTTTCAGAAACAAAAGAGCCTTCCAAGAGAATTTTAAAGATTTTTTCAAAAACACTTTTGCCTTTGTATTTGATAGAGGCTTTGGCAGCACTGTAAAACAGCATTGCTTCTCTTCACTCCCTCTTCTCTTTGTCAATCATCTGAATTTACACTGCATTTAGAGTTTGTCATATAAAGTACCAGAGACCTTAAAATCATTCCTTCCAAACTGGCAATTTTTGTATGGAAAATCTTGCAGTGAGGCTATGTGAAATGGACTCAAATGAGTAACTTGAAGAATGATGAAATTCCAAATGTAAATATGTTAAAGAGCAATCACTTTCTCTACTCTTGTTTGTACAACAGACTTTTTGGTTTTTTACTAGAAAGAGTACAACTAGTAGGCATTCTGAAGGAATCTGTTTTTTTCAAAAATGGATTTTTGCTGTAAAGAATCTGATTGAAACTCCCATGTGAAAGCAAGAACCTGAGCGGTTTTTCTTTGGAGACAGTATCAATGATAGTAACTGCACAAATTAATTTGGAATGCACAAGGGTCAGCATTATGTATGTATGAGAAGGCCAAAAGAGGCAATGCAACTGCAATGTGAGTGGTGAATTAGTAATTTGCAATATATTGATTAGAAAGCCTATTTTACATCCCAGTAAGGAAAACACACCTCTTCCAGCAACAAGGCTGTCGCTCCTTTGTTTGCTTTCCTTCCTGTAAGTGTGGAACATTTCTGTACCAAAGCTGTAGAAAACAGAAGTGTGGGTCAGCTAGTCAAGCACAAGTCTACTGTGACTTCATATTTATTAGAAAGCAAAGGTTAAATTTCTGCCTTCATTCATCTATACAGTCTTTATCAAGGATACTTTTAGCAGAACTTCAAAGTCCTTTACAACATAAAATGATTCATGGAGAAATTGCTGTTAACTAGGTCCATAAAACAGGCATTCAAGGTATGGCATGGAAAATGTAATAACTATGAATACACATCCTGACACCAGCAAATATGTTAATATTTCTATTTTAGTGTTTACAGATATTCTCACAATTTTGAACAGTTTTGTGTTACTGTATTTGTTTATTGAATGTACAGTGTATTAATTATATAACCATATAATTATTGAATAAAATTATGTGTGCAGAATTAATAAAACACATGAAAAATTTTTCACATTCTGTTTGTGATTAGTAAGATAAAGTAAGAATATTTCACCAAAAGATATGTATTTGCCAAATAAAAAATACAAAGGTTAATTTGATCAGAATTTCCTTTACTGCATGCTTACAGTGAGAAAAGAGAAAATATATTGAGACAAGCACACTGGGGTGGGATTCATCTGCTTGCATGTAGATGCTAGCAATTTATATTCTTTTTATTGTAAATGTGAAGAAATTGATAAAAAATAAATTCTGGGATGTGATTAATCCTTTTTAAAGATAGTCATCTAAAAAATAGACATCTAAAATAGATCATATTGATTTCACCGTAGAAATGCTTATTATTAACAGTAGATGGAATTTGTCTCAAACATAAATATTGGTTAAGTAAGATGATTCTCACCCTTTTAAAGCTTAGGTATTGCTGAAGATTAGAAAGGATGAAGTTCTGCCTCCCTTGAAGTCAAAGGCAAAAATGCTTTCATTTTATTAAAGCAACTATTTCACCCAAAATTAATAAAACAACATCAATTAACCCTTAATCACTACTATTTTTTTCCTACTACTCACCTTAACTAAAGGAAAAATAGTCTTTGTGCTTTCTTTAAAAGTTTTTTAGGATCAATACATGTATTTTCATTCTCTCTCTCTGTCTCTCTCAGGAATCTGCATCTTTGGGTTTTTCAGGAGTTAATTCTTGAAGCCTGATGACTTTTTGCTACCATGCTTAAAGACTCACTCAAATAGGGCCTGCAGGTTCACATTAGTTGTCTTCTGGGAGGGGAGAAGGGGTAGGCAGGAATAAGATCTGTAAAACCAATAAATTAATTCTGGTGTCTTCACTGAAGCCCATACTCTTGCACTGGTTACTGTTGATTTATTAGATAGCTGAAGAAAGTATTGCAATGCAGGCCTAACTGAGGATTTTCTGGGATGTTACTTCTGAACCCCATTTGGGATGTGCTGGAAGGCTTGGGCCCTCACTTCTCTAGAGCTGGCTGGCCTCAGTCAACCACCTCACTACACAACATCTGCATCTCCTTCACAATCTTTATTTGCCTTTGACCACTAAAAATATTACTCTTTGAGCTGGTAACATGAGGAATGCATTGCAGCCCAAGACAAGTAGGTTTTGGCATGAACCTGGGTTGCATACCTAGATGTGACTGAGGTAGCCAAACTCAGTCTCAGCCATAGTGCCTGGAAGAGTGCATTCCTGGACACAGATATTCCCAGAATCATAGAAAGGTTTGTTTTGGACAGAGATTCAAACAAAAGCCTGGGAATGAGCTCACTTCCCTGCACTGTGACCAATCAGAATGAGAACCAAGAATGTGGAACAAGACTTTCTGGTGGCTTAGGGTCACCTTGAGTTTTGGCACTCCTGTTACATAAAGTGTTTTCTTATCATGGTCTTTAACCTCGTTCATGTTAGCTTGGGGTTTTACCTTAGAGGCAGCGCTGGTATGTGTATCTGTTATAAGGTCTGACCAACTTAGGTGCTGATCAGTGGCTGCTGTGGTACGAAAACTTCTACTATAGGTGCTGACAAAATGAGTGGGCATCTTTAGTGTGGACCCCAAATTCTATCACCATGTTACAATCAGTATAGTTGAAACACAGCAAATACAATTTCTGTTGCTGTCTGTACGTGCTACAGGAAAGCCTCTTCCCTCAGATGAATTTCCACACTGTGAAAAGTATTGCAATTGCACAATAAATGAGAAAGAAAATAACTGTTCTTAAGTTGCCTTCTTAATTATTCTTATAAGGCACTACACTGCTTCCTTCTCTCCACTGGCTATGCAAGGTGCCTTCAATGATCAGTTCATATCTATCTGTTTGCTGTTGGCATCTTTCCTTAATAAAATGAACCAAATGCCTTTTTTTTGCTTTTCCAAATAATGATTAAAATTTGTGTATTTTTTTATATTGTGCATATATGAGCTCTCTTATTAATAGGATCTCTTGTTAATTGATTGATGAATGGATACTATTCTCTCTGTGTGTTCTGTGATTCTGTAACTGTGCAGTGCATGAACTATTCACATGAAAAGAAGAAACTCACAGCAACTCACAGCATAGACAGGGGTTTTCTTTCTCATGTAGTTCCTGAAGTTTCAGTAATACCTAGAGTTATTTATTTTTAAATAAATGAATTTTTTAACTTTCTTTTCAGTTAGAAATGTGGAAGGAAGTCAAGGCCTGTGTTGTGATAAAACTGTTTTGTAAAAAAATCCTTGTAAATTCTTTCTTTGAAAGAAAACCAAGGGGTTCCAGTAAAACTCGCAAAACAATACGCCATGACAAGTCGATCAACACTGTCCCACACCTGTATTTTGGTGTGCACATGGTGAACTTTTCAGGTAGCCTTCAGTGCTGTCTGGGGCGGCTTTGCCATGTTGGAAAATACTGTGGTGATTACTGGTGACCAGCCAGACTATCACAGAACAAAGGGGAGCTCAGCCCAGCTGTCCTGTGTTTCTGTAGTTTGTTCTTTCCCTTGCAGACCACTGCTAAGCAAAAAGCGATGAAGGATTTGCAGGGGGGAGTGCTACCTTTTATTAAATGGTTGGATGTAGGTGTCTCAGTTTTGTCTGTTTTTAAGTCACAGCATTTAAGGCTATAAAAATGCCAAATTTCAGTATCCTCTTTATTGGAAGAGATGCAATTTTTTAAATGAAAACAATCTATTTTCCCAACAAACTTTACAATTTCAGACCACGACTAATCAGCAAGAGGTAAAAGCAAGTGTCTCTTAGCAAGAATGCTTTTTCAAGCAACCTTGGAATTGTTATTAAGGTGTTAAGTGACAAATCAAAAACATTATAAGGAACCCTTGAGTACTGGGAACAGGCGGGAGTGAGCTGGTTACTGATCCTCCTGTTTCTGCTGCAGAGACTGAAAGCAGTTCTTAGAGAAGCAAACTGAGTGACTTGCCAGGAGAGTGAGACACAAAAGGAATCACCAAGACCAAATAATTAGAGAATGTCCCAATATGCAGAATTACTGCCACCATTAATCAGCACTCATTGCTTTTAATTATCACAGGGCTTTAACAGGATCCCCAAACAATGTCCCATTAAATGATTTTTCTGATTAAGCACATCCCAATTAAGTAGAGTGCACTGTTTGCCACTTGAAAAATGGCACCATTTATGTACAAATTGAACACAGATAGAGTGCTTATCAGATCCCCATTAAGGAATCATTTGCTGACATCAGAATATTCTCCTACTGGCACTCTGCAGTAATATATATATATTATATATAAAGAGAATGATCTGATTGGGATATTAAAGATGAGACAAAGCGGACTGTGTTTTTGTTTCTCTTGTCACCTGCTATGGAACAGGATAATTTGCAAGGAGGTGGTATTCAGGGAGCCCTGTGTGGCGCTTTCGGTTGACGAAACAGAGACCAAAATCATTAGATAATCACTCAGAGAGAGATGAGCTTGTAGTGCAGAGCACCAGAATTCTTACTTTCGATAGTTTAGTTTTAGGTATTTAGTAACACTTTATCAGAACTTTGGAAGTAAGTTGAACATGCTTCTTAAAATGTTTGCCATAGCTTATTCTGCCTTTCTAGCTATTTTAAAATGGCTGTAACAGCTAACCTGTTATTATTTTCATATTGCATTAATAATGGCTATAATGGGAGGTAATAAGCTTTTTTCCTAATAGAGGTGCATTGATGCACAGTCAGTCAGATCAGTCTCTGTAGGCAAAGAATGTGCAAGTTCCACATTATTTCCTAAAAAAATTCTTGGTGACGTGATTCAGATTTCTCACAAAACTGTTTACAGGAGGCTACAAGTTTCATGTAGTGAGTGTGAAATTTACTTACCTTTGTGAATAAAGGTGCAGCTGGTATTATACCACCTGATTTATTTACCAAAAAACCGAAGTGTATACATATATATATCTGTGGTTAATTATATCAATGAAGAAATAATTAGAATGAAAGTTGACCTGCTTCCTAGATCTCTACATGTATCCTATTCTGATCACCATTCAAAGTGCTATTTCATTCTTTGAGCTTTTGAACTGCTGGACAACCTGTAAGGTTAATGTTTTGTTGTGTTTTTTGTTGTTGTTGTTGTTTGTTTGTTTGTTTGTTTGTTTTGGGGTTTTTTTTCTTTAGTAAATTCTCTAACAGACATGTTTTCAGTTAATTTTGGCTGTGGTCAATAGATTTGGAAAGACAGTAGTGCCACAGTTCTGTGCAGATGTATCAGAGGGAGCCTTTGACACAGAGTGTGTCTGGCATTTTCTAAGGGGAGAGTATTTGCACATATGCAAAATCTGGAGCTTTAGCAAATCCTCTGCAAGCTGCTGGTGCATGTGTTTTCAAGAGTAGGAAACTGAGGGCATGACTAAATTTGGTCTCTCAGAGTGATATTTATGTGCATGGGAAACAAGAAGAGCCCCTTGCATTTTTTTGCCCTGAGCTACATTCTTCTTTGGCTTCTTCTAGTCAAAAGATGTAGATGAATACAGTGATATCTTTCAATCCTCCATTCAGTCATTTTCTTAGCTGCCCCATCACACTGCAAACCACTGCTGTCTAATCCCTCTGTGCTTTAGAGGAGAAAAGCCTTGCACAGCCTCGAATGGAGTCCACCAGAAACTTTTAAAATGTCAAGTAAAAAAAATAAAACTGAACATCACTTGGAATTTCCAAATGCAGATCAAGTCTGTGTCTTTAGATCATTCCTTCCATTTACCTTTGCCATTCCAGTGATTTTGAGAAGATATTTAATGGCTGAGGAAATGTGAGCAGAATGTGTTAGAAAACGCAGAAATTAGGCAAATTTTACAAATCGCATTGTACCCTGAAAACTTTCCAGTCTGGTTCCATAGACTTGAAAGATTAAGGTGGTTCAAGAAACAATTGGGGTGTTTATCTAAATCTTCCTAGTCTATCAAAACTTCTGAGTTGTAGCCGTCATGTCTTGAAAACACCGTAACTGTAACTTAAGATCACAGAGCCTGACTCTTCCCTTACATCATGAAATACACAGTGCAGACAGTGAATCTGTCACTGTGTAAAACTAGAGAAATTTAAGATATTGACAGACCACTAACATGATGCAGTCAAAGTCATACGCAAAGTATCTCTTTTTTGATTTTCAGTTGCTATGGTAATGTACAGTATATTCATGACCAGAGTCAAGTGGCATGGCATGCAATGCAGCGTGGTGGTGCGCCAGTGCACAGAAACTTGGAAATATTTCTAAATCTAGAAACAATATGAAGAAATATTGAGCCATGGTAGTATCTATCACAGAATCACAGAATTACCCAGGTTGGAAAAGACCTCTGAGATCATCTAGTCCAACCTATGACCTAACACCACCTTGTCAACCGAGCATGGCACTCAGTCATCCAGTTATCCACATCCAGTCTTAAACACCTCCAGGGGTGACTCCACCACCTTTCTGGACAGCCCATTGCAGTGCCCAGTCACCCTTTCTGTGAAGAACTTCTTCCTAATGTCCAGCCTCATCATCCCCTGGCACAGTTTAAGATTATGTCCTCTCATCCTGTCGCTGGTTTCCTGGGAGAAGAGGCTGACCCTCACCCAGCTACAGCCTCCTTTCAGGTGGTTGTAGAGAGCAATAAGGTCTCCCCCAGCCCTCCTCACCTCCAGGCTAAACATCCCCAGCTCCCTCAGCCACTCCTTATAGGATTTGTGTTCCAGACCCTTCTCACCAGCCTTGTTGCCCTTATCTGGATGTGTCTGAGCATGTGCAGAGCCTTCTTGTACTGTCCATAACATCTCAGTACTCATAAGAATTGCTCTAAATTAATCTGTCTATATGACAACATTTTACTGCTGTTGGGTTTTAATGTCACAGTTCTTATATTAATAACTTAAAATGCATTCAGAACTTTTTGCCCATTCTTTGATCTTGAACAGCCAATCAAAAATTCAAAAATTTCAATAGGTACCGTAAGAGTTTAGATATCTCTCAAATCCATGTTCCACCTGTGCAAGACCCACTCAATGCTAGTTATTACAATGTTTGAATGGTGTTAAACAGAGTTAATAGCTATTATCTGGGTTTGATTTAAATATCTTTGAAATTTGCTATGAATTCTAAAAAGAACAATTTAATACCAGCTAAAATACCCTAGGAGAGCTCCAAAAGAGAAGGAAACCACTCTGACAAAGCAATTATCTCAGCCTTATTCTAACACACTATGATTTTAAAACCAGCAATGAACCAAATCTAATTTTTTCCCCCAGAAGCTATCATTATTTATCAAACATGTTTTGTGAACCGTTTCAAAGATCAGACCAGTAAAAAATAAAAGACTTTTCAATCTTAGGTAGCAGAGAGTAGAACAACAGATGTCCTACAATTCAGCTTTTTGGCAGAAAAAAATTCCAGCAAACCAATATTTCTTTTAAGACTAAGTTCTGATTAGCTATTTATTCAAGAAGGTTTGGAGTATTTGCCATTGCTGCAGTTGAAAATACACTGAGAAAGAAAGAGGATGGGAAAATGTAAAACTCTAATATTGATATATTGCCAAAAATATATGTTCTGAGTCTTCCATTAATTATTTTACAAAATCAACATATTATGTATGATATACCTCTCTCTCTTGCACTTGTTTCTCCTCTAAGAAACAAAATCCTCTCCCTTTTATCTAAGTGGGTTTGTTTTTCTTAGAGAATGCTATTTATTGGTATATACTGGTGTCACAGAAAAATTTGGAGAATATCAATAAAGGAAAATTTGTGCAGTTCAATATGAAGGCTGGGAAGTGCCCCTCCGTTATGAAAAAAAAAATAGATCTCACAGAAAGGGGGGTTTTATTGATGCTAACAATGCACATCTCAGGCTTCCCATCAAGGTTGCAAACCACCCATGATCTTGTTCAATTCCCACTCACATCAGCAAAAAGAAATCCTGGTACTCTGTGGGTTAGTGTCCGGTGGTATGTGAAGAACTTCTTCCTAATGTCCAGCTTATGAATCTGCTTTGATATCACACAATCACAGGATCACTGGGGCTGGAAGGCACTTCTGGAGACCTTCTAGTCCAATCTCCTGATGAAAGAGTCAACCAGAGCCAGTTACCCAAGGTTATATCCAGTCAGGATTTGAACATTTCCAGGGATGGCTGCTCCACTGAGCAACTCCACTCTGGGAAATATGCTCCAGTGTTTGATCACTCTTCACAGTAAATCAGATTTTTCTTATGTTTAAATCCAGTTTCATCAATTTAGTATCTAACTAAAGCCTGAACAAAACTCCTGGTAATATTTATTAGTTATAGACACAGGACAGTAAAACATGATATAAAAATGCATAAGAGAAGAGATTCACTGCTTGACAAAAAGCTATTTTACAGCTAATATAAAGTTTTAAAAGTAGTCTCTTAAATAGTGAATTTAAAGTGTGCTGCTTGTTTTCGTTTTCTCCTTCGGTAAAGTAGAATGCCTGTCTTTTTCGTTTCTATCCACTACTCATGAAGAATTGAAAACACCAATAAATGCCATGGAAACAACCGTGAGATCTCCATGGTGCCACTGGTTGAGTCTACACTAACTGTTCTGTAGCCTTCAGCCTGTGTGTTGAGGCTGCGCATCTTGGTCCCAGCCCTCACTGAGCCTGGGGGAATTTGGTACGTACCATCTCTGTGTCTTTTACAAGGGAAAACAGGTTTGAAGAACTATGATGTGCTCTATTAACAGGGCAAGAGGAAATGGCCTCAAGGTGCACCAGGGGATATTTGGATTGGCTGTTAGGAAAAATTTTTTCATTTGAAGTGTAATCAGGCATTGGAACAGGCTGCCCAGGGAAGTGGTAGAATCACCATCTCTGAAAGTGTTCAAAAGGCATGTGAATGTGACCTAGGGATTTGATTTAAAGGTGAATATGGTGGTGCTGTGTTAATGGTTGGAACCAATGATCTTGGAGGTCTTTTCCAACCTTAACTATTCTGTGATTCTATGATTAAGTCTCTTTATGAGAGGCTGACTGTGACACTGGGACAGATCTCCTTATGCCCAGAGAGCTTTTTCGCCCCACAGTTTAACCACAGCCATAGAAACCCATATTGCAAGACAAAGGTAAGTAATAAGCTTCTTGTCTAAAGGCTGTCAGTAACCATGATAACAAGCAAGTCAAGAGCCAGCCTCTTGCTGGAAAAAGGGGCTGAATGATGATTTCCCTTTCTCTGCATTCACACCAGAAGAAGAAGGGTCTTCATTACTCAGATCCTCTTTGCAGAGCTGATGGCACCTAAAGTGTCCGTAGTGAGTGATGTGCCTATACCACATGGGCTGAAAGGCATTTAATAAACCATTCAACAAGTAGCAAACCCCATCAATGGATCATCAAGAAAGACACAATAGTGCACAGAGTCATAAGATGCTCTGAAATTTCCTTCCCCTTTCCCTCTTTGCAGCACGAACTACAAGCACACAATACATGACCCATTATATTTTAAAAATTAATGCAGCCACATGTCCTTGAATTTTCAAGGGGCAATTAGGAGAAGCCTAAGCCAGAAATACTTGAAAAGTCATTCAGGAAAGTTGTAAAGGGAGACAACTATTAAAAATGAGAGAATTTAGATGTTACTTCTCCCATTGTCTCCTTTTCAGACTTCTTTTAGGACAATAATAAAGCTCTTAACAAGCTTTAGTATAGATTTTTTTTTTAATCATACATCCCCAGACAAAGAGGGATTCCATCAAAGGCAGCAATAATTCTCTGTCACAAAATTAGGTTTGTTAAGAGAAAGTGCAGACCACCTCCTGTCTTATTTTAACCTGAGAGTTTTAGACTTAACCTTTGCACTTGTGTGCTGAGTGTTCTGACCTAAAAGTACTAAATGAGAGATGTCCTTTTGGGTAGAGACAGCTCCATCTTAAGGCACTGCTCCTAAGAACAGGGGACTGGAAGGACCTTCTTTAATGTCAACATGGAGTCAGCACTGGCCATGCAGTAGATAATGCCTTCATAAAGTAATCATCTAGATCTGTCCCATGAATTACTTGTCTCATTTACTCCTTTGGCTCCAGCTGGAAGCTTGTTCTAGAACACCACTGACCTAGTGGTAGGAGATGTACTATTTCCAGTCTAAATTTATTCACAGCCAGTTATTGTGCTTAAAGAGCTTTTTTTCTTCCCAAGAGGAAACTTATTCAGCGATCTTTGTTCCCTTATTTACTCAGATATTATTCACAGAGGAAATGATCTCTCCTCCAAGCCTTCCCTGGCTGGCTTCAATAACCAAGATCTTTCTGTCACCTCTTCTTTGCCTTTTTCTATTAATCTCACTAGAAATTACTGAAACTACAGTTCATAAATGCCAACAATCAGCATTTGATAGTTTCTTTAAAGCAAAATTAGGATGTGTCTGACAGTGGTTAGGATCTATTGAATGAGAGACCAGAGTCCTTGTGATTTCCTCTAATGGATGAAGAGAATTCATGGATATTTTTTAATACATCTATACCATTTTTTAATGAAAAATTGTTCCTGGAATTCAGCCTGACCCAGATGCTTCTTTGTAGGTGACCACATTATGGTCTCAGGGATGAGAACAAGAAAAACTCCCAGAAGATGAAACTACATCCTGTATCACGTAAAAGTTATAAAGCTGTAGGAGGGAATCTCAAAGACACATCTGTCAGCTTTCATTTAAAGGCTGGATCTCTGTGTTCCTGCCTAAGGTAAGGGGCCCACCCTGAAGTAATACCAAGGGGAAAAACCTGTAAGAAGGCAGGTCTGCAAACATGGGAATTAAGAGGCAACTCGTACATTAAAATAAAAAAAAAATTTACACATTCCCTCTCCACAGACCACCAGTGCACGCTCCAGTTGCTGTTGTCCCTGTATTAAAGATATGAAATTAAACTTTTGCTTATACTTTAGTGAGGAAGAAAAGAGATAATTTTTCCTTGGAAAAATATTTCAAAGTGCATTATACCACTGCTCAGTTTGTTGGTGTCCAGTTGAAAAAAACGGGATCACTCCTAGAGACTGTTGCATAGCTCTGCACCCACATGACTTCCATGGGAATTGTGATCGTCGACAGGATCACACAGAAAGGCATTATGCACTTTTCCCTGCTCATGAGTTTCTGGGCTGTTTTAATTCATTCTGTTCTGCTTTTATATTCTTTTAATAAATCTGAGGGCCTTTCATCACTAATGCAGCACTAGACAAAACAAGTGGGAAGGATTATATGAAATTTGATCAGCAGCAACAAAAAGCCAATTTAACTGGGGGGTTACTGCTCTGCTTGTGATGTTTTAACTTTTGTGAGAGGCAGAGGCTTAGTTTACACTGGGATTTCCTGCATGATTTACAAAGCAGGAGTGAAACCCCTCACATCCATTCTAATAGATCTCTCCCTTCATCCATCAGTGCTGACAGCACTAATCTGTGAAGAATTAGTGAGCTAGAAGTTCAAGTCAGCTCTTCCCTTCATCTGGCTATAACACTATTCATGGAAACTGCATATAAAAGGTACCAATAAATGTCAGTGTGGAATGGAAACAGAAATGATTGATTGTAGATTTTTGCATGAGAAAGTGTTTTATAACAAAAAGACCGATTATCAAATCATTGACATAAAAATGGGAATGGAGACAATGGAATCTTCTGTGAAGAAATTGATTTTTGCTAGATAAATTGTTTCTATTCTCTTTTCAAAAGGTGTAATTTGATCAGAATTAAGTGGCTGCGCTGACATTGCACCATAGATGGTGTCTATTTACAAGTCAACTTCTAGTTTCATGTGAGACTCCTGATTTCTCAGTGGACTAAAAGCATAGCTAGTGTGGAGCTGGGCAGGATCATCTATGCCTAATTCACAAATGAAATGGTTTAGTGGCACAGCATAGACTGAGGGAGTCACACTGACTTTGAAGACCCAAAATGCCTGTGATTGGCCCCTGTCTTGCTGAACCTGGGAATATCTGCTGCCTCCAGCTGACCATTTTCAAAGGGCTCTAACTCATGTAGCTATTGAAGCCATGAACTGGAATTGATGTGCAAGGTTAAAAGTCAAGATATATAAATCTTTGGTCTTTCCATGAAGAACAGCAGCATATTTTCCTAGCAGGAAAACATATGAGGTATGGTTACCGTACTGCTACAGAACAGAACAGAAACACAGGCTTTACTTCGCCCCTCCATGGTTGCAAACTATGCAGACTGCAGGAAAGAAGCTTTTCAAGGAACAAAAAGGCCAATAGTTCCTCACAATTTTTTTTCTCCTGCAGTTTTATAAAAAACCAGTAACCAAGTCACAGCAAAACAATGAGGGTGCTGACTAGACCTCACAGTCATCCAATATTTTTCCCAATAAATTAGTTGACTAATACAACTGAGAGGTGACAGGTAAAACAATTGAAAGTAGCAGTAATTAGGGAATCCAGTACAGCAGTTCTCCTTTTCTCATTCTTAAAATACCCTTTTAGGCTTCTAAGGACATTTATCACCACTTGCACTCCAGAGCCTGTCTAAGGGAAGCCAAGCTAACCCCAGGCAGGGGCAAATAGTGTGCTTGCTCTGGGGTACTGTATCTTACAGGAGATTCTCTGAAATCTCTTGGCTGCATTTCAGCCAACATCTCCTCCTCTACAGGCTTTTTCTTTTTCTCTCTTTTCTGTGAAAAGTGGTACCAAGCAGAATGGGTTTGACATTTATAGGCGGCCAGTGCAGGCCTCTCCAACAGACGCCTCTTCAAAACTCTGTCTGGAATAGACATAGGAGAAATTCCTGAATGCAATTTAAATGTCAGTTTAAAGAGTTCATAGCTTGACAAGGAGAAATACTTCACAGTGTCATAGAGCTCCTGCACCGCGGGCAGGTGCTCATGACAATTTCTTTGGGGTAGTTATAGAAAAGTACTCAAGCACGTCTCTTATACTGAGGTGTGGTTGGGCTTGCAGGGTCTGGCAACCTTTTGTCATAGCACCAAATTTCACACATATCCCTTGCAGGAAGTGGACTGATACAGGTTTAAAGAGTCACTTGGGACTTCTGCTGTGAATGGCTGCTTTCTTGTACCCTCCAGTACTACCTTGAATTATGTCTTGAATTACCTTAAGATTTTGGCTCTCTGGAAGATCGGAACACTTGCGTACTCATTTTCACAGCCTCCTGCAGATGATAAAGCATTATTTCATGATGGAATAGAAAGATTGCAGAAAAATAAGTGTCAAAAGAGTGCTGGAAATGAGCTTGGGAACAGCAGATGCAT
The DNA here is from genome assembly GCA_013397115.1 of Edolisoma coerulescens. NCBI lineage: Eukaryota > Metazoa > Chordata > Aves > Passeriformes > Campephagidae > Edolisoma > Edolisoma coerulescens. Next base: position 352,082 of record VWZW01005957.1, read on the forward strand.
TTCACGTGAAGAGCAGCTGTGGGGGTTGGAGGTCCTTGAAGGACAGGAGAGAGATTTTAGATGATATTCAATAGGTTTGTCATATTTCCCTTTTGATGAAAGATATATCACAAGCCCCAGAAAACTGTGTTTCAAAGGCAATAGGAGAAGCCTTTCCCTTCCCTACAAATCCCAACTTGGAACAAGGCAGAAGATGGGAAATCATTATCTACTGGGAGAAAATGATGCGACCAGCATATCCCAAGGCAATGCTCACATATCAAAAGAAAAGAAGTCTTTAATGTGCTCATATATTGACTGCCACAGTAAGGAGAAGCTCAAAGCAGACAGTGTCAGAGAGCAGCACTTTCCTCCAATGCATCTTGAGTGTGTGCCTGGATAGTTTAGGCTGCAGGGAAAAGAGGATTGCTGCCTGCCTGGGACAATGAAAGGTAAAACAAGGCCTCTTCTTTCTTAGAAATTAATGTACAGTTTGATTTAGGCTTTATTCCTGTAATGACTTCAAAAACTATTTTTACATATATGGTGGGAATTGGCCTGAGATGGCAGAAAGAAATGCAACAGAATATATTTGTAATGCTTGACTCAAAGTTAGTCCCACAAGAATTACTGTGCTTTTTCAGCTAAACCTAGAAAGAATATTTGTGAACATGAAGATTCCAAATTTAGCAATTAATAGAGTTGTGTATACACAAATGCATACACATACATCACTCTACCCAAAACATAGCTCCTATTTCACAGGCCAACAGTTTGGGATTGGCAGCAATGATTTTGTTTATCATGATTTTGAAATCAGGGCCAGAAAAATGAAATTTGCATTCTCTTAATTGGGTCCCATAGGAACAGCAACTATTCAAACATTTTTTTAAGCATTTGTCTTTTAAGCTCTAATCAGTAAGCAAGGGTTAGTTGTATTGGGTTGTAAGGCAACTTCGAAAAGTTGGATGGAAAGGTTTTACAGAAAGGATCAAGACAAATCATGACAGGGAAGCTAGTCTGTCACATTTCCTTCAGTCATAGGAGCAATGAGAAAATGGGATGAAAAGACATTTTTGCTGCAATCAAAACTTTAGGGGAAAAGGGTACTGAAAAAAAAAATACTGTCTTGGAGAAATATATAAACTACAGTTATGCCTTAAAAAATAGCTAATGTCAATTCCTTTGTCTCTCTGCAATTTAAATCACAGTTCCCAAGTGACCAAACTGTGTGGCAGTGTGTGCTGCCACCACAGTCCCTAAGGGATGGTAGACAGTCGCCCCAAGCTCTGAAACATATTAGAGTGAATCCCCCAGGAAACCCTACACTGTTCAGTTAATGTTTATTCATGAACTTTCATCACTGTTCACAGAGTTCTAGAAGCTTCAGTGGTATTCAGCTGTTCATTGGTTCTGTGTGGAGGGCCCTCCTCCCAGGGTACCTCATTGGTTCTTTGTTTATCCCCTCCTGTTTTGTGCCACTTCCTCATTGGATGTGTCCCTTTACTCCTGCCCATTTCCCAGTTGTATAAAACCCTGTTCCCACCCCCAGATCTGTCCTTTGCTCCCTGTTGCCTGAGGTTTGTAAGCCTGCTGTTCAAAGCAAAGGTCCCTTCCTGTCTCGTCCTTCCTTCGCTGACCTGCTTGGACTAACTGTGCTCACATCTCTGGTGAGCTTGTGACAGCGCCAGGCTGCAGCCACCCAGAGGGGGTAGAGCTGTGAGCCGACGCCGATCAGGTCTGGGAGCTGATCGCCCGCGTCAGAACTGTATTGGCTGATCAGATGGATATATTCTTGTTACCTAAGGATAATTTGCAGAATATCCATACAAGCTTTTCTATTGCAATTTATTTGATTTGGTAATAACACACAGAATTTCCTTGCATTTACAGAGCATGATCATATCTTTTAGGTGACTATGTCACCAAGTGTCTCTGGCTTGTTTCCAACCAATGCCAAAATCAGAATTAATTTATTTAAGAATAATATTATGCACAGAAAATATGTAATGTTTTTACTATTGTTGACAATAAAGCTATTTCTATAGTAAGTGATGGTGGTAGGAACCCACAAGTGCTGTTCAAAGAGGCTGCCCAGTCCTTAACTGAACATACGTGAGCGAAGGTTTATGGTGAGAAACATATCTCACCTAATGTTCTGTATTATTGCTGGAAACAAAAGACTGACACATTTCATCTGTAATGTACTTCCTTCTGGGAATGCGTTCCTAGCATTTTTGTACAATGTCTAATTTTTTTCATTCATGCAAATTCTCAAAGGTGGTATTGAAAATCTCAAGAAACACTGCTTACATCACCATAGTTTCAGAACAAGATGTTATTGGCAATTTTTTGTTTTCATGTACAGCAATGCAGCTACCACAATGAAGTGTATGTCTTTAAACTTTATCCACTGTCCAGCACCACTTTCTAACCAGGTTATTTATTTTTTTTTTCCATATTTTTTTCATTGAAACACTGACTCAGGTAACCTGTAAAGCAAACAAGAGAAAGCACTTCTGCTAACAGAGCAAATATTCAAATGTCATATTTACCATTTTAACTTCTAGTCATCCAAATCCCGTTTCTCTTTTGTACATACAACAGGCATACACACATGCAATACAAACATACACAGAATTTTCTTTGAATTGTCTTTCTCCCTCTCTCTCTCTATGTAGGTATAGGCATGCATATCTATAAAGTCATAATTTCATGTGTATGTTCAAGATCATAAGTAGATCTAATTTTTTTTGCCAGATTGCTTGTGATCTAAGCTTCAATGCATTAATTTCTAAAAAGAGATTTCCGAGGAGTCACAATATAATTACACAGGCTTGTAGTAGGAAACACAGCTTGAGATATATATAATTTAGCCTTCCACCTTAAATGGAAATTTTGAGAGAGAAAATTGCCATTTCAAGCAAAGTAACAAACTGTTGGTGTTATTTCTTATGAAGGAAGATACATTTATTGAGTAGCTGTACTTAAATGATGACAAGGAACAAGAGCTGGCACAATCTGTCAAGAGAACTTTAAAATACTGAGTCAATTTAATTAGAATGAGCTATGGTACAGTGCAATAATTTTCTGGTCTTTTAGTGTGTCAGCAGATAAGTTTTGCATTGAAGTTCTCTGGTATTTTTACAGCAAGAAAATCATCCTGGAATATAGTGTTTATGTCTAGACAAGCTTAAGTAAAATTCCCAGGAGAACTATTGAACACTTGCAACTGTGTCATTCATAACAGATCTCTCTTGTTTTCTTTTATTGTACAATAAATTAAGAGCCACCGGAGTGGTGGCTTCTCTGGCTTGCTCAGTTTGGAGGTTTTCGTGACCTCTTGATTAGATGAGCTCCTTTAGATCCCAAGTCAACAGAGGACACTTCTACTACACCCTGGAGAAGCCAACTACTTTGGAAATAAAGAAGGAGTAATGTGATGCATTTGCAGACTGTCCTGTAACAGTTTTTCCAAGAGCCATATTGGAACGTTTTGAAATATAGTTCAAGCAAGAATTCTTGTTTGGGACTATATTGTTCTTTCTCCGGGGTACTTGTGCACTTAATTTGGATTGGGAATCCAGAACACAAGTGGTCTGGAGACAATGATTGGCAGGAGGTGTGTTGCCAGTGAGAAGCCTTGATGCTACTTATGTTTACAGAATTAAAATTAAAAAATGGAAGTTTATAGAGAAAACAGAGACTACTTACATGAGTAACTTAAACAGTATGATTGCTCTGGTTGCTGTAAAGGTTAAGGTCTTCTGCAACAGTGGTAGACTACTAGGGAAAAATTATACCTACAAAAATTTCTTCCATGAAAGTGGAACAGATCTTTCCATATTTTTATTTGATTGATTCATTTACAATTTCAGGTAAGACTTGACCCTACAGAAGTTTGTGTGTCCTTAAATTTTGATTTTGCTGGGCTCTTCACTGGACAAGAACCACTGAAAGTCATTGCTCTGAAGGACAAGAGGAACTCGAAATGTAAGTGCTTCCCAGTCAAGTTTGAAACTTTCAAAATCTGCTTTTGAGGAGTGATTCATATACCCCTATTGCTTTGAAACTAGAAATTCTTCAATTGAAGACCTGAAAAATACCTACATGACACACTTTGTACAACTTCGAAAGAATTTGTTTCTTCAGAAATCTTAGTTCTTCCTCTGTGTTAGGTCTACAAAGCTAGGGAGATAGTTTCTATTTATCATTAAGAAATATACCCAGAAGGTGTAACTTATTTGTCATTCAAACCAAATAAGTGAGAAAGTCTAGACATCAGGTTTCTTGACAGTTGAAATATTGTACTATTAGCAACATCTAAATAAATAATACATACTGTGGAAATGATATTGCAGGGACTGTTGAAAATATTTCAAACTGAGGTAGTTGGGGAAGAAATGAAAACATTACAGAAATGATAAAAAAGGAAAAGCAGTAACTCAAGGTGGAATAATGAAAATAAATACAGAGCCTTTACATATCCAAGGCAACCCGTTATTTGTTCAAAGCATCCTCATTTATGGAAAGGACCATACATTTAAATATTTTTTCATTTTACCAGGTGGGCAGCTGGGGCAAGGAGAAGGTTTTTATGAGCTTTCACTTCAGATGTATGAGTATACATAAATTCTGAGTCAATGTCAAAATTTAACAATTTGCAATCCATTTTCTGGCAAGCCTATTATCCACAATTAATTGCACTGGTTAATGGTCTACTCCACATACTCCTGATAAATTTAACTGTCACTCCATAACTACTCCTCTCATTGTAAATGACATGATATTTTGCTGTGAAACTGTGAATTTTAGGGAGGCTTGTCTTCCCATTTACTCGAACTCTTGTTGTCATCCTTAATAGTGCCCTAGGTGAATACTACAGACAGTTGCTGCTTCAGTCCAGCCTGCAGACAAAAGCAATATAACAATCCCCCTGCAGACAGTGCTTGGAGTAACCTCATGAGATGAATGAGGATCTCAGTTGGCAAAGAAACCAAATTACAGCTCATCCTGGGAGGTAAGGTGGAGGTCGCCAGTGGAGCAAAGTGATTACTGTGACATCATTACAATAGTGAAGGATAAATTGATCTATTTGATTTCAAGTGATGGGAAGACCTTACTTTTTGTATCTACAGACAAACTGATAGACAAAATTCAGTCAGAGGCAGGAGTGAAAAAAGAGAATATATTGTTAGAAGGCAATTGCATTTATAAATGTTTCACAGATAGGGTCTAATTAAGTGATTCAGGGAAATTTTTGCCACAGCTTTGGAAATTTGACCAGGAACTGTCCTACTTTGTGTATAAGTCTGTATTCAGCCGTAACAATGCATCTGCTGTGAAATGAATTGCCTTAAAAAGCCACAAACAACTCTGTTTAGGTAGGATGGGATAAATGTCATAAGTGACCACACTGTCTGAGGCAGTGCTTGGTTATCAATGGAAAAAAACTATTGTCACTGAAGTATCTTAAGTTGGTCTTGAAAAAGGGGGAAAAGCACACTAATTACACCTTCACTAATATTTCTGTATCTGTTTGCTTGTTCAAATCAATGCTATCTTAAAACCTAATGAAGTAATTCGACATGTTTAGAAAAAAAAATCAATCAGAAAAGACCTTAACGCGTTATATTTTTCTTTAATGATAATGACAGGAGGTCAATCTTCAAGTTTAAATAGCCACATTTTTGGCTTATTACACCAGTCATCACCATGACCCAGTGAAGTTGGCACTACGAGAAACAGGGTGGCAGAGCAAAATGTATCCATCGAAACATCCTTCACTCTAGAACTGAAAGTGACCATCATTCATTATTCGTAGCCAGCCACTGGAAGAACGGTTTCCTGGTGTCTGTTCCCAGAGAGTACTTTTCTGTATCAGTAAATATTGATGTGCTGCCCTGGTGGGATGTGTCTCTCTGTTTCCCTGCTGTTCCCAGCAGAGAAAAGCATGGTGACCTGGGAGAGTCCATGCTTGGGTATGTGAGAGACTGAAGAGAAATAGGTCAAGCACCAGTTTCTCCTCATACTGTGACAGCCATAGCCAGACAAAGGTTTTGAAAAGAGAATTTAAGGAGGTAAGGAAAATGCAAAAAGCAGGAGGGACAGAGAGAGATGTCTGGGAATGAAAACAGAGAGAGTTTAGATTCTGGGAACTTGGGCAAGGACTGTGCAACAAAGAAGGGGAAGAAAACATCAAAGCATGGGAAAGGAGAGGAAAAAATGAACTTACAGATGTAAAAAGAATAGTAAGAAAAGAGTGTGGGAGGTGTAATTTGAAACAATAAAAATTTTGCTGGATTTATCTTGAAAAGTTATTAGGTATTAGTTTACTTCTGGTGCCAACTACAAAATCCAGACAAAAAGGGTAAAATTCAGAGGGACCACAAGGAAATTAACACCACCTCACATTACAGTAACTGATGGGAGGAAGAAAGAGGAAGAAACAAAAATTGTGCAGGACTGGTATCTTGTTTTGGAAATAGGCAGGAGAGATTCCTACTGGGAAGAAAGGCTCCTTTCGGCTTTAGATGAGATCCACACATACCATAATTCACTACTCCTCATAAATCAAGCTAAGACAAATTCCCCATTAGTACTTGAAGACAGCATTGCCTTCAAGGCTCAACACTGTTTAGTTGCCCATCTGCTGATAAAACAAGCCTTGACACCTTATACATAAAGTCCCTTTAATGTCAGTTGCATCTCCAACGCCTGTCAGCGTATTTGAAGGGCTGGTTAAAACATAAATCTGCCCACACGCAGTTACACTTCATGTTTAGGGCAGTTTGCCTGTTGGTAACTCTGAAAAAGAAAAGTAGGGTTTGTCATACATGTATGTACAACCAGAACTAGAGCTTTTACCCTCACAGTAGGGTTTTTTTTTTTCCTTACCAATTCAGAAAACCTGTTTTTGCTGTTACTGGTATCTGTCCTTCTTTCCTTCAATCTGTTTAATCATTCCATTACCATTCTGGGTATTTGACACCTTCTGGTGAATTTGTCAGCATAATACACCGGTCCATTAATTTTAAATTGGCCACCAGAAACATGCAGAAAAAACCAATTTACCTGTATTTGGAATAACCAATTGTGTTAGTATCACAATGATGGTATTATAGCATTAGTATTGCTCTTTGCCTCCCCAACTCACAAACCATGGAACCAAACCTAGGTAATCCTCAGACCTCAGAAATTTTTTTGGTTATAATCAGTATTGCCGTTCCAATGAGGGCATCAAATATTTTGAAAAAGTGAGACGACCTTTCACCACTCACAGAAGTGGACCTGAATCACATCTGAATACTGGTCAAAATAGGCTGTTTAACAATTCAATTACAAGTTTTTCAGCTTCGTTAGCAACTGCATTCCAGCTCTTTCTTATACCAAGTCTTATCCCTGTTGTGTAGATTCTACATTTGTGAAAATGGTTATTTGCTTGATGAGGTTGTATGAAGGAAAAGCTTTGCTCCAAAGTCAAGATATTGTAGAAAGAGCCAAAGAGGTCATCAATAGTTGTGTGTGTAGTGGTGGACATAGAGGCATATGGATTAATATAAATATCTGTTGGGACACACAAGTGTCAAAGTGATTTGGGAATCATGTATTTAGGAGGTTAAATCTCTTATGGATTTAGGTCTAAAAATTCTGTCAATGTCAGCAACGGCCTGGATGATTCCTTATTTTGCCATAGCCTGTATCTGTGAGTTGCTGAGGGCTGCTTATCCTGACTTTGGTAAAGGCTGTGTATTCTGGGCATGCCCCAAGATCAGACCCACAATAATTTGACTCTAACTGCACAATAGATTCTGTACTCACAGCTGTCCGATCCCTCTAATATGTCCATTCCTTTCTCTGTTTCCAGGGGAAGTCTGCAAGAAAATTAGAGATACAGATAATGGCAAAGCAATTTGACTGAAAAGAGCAGAAGTGTAAGGGCCTTTTCCCCAGACAAACAGGGCTCAAGTTAGCCAGCTACTGTCTTTCGTTGGCTTCTGTGTACACTCAGCCTTCCCGTTCTTTGCCTCGTTCATATAAACATATCTCAAAGCACAGCCAGTATGCTATGGCATTTAAAAAATAGCCTATTTACCCAAAATGTCAGTGTCTGAATGGAATCCTGTGCCCATTCTTAAAGACCCAGCAGACACAGGGGCACCTGCCAGCATGAGGCAACTCAAAGAATTGGTGTATTAATTTTACATCTTGCAAGAGTTTGCTAAATGCCATCATTCATTGGAATGGGCCTACTGACCCCTCTGGACCACTCACCTGAATAATGAGTTAGGTCTGCGTGTCTTTTAGAAAAACCCAACAGCCCTGAACTTTGCATATTCTTTTAATAATGCTTTACTGGGAAAGAATAAAAACTTTCAGAATAACCAGATATATTTCTACTCTCTTCCCACCCCCATTTTATCTCATTTTTCTTTATAAAGGCAGAGTGTTTTGTTTCCTTGAAATTGTTCTCTTTAGAACGGTAGCACATTTCTTGGGAAATAAAAAAAATAAGGTTAGCTAAAGGAATAGCAATTTGTCTGTGGCATTGCAGCAAATGTGGCAGTTTTCTCCTGTGCCACCAGTTTATTTCAGTTATGGGAATACAACCAACCAATACGTTTCTGAAGCATGAGTGAAAAAAAAAGCCCATAAAACAAAATACATCTGTAAGCACAGAATCAATCAGTGCTGCTGTAGTCAAAAAGAAAGATTTTCCTCATAGTTAAAAAAAGTGTGTCAGATTATTCCAGACCCAGAAGTTAAGTGTGCTAAAGGCAAAATCCAAGATCAATGAAAATATTTCTGTGGGAATTTAACACATACTATGAAAAAAGCTTTGAATTAAAGGGATTAACATCAGATGAAACTCAGGTACATACATGACCCTCTCATGTTAATGAATGAGATGGATCCTTTCCTTTCAACTGATGTTGTGCTGAAGGGTGATGATAGCTGAGCGAGCTATCACCTCTTGTGAGCTGCATATCATGTGGTGGTTTCATAGGTCATTCAGACTCATCCTGTCTCTGAGCAGAGACGTACCACCGTGTGTGCTTAGATGGTATGCAGCTGAGGATGGGTAGTCGTTAAATGTCTCTGCCATAAACCTGGGAAGTGATTTCATTATAAAAAGGTATTTGCCTTACTAAAGGTGCTTTTCTTGAGTCTAAAATACCAAAGGTGTGAGATTCAGGTGCCTAAACACAAGTTTCTCCTACCAAGTGAGGCGCTCTGCTGTGTGATCTGGGATCTTCCCTACAGGTGACTGACCTATCTTTCTCCTCCCATTTCATCCTTCTTACATGCAGTGTCCTCTACAGGAGTGGCCCCAAGCTCTTTTTCAAAAAACACAGCACAGGTGACGCCTAAGTGAAAATAAATACCCCCCAAAAAATTGCTGTAGTCACACTAAACATGGTTTAGCTACTGTTTTTTTGTTCTCTCTTCCATCTCTAAGTTGTCTAACTAATCTGCAGGCTGTCACTACTGCAAACAGGATTATGATGATAATTACTATCAGTCACGCGCTGGCTCTTTGTTGAGACATAATGTCTCAGTGACCTGAATTAGTTACAATTTCTCAAAAAGGCAAGGTATTTTTATTGTGTGACTTCAGCAGAGTTATTGAAGGTGGAAACAACTTCCATTGGTTTTTCTAACCTTACTCTAACATCCTCTTGAGGCCGTTAGGAATAAACAAAAAAGGACAAACTATTGACTTCATTGGGAAATGTCACCATTAACATTCAACTAGAATTTTTAAAAGTAAGGACTAGGCTTTTCTCCTGTCCTGCACTGCAATGATAATTTCCAAGAATGAGTATCTGGAAGTAGGGTGCCAAGAGCATGGAGACCAGCTCTTCTTGGTGGTGCCAAACAATAAGGCAAAAGGCAATGGACAGAAACTGATGGACAGGAAGTTCCATCTGAACGTGAGGAAAAACTTTACTGTTCAGGTGACTGAGCACTGGTACAGGTTGCCCAGAGAGGCTGTGAAATCTCCCTCACTGGAGGTATTCAAGAACAGTCTGGATGCAATTCCTGTGCAATGTGCTCTAGGATATGCTTGAGCAGGGAGGCTGGGCCAGATGACCCACTGTGGCCCATTCAGACCTTGCCCATTCTGTTATTCTGTGACCAAACATTTTGAGTGTGCTGTTGGTGGGCCAGCCTTTGTATCTGGACAGTAAAGAACAGAATGTCATGAGCCCTACTTCTATTTCATTGCATGTTCTGAACAGATCTGGATGTCTCTCATAGCAACCTAAATATTCCACTGTTCAGGAAACCAGATTTTTCCTGTGAAAGAACTCATCTCACACTGTTCTAGTCAAATGTTTCCAAGTAGTACCTAGATGTTCCACAAAAAGTTAAAAAAATGGCAATCCCTGAAAGTGAAGCTACCTATTAATACATCCTGATGGAGTAGCCATAGTCTTGATGAGCTTTCTCACTTGGAAATTGACATCATATTCAAGCTGGGTGCAAATTTCTAAACAGAGTGTTAATGCTTATATTGTGTGCAAGGTAGCAAAGAATCTGTTCCAGTCTGCTTTAGGTAAAAGATACACTATAATAAAACTGAAAATTACTCTATATGTCTTGAAATCAAACAATTTTCTTTATATAATCAACAGAGCACTGAAGAAAGCATTGCAATCAATCATGGTAGCTGATATTCTTAAAGCTTTGCTCACATGGATAATTCTCAGACATTTCCACTGTTCTGTTGAAACTGATGGGACAGTTTAGCTGAGCAAACGCTGGCAGGAACAGGCCTCTGATTTTCATTTGGATTTTCTCCTGGGACTAAAATACAAGCAAACAAACAAATAAACTTCATGAAGAAAACGTTAATTCTTTTGAGTTTACACTTAGTACTGCTTTGCTTTGCACTGGCTTGGTGAACAACTTCCATAACAAGTGTATAATAACTTTACAAGTAAGTGATGTGAGACATACTTAAAGGGGAAATAATTAATAACTGTTAGGTCTTGCTTTATTTGTTCTTCCTTTCTTCAAAATCTCTTTATCTACTTTCTTTTGAAGTACATTCAATTACTCCATTGGGCAATAAGCACTGGAGAAATACAGTCAAGATGCATTCTGTGTTGAGAAAATTACTTTTGTAAATACAGAATCTAGTAAAGTCTTACTAAATTCAAGATAAAATAATTTTATAACACTGGATTTTGATCTCTTTAAATAGGTGACTACAGAGTAACACGCTGTACCATCTGGTAAACAATACTTGATCTCATGATCAAGTTAATGTTTTGACCCACTGAGATTTGTTACAAAGTGGTTACAGCAGTTGTGCCAACAAGTTGTGTCTGACTCCAGAGTATAAAGGTTAATCATAGGAGAACCTCATGGTCATTGTTAATAGCAGAATACTCTTTTCCTTGCAGGGTGTACATGAAAAGTTTGGTCAGTGATGGCAGAACCACACATCTCAGTTTAGAGATGTCTTGATATGGTTGTCCTTTGAGAGCTGCTTCCCCTTGAGCTGAGTCACCCAATTCTACACTCTTCAGCAAGACCTCCACACCTTAGCCACTGCTGACATTGGAGCAACACACATATTTTTTGATCTGGGTGCCATTCACAAGTTCTCCATCAGCATCCAGACCCCTTTTGGCTGATACATTTAGGGAAGATGTGGAAATACCACAGGCTTAAGAGGCCGTCTTCCTACATGGGCACTTTCCTTACTATCTCACTGAAACCTAATTTGATAAGCTTGTAGTTTCTTAGGTTTCCCATAACTTGTTCACTGCTTTTTCATTTCCTATGGCACTTTATTTTTTTTTCCCTTCACATTCCTTGGCACAAACCTGTTTTTGGTTACTTCTCCAGCAAAATGAAATTCTGCAGCATGTGAGTTCCCTGCCCTAGGCCAGCATAGCCCTTTCTCATTGCCATGTTCAAGTTCAATGTTACCTTCAACTCCTGGGTCCGCTCAGTCCTTTGGGTACATCTTTAGAAGCACTTAAAATCTGGAGTCAATAACACACGTGCGCGCACACAGCCAGTAGCGTGGAAAAATGAATTTGCTGGTCTTTAAAGCCAGCTAGTCTTCCCAAGCTTCAGATAGCCTGATGACTTGTCTGGCTCAAATTACAAAGGCTACCTCTCTTTTCTTGCTGGCCATGCAGCCAGCAGAGGAGTTCAACCCCCTTGCGGTAACCTTCTCAAAGCAACAACTTCCACGTGTCAGCCAGAATTCATAAATTGCATGTATTTGGATTACCCCAATCATCATATTTCAGGCCCCTTTAGGCTGATATTCTCAAGGAAGATGCACAGGGATACCAACCTTCTGTGTCACGTCTGCTGCAGCAGATTCTGTGCTCTACCTCATGTCTTGGCCAGAGAACTCTTGGGCAGTATAGACACATCCACACAAAAGGCGGTATAGACACATCCAGACCACATAGGCTTCTGCAGGCAGGCATTTTCTCCTTTCCTGTGTGGTTGTTTATCCTGAAGCAAAATCCTGCCCTGTCTTTTCTCAGTGGGCTCACTGTGAAAAATGTTAAGTAGAAGATTTAGACTCTGGAATTTGAATTTGGCTTTCTGAAATCCTTACTTTAAGTCTTGTTGCTCCTCTGCAGGTGCTGAGCATCCAGGAGATCCAGCCATATTCTTTCTTATGCCCATCCTAGCACAGGTATTGCTATTTCTTTGGTACTGTGGGCTTATATAGAAAAGAAGGAGGAAAGGATCGAGCATAAATTATATTTAAAACTTACAACATATTCAATTATGTTTTTGAGGATTTATCATTGTTTTCTAAGTGCTCTTATTATCCTATCTTTCTATGCCTTTTTTTCCTCTGTGGACTCATGTTTGGCAAGAACAACAACCGTACACGTGAATTCTTTGAGCTAAAATATAAACCCATAGTTAAGTGCATAGCAGCATGGTGAATTTAAACCAAATCTTTGAAAAAATGCCCAAAACATGCACAGGGAGTGCTGGGGGAATTAACTGAAAACAAAGGGAGCAAACTGATTTAGCAGTATGTTGTTCCTCTGTTACATTTGTCTCAAATTCATAGATGCTCTGCTGGTATAAACTGCACTAATTCCATTTTACCATTTTTCGCTGAAGATCTACTCCAGATATTTTGGCTGCAGTGTATGGTCTCTTCATACAAGGAACAACTTTGCACTATTTTACCTAGGACAGAGTAAGCAATAAAAGAGGGCATTTCCTACAATGCCTTGTTTGTGTAGCTAGGATAATCTCAAGTCTTCTCAGGCTTTCAAGGTTTTCAGGTACCAAGTAGAATGTATTTAGATTTGTTCATATTCAGAAATCAAAACCCCCTCAAGTACTAATGGCTTAATTTATATTTCATGGAATAAAAAAGTGTTGGAGTAGGATTTTCTGAGCTGAGTAAACCTTTATCAGCTGTTCTTATGCTTTTGGCATTCTTTGTTCTCATCTCTCTCCCTCAGGGATACAATAAAAATAGCTAATGTTCATTTTCTTCCCCAGTTTTTGCAACCAGTGCTTCTGTTTGACTTTTATCTGACAATCCAGCTTCCATGGTAGCCAGTGTAGGGTTTGTATTCCTGCTGCCTCTTTTCCTGGAGGTTGCTGACTATGCTCTCTTCCTTGCTGTAGGTCTCACCAGCTGGCCTTGTGCCACAATTGGTTGTGTCCTGACTAAAAGTAAGAGGCTTGGTTCAAAGACAAAGGCCACTCTTCCATCGGGACAACTATTTACCAAGTCACAGCAAGGTGCAACTACGGCTCCAGTGGTACTGAGACAGAGCCTGACTCCCTCAGCTACCACTCAGCTCCTCCTGTTGTTCCTTCCCCCAAGCTCCTTGTAGTGTGTTGGTGCAGAGGCAATGCAGCTAAGCAGTTATGGCCCAGAAAAGTTTTTTATACCTGAGAAAGAAGTGGGGAGTCACAGAAAATTAGCAGACAGCAGCCTGGACTTGTGTCTTGCAAGAAGGTCAGCCTGGGACGTCAGATTAATTACAGGAAATTTATTTGTACTTTGCCTAAATAGAATAGTTGTTGTTTGATATGACCCCGATCTTGTCTATGTTGTCTCATGTTTTCAACCATCATTTCCTCAACTAGATTACATTTGTATTGGATGTACATCCTTCTGTGTCTGGGAGCATGACTGTGCTTCTGGGCACAGGGACAAATCCAGGCAGCATCAGGGCAGGACTCCTCTTCCGCCATGCTCTACTTTCTGCCCAAAGGTGAGCACCTGGACAGAAGCTGCAGCATGGCCCAAGTGGTTGATAACCTCTGCCTCCAAGCACAGCCACTGCATGAACACACCAGTTACCCTTCCAACCCCCGTATTACACGTGCTCTGCTCTCCTATGTTTAATCACCTCCACCTGGATGGTATGGTGGATAATGCTCTGTGCATAATCCAGGTCTTTGTGCTGTTTTCATGTGAGTTTAGGCTCAGACTGAAGAGAGGACTTCTCTCCATTTTCCCTTTTCATGTTATCTTTTCCCCTTCTTCATGCTGTTAACCACATTATCTTTCACAAGAACTGGGTTAATCAGTAGCCCTTCACATAAAAGTGTCGAGAGTGAAATCCTGTTTTTCTTTTCTCTAGGAAACAAAAAAATTAACAGTTAGACGTTTGTTGATTTTTTTCTTTTCTCTCTGATAATCTAAAGGAACAGCCCTGGGATGTTTCAAATCTGATTTCTTGTAGAGGTGCTTAATTTTCTGATCGTGCAGAACATTGTTCCTTGCTGATTAAACTTGCACAGGACAATGTTTAATGTAAAACCAATCTTAAAGGAATCTGTGACTGCAGAGAGTTGCAGTGCAGTACACTAACTCAGAGGTACGCTCATGTATGATTTTATTATAAGCTGTGCTGAGCTAACATTTCCCTATTGCCTGAAAGGAAATCTGACACCCTCTGCTCCTCCCTTACCTGGTTCTGTGCCGTCACTCTCTTGTACTTGGAGTAAACGCGCTCTGATCACTCCCACAGAGACCTATCACCTACTTTTATATGCTGGGTGACTTTTCTGCCATTCAAATGTGTTGAACCTCTTGTTGTGCGCTCAGATGAGAGTTGGCTCTGGCTCAAGATATGCCATAAAAATCACAGCTGGGATGAGGATCTGGGAGGGGATAAGATTGCCCCTTTTGACAGAGGTAAGCTAATAATGAATCTCAGGCTGTATCATGAAACCATGCGCTACTAGGCACATCCCAGACACTTTAGTGATTGTCCAACAGTTATGGCACTCAGGTCTGGAAGACATCAGCACAATGACACATTTCAGCTCTTTCAAAGCAAATGGTACAATCCCTGTTTTGCAGGTTTCTTTTTCTGTCACGCTTATGTGATTTTTCTTCATCAAGCATAGCAGCAGCACGCACATGTGCTTGTTAGCCACCACCACTGCCATCCAGAGTCAGGAGAAAGAAACAAGCTCTTTTAGATCACTTAGGGGTTGCTGGCAGAGCACCTTGATGGGGATGGAGAGGCAGCCTAAACAGACCTGCTGCCAGATCAGTTAACTTGAGTGCCAGTACAAGTGTTCTAATGGCCTGGACTGAAATTTTCCAATATGTTCAAAATGCACAGAGTGGTGAAGAAATGCTGCGTGATGACTCCCTGCCAGATCAAAGCATGGGGCGTTAAAGACTTGCTGGAAAAACACTGGACTCAGCAGCAACCACTTTTACATCCACCTCACTTGTTTGTGCTGCTGTTTCTGCATGTTTCACAGAGATGTTTTGCCAGCTGTCACCTTCCCAGGACAAGTCTGCCCCTGGTATTAGTTTCCAGAAGTCCTTCTTTTCTACTTCTCAGGTGTTTTAATATGCCACTCAATGGCAATTACTATGCAAACTGCTTTTTCATTTCCTCAGTTTCAATAGGTGGTAAGGGTCATTAAAACTTCCCAAATGTAAATAAAAACATGGAAATGCAGTTTGAGGTTATTTTAAGTTACTGGTGAGCTACCAGTTGGGTTGCCCTGACTCAGCTTTGGGTCTTTGTAGCAGACACCAGCAGTTTTGCCTATGCTGAGGACATATCCAGTGTCAAACTTCATATCTTTCAATCTGCAAGGTCAGAAAATGTAGGGATAGAAGCCTACCACTACAGGACAGTGAGTGAGACTGAGCTTCTGCATGGATCTGCCTAGAACCTTCCTTACTATGAACACCCCAAAAACCCGCTCGATAGAACGTCATTCCTACTCAATAGCTCAGGTTTTACTGAAGTAAATCAAAATTAATTTCTTTGGTTTTTTTTAAACACAGGAAAAAAAATCACAAAAGTTTTAGAGTTTTCTTCCCAGCTCATCCTGGATTACAAAACATTATGTAATCCTAATTAGTTAATAAACATTACTGTGAATTACATTTCTCTTCACTTGACACAAGCAATGCATTATTGGCAATACACAATTCCAAAGAACTTTCACACGCCATCAACTTTTTCCATTTAAGGAGAAACCCTCCTCAGAATAATGAATTCAAAATTCCAGTGGCCTAGAAACCTTGAGGGTTTTACAGCTTGACCTTGAGGTTTGGGTTCTGTAATGACATTGCGGAAGTTCCTGCTGATTCTATGTAACTTTATAAAAGACCCACATCAATATTCACAGGTGCAAAATCTCTATGTGTCAGATAGAATTTGTGGGTTTTTTACATACTACACTAGATTTAACAACACTACCTTGATTAATATTGTGTTGCAGATCACAGTTGGTATTGATGCAAAACACTGAAATTAGGTTTACCTGGATTTAAATGAGAACAGAATATAAGCGTTATCATACAAATTTCACTCCTCCTTTTCATGAATTTTCCATGAATCAAGAAATTGATTCCTTTAATCAATGGGGTAAAATCTTGCACCTGTGACATTAAGATGTACGTACTTAATTCTGGCAATCTAGCACACATAAAAATCACTGTCTGAAAGACAGGCTGTGTCTGTATCTTTGTGCTGTAAAATGATCAGAGTTTTGTGAGAAAGGAGTGAAAGGGGATAGTTATGTCTTCAGAAATCAGTTTTATCTAAGCTAGTGTTGTGTCACTCACGAGGCAGAGGTTGCATGCATGCATGATTTATGTGCTTCCATATATCAGATCATCCAGATTTCTTTTCACTGTAAAATTGATATTGATTCTCCTGTATTAGTAATACTGACACTGGGATAATTCTGACATCATTATAAAACATGCACTAATACCTCCTTCCTTAGTGTAACCCTTCTGCTCAATAAATCATACATGGAAAGAGTTAGAAGAGGAAGAGACAGAGGGAAAAATGTTATTAGATCTTCCAGAACCAGTCAGTGCCCGGTCCACATTGACTGCCTAAGGATACCATATGCTGTATTAGATAAGTTGTATTATTTTCAGACGGTAAGCGAGATACCAGTGTGCAAAACTTGTAGTTGATACTGATGGAGATCAGAGTCCATGCAAGAAATAAAACTAACCCTTATATCCCCCTCATCTTCCAGTATATTCAATGCGCATTTCAGTCCAGAGGTCTATTTCAAGTAAAATGTTGCACATCTCAGAGAAAATGAGAGCTGTGTCTTTAAGAACCTACTTCTACTGGAGGACAATGGCTTTAATATTACTCATTAAAAATTAAGGATACTTATTGACAAGCAAACCGCAGAAATTGGTTTATGTCAATGAAGAATGGCAAATAGGTACATGTATCAGGGAAAGAGCCCTGGAGGGGAAGATCTTTGCACAGTAAAATTAGATTCACAGGTCACAGATGATTTGTTAGTTCTTTCCAAATTGTAGAGCTGTAATTTATGGAAGAGCTCTCCCAGACTCTTTACTTGGACTACAAAAAAGAATCTTTTTTATTAAAGTGTAAGTTGCATGTCCTCACTAGTGACAACCCACAGATCTGACTGAATTAATATAATCCCCTAAGAACAGAGCCCTCCTATCTTTCTGAAGGTGAGAGGTGTTCTTTGAACTCTGTTACCATTCTTCTCTGTGAAGCTTCTTTTTAGCAAGCCCAGATGGAGGAATAGCTAAAAGGCTGGATAGTTTGTTTTTAACACAGAAAGATCTCAGGTGTCAGCTATTCAGGTTGCCCTCATGATGTAAACACATTGCCACTGCCTACTTGTAATTTCTAGAAACAAGCTTTTCAAAACCAGCAACTACAGCTGGTACAGCTCACAAGGTGGGGAAGCTCTGCCCACGGCAGATACCTGCAGCTCTTGCCCAAGCCTTGCTCTGTCCTGCTGCTGTAGTATGGACATGCCAGCTATGGGAGTGCAGTAAGGGGGTCTCAGACCCTCAAGGTCCTGCAGTAAGGGTGTTTGTGATGGGAGAGAGGGTACTGACAGGAAGCCCAAGTTGTACTTGCAGAACAGCTCTGACCTTGGGAGAAGTTCTCTGGCATTATGAGTATCATAGTTTGCAAATCTCCTGACTGACCTCTCCAGAGGATGAATAGAGAGATGAAGCACGTATTTTGTGAGGGTGAACTTCCGAAGCAAATGAGCAACCAGTGGGATGTTGCGATGTATGGGCTATAGGCCACCAGTAGTCCCTGCCTTTTATACCAAGAAAAACAAGGTCTTGAAAGTCATGGCTGCCTCTGTCTATGCCCTCCAATGACTCCACATGCCTTCGTGGCCTTCTGTGTTGGGGCTTCTTTAGGACCAAGAGGTGGCAGACAGTGTTGGTCTGCAGTTTAAACACAAGGTTGCATTTACCACCCGCTGCCTAATCCCCTCTGAGCAGAAGGAAGGCAGGAGCAATGAAGGACAGAAATTTTCATCTTTTCAAGACTTGTTCTGCTACTGAGACAAGTCAAAGCCTTGGAAGGAGCTTCTGTCTGTACACTTCATGTTTTATGGTTTCCTAATAAACTTACCGAGGCCCTAAAATTATTTGTCTTTGATTAAAATAATTAAATATTAAGTACATGTTTAGAAGATTAACTGGGCAGCTGTGTGTGAAAACATCCCCTGCAAAATGTTAGCAGGCTGAACAAGGCTTTCATGGAGTGTTGCAGAGCGCTAATATGTTTTAGATAGAACTATCAACTCTCAGTTGTGACTGCTTTTTTTAATAGGCTTCTGTCAATTATTTTCTCTTCTTTTCTTCCCAATTCCATCCTTGTTACAAGGTCCCCTCATGCCTCTGAATGGTGATACCAAGCAACAGTCCTTAAAGTCATTGTCACGCTGGGGGTCTGCCGAGCTCGCTCCCTGGTGCTCCCTGTGTTGCTCATGGGGGCAAAGTCAGATTCATACATCCAGCTTATTTCTTTTTTCACCCTTTTTTTTCCTCTGCTTTATGGATGACCCTGTGGTTATTGGAGTTGTACCGAGATCTGGACAAAGGCACTGCTTTCTGGGGAATGAGGCTGATGGTAAATTGAAAGAAATGTGTGATTTCACCCCCGAAGTTGTTACATTTACTATTGTGTTTTGCATGTGTGTAGGTGAGTGTATGGGTGATCATGTGGGAGAAAGAGAGATGGATTGATGGAGGGAAATATTCCAGAACACTTGCCTCTTTCACTTAGGAAGAGGATGTATTTTATCTCACTTTTATCAAAGGTGACATCAGAAGTAATGACAGGATAAATAATTTTAAGGCTTCAAAGAACAAGGATTCTAAAGAATAAGATTCTGAAGAATTATAAAGAAAGGATCTGTCTTGAAGATTAAGCTTTTTTAAATCCTTCAGATCCCTTTGCCAAATACAATAATATTGCTTTATAAATCCTTCTATTAATTTACATGTGGTATTGCCTTTTTCCTTTAATGGTGTATGCAGGTACAAAAAGGCAGTGATGTGTATTTACTAAACTGTTACCTTTCCAGTTAGTGAATCGCTTAGCCTGGATGCTTTCTTTCATAAATACAGTCATTAAATGCATGAAATTATTGATCTAAACTGCTTTCCTGGGAGACTGTTCCTTATAAAGAGCAGAGTCAGGTCCATTTTTGACTGCAAACTAGCTAGATTTCATAATAAAACTTTCATCATCATAAAAAAAAAATAAAACTCTGATCAACAATAACCTCTCTATGATACATCAATGACTAAATCTCTGAGAGAGCTGGCTTTAATTTTTCTTACAGTGAAAGAGAGTAGGAAGGATGCAGTTTTTTGCAAGGGACTCCTTTTTGAAGAGATCATGCTGAAAAGGCTGCTGAAAGGATCTCTTGCTGCTACAATTTGTAGAAAGGAGCTCTCATAATTATAGTCAGAGTTTATTGTGCCTCTCCCTCTCTCCCCCCTTCTCACTNAGAGAGCTGGAGAAAGCTGGCAGCACTACCTGAATAGCTGCTGAAAGAGTGAGACTTCTCAGTTCCTGCTTCATTGCTGGGTAGCAGCTATTCCAGTGTGTGCGAGCTCCTAACTGCTTCCTCCCATCGAAAAGCCCTTGGTAAGTCCCCTCAGCCGGCAGAGCTGCGGATTAACTCAGCAAAAGGCAGGAGGGGGGTGGCAGGGAGCTGCGGGGACACTCGGAACCCGTGTGCAGCTTAAGATCTGTTAGATTTCAAGGATTTTCTGTAATAAGTGTGTAAAATCTTCTGTGGATTGCTGGGATGCCAAGGCAATAATAAGGAATGTTTTGTGTGTTCAAGAGCAATGCTAAGTACATCCAGGAGTACCTGAAACAAAGCAGAATTTTTCTAAGGAAGATGACATTACTAAATGCTTCTCAGAAGTGCAAGAAGAGTGGTTGTGTGTTGGTTTTTTTTGTTTACCCCTATCGTTTTTCTCTTGTTTTCCTCTTCCCCCCGCCTCACCTTTGTTGTGTGGAATGTGTTAATAGGCTCAGAAAGTAGAAACTGTCTCTCCCTGCAGACTGATGGCATTTGAAATGTAGAACTTTTATCAGAAGAGGGATGAGAGCAGAAGTTAAAGAGGAGATAATGTGTGCTTTTTATTTGCGTTTATATTCTTGTGCATGTTTCTGGTGTTGATTGTAGAGACTTGCTGCGCTCACAAAAAGTTCAAAAAGCTGGGAGATGCACATTTATTGCTCAAGATGCTGATGTTTGCACTTGTATCACATGTTTTATTAGTCATCCACATGAAAAGTGGCACTCTTCAGGTGGGTCCTTTCAGTACATGTAGCAAAAAGCACTCCCAGACACTCTTCATCTTTACCTTGATCCTATGAGCCAAGCTCATTGAACTCCACAGAAAATTACAGAGACCACTGGAGAGGTCAGGTCACAAGTCTCCTTGCCCCAGTTGAGCAATGACATTTGAAACAAGAGGCTGAAATAATGCTGTTATCTGAGGGTCCCAGTACCCTGGACCTGGCTGTGTTTTGATTTAAAAAGTAGGAACGAGTCAACCAGGGACAGGCCGAGGTTTCTGTCTGGCAGTGCAGAGCATTAACAGAACGACAGCCTCTGGACTGAACCTGCAGCTACTCCCCTGATGGATAAATCCAATCTAGAAGAGACGACTGACTGACTAGCTGGGCATGGGGCCACTGGCTTATTTGTTACTGTCTGTCCAGTCCACACCTCTGTTGGCTACAGCTGTGGATCATACATAGGTGGCACAGCTGTATTTATAGCTATGAGGGGTTAGCTGCTCCTTGTATTTAGAAAACATACACTCGTCATGTGAAACTGCAGCTCAGTGTCCCTAGACATCATTTCCTTTGCTACTGAGCAAACATGATAACTCAAAGAATTAGCTTTTCGGTCTGCAGTGGTGGCTTTCCGGTTAGTATGAGTAAATTTGCATCTCTTCTGTAGGTCAAAAGGGCGATACTGATGTGTTTTTCCCCTTTTAAAAGACTTCAGTGTTTATTAAGGGACAACTTCCAAGCAAACATTAAACCAGAGATTAGCAAAGCACAGAATAGATACTGCTTCCTGAAACTCAGTCATTTTCTGTTATGGTGACAGAAGAATCATGGTGAGGGGTGCAGATGACTAGGGGATTGATAAGTGAGTTTATATAACATGTAGCAATGGAAATTACAAGTAGGAGTATGCCTTGTGTTCCAGGTTGTCAGAGTCAACATTGGTTCATCAATAAATTAAAATGTTGTCAAAATTGCATCATTACCTGGGCTGCTTAGTACATTAAGTATAATAGTGGGGTGCAATTTAGAGAATAATAATTTCTGGGGGGGAGAAAGCGATAAGCATATATTTTGGGGGGGCTGTTGTTGGGATTCTTTCTTATTTTACTCCGTTAACTATATACATCTTTGCTGGAATACTCTTGAATACAACTGAGTGTTGTCTTTTCTAAGTTTGTTTGGCTTTCAACGTCTGCTTGGATGTGTGAAAGAGGAGAAACAGCTCAATGAGAAGAATTCCAGTGTGAAGAGGAACAGGAACAGGTAGCTCTCCAGCTCAGTGCCACATCCTTGTATCAAATTCAGCCCTGACCATATTCATTTTAGTGAGTGAACTGTGCTGTCATCTGTTTGCTGTCAGCATGGCAGGATGTTCTCAAAACATCTTAATACCAAGTCAGGATGGTAGAGAAATGCCAGGGGTTTTTCACCAGGGGCCAGATGCCATGACCTTTCTGCCTGTTGGAAGATTGTTCTGTGAGGATGATGCAACCCAGCACAAGAAAAAGAAACCAGGAAAGCGTCTTTGCTGATAGGCAAAAACTGTGTTCGTCATGGGCAGTGTATGCTCTGCAGAGCCTCACCCATGTCACAAGAAATCTGCCTCCTCTCCCTTCTCACAGAAATGTGGGAAGGCAGGAACTATTTGTGTCTTCCTGTAGAAGGGACTACCCGTCTCACAGACAAGACCACCCTACTTGTGACTGTGAACCCACACAGCCATAAAGGAGTAGATACCCTGGTGAGTGGTGGGCAGGAGATGTTGCCTGTGCTTGGGCTGATCTGACTGTGTCAGCCTGCAGTCAGCATGTGTCACCAGGCAGTGACTTACACCATCCTCCCCAGCAGCCCTAGGGGAGTTGTTTCTGGAGGCTGACCAGGAACAGTCCTAAGATCTTGCTGATAAAATAATCTTCAGACCTTGCCAGCGTGAGCCAGGGAGATCTAAATATACCTTCAAGCCAACCTGGGTTTTCATCAGAAATTCTCTCTGTTACTTCTCTGACTGGAAATGAGATCTCCTCCCTGCCCCCCATCAAAGATTACAATTCATGAAGCAGAAAATGCCAGACACTCAAGCACTGGCAGAGTTCTTTTAAATTATATTTCTAGTTTATCATCCTTTTATATGTCAAATTTTTCTATTTCCTATATCTATTTTTATATATAGCAAAATGTATCAATCCAGGCATTTCAATATCCATCACTAAAGCATAAAGATCCATATATCCTTGTCTACTGAACAAAGAGGGATTTTCAAAGAGTATTCCCTCTGCCAGCAGTGGCTTTTGTTTGCATTACTTGACTACGGTTCTGCTTATAAGAATTGCAAAACCAAACCAAGAAAGCAGAGACTCGTGTAATCCGTGGTTTATCACCCTAAAACCCCTCACAGTTGTACTCAGACATCTTCTATCTTTCGCCCTTTCCTAGGAAATCTCCGTGGTTATAAGTTAGACTGAAGCTCTTTGAAACAGGCATCACATCTCCATTCATTGCACACCTTTATGTCTATCAAGCTACATGTAAATATGAAATATTCAGCACAGATAGAGTATTTAGAGTGTGTAAAAGCCTAGTGCAATCTCCTGATCATAACTGTTCCTTTTTGTGAGACTCCTTGCACCTTGGCAGGGTCAAAAAGAGAGAAAACTATTCAGAAGTTCTGTCATTGCCTTTTAGTTTCTGGCCCCAGAGAAACAACTCAAAATCCAAACATCTGCTACCTCCTTCTACTGCAGAGCAGTGGGAAGGGTGAAAGGACCTTGAAAAGCCATAATCTTGCAGTTATCAGGGGAATTATGAAGGGACAATAAGGAGATTTTTCAGTGTGGCATTCTCGTGATTAGAATGAATTTCAAATTGTTTTTGTCATTGCTAGGAAAAGAGTGGAAGTGACATTTAGTAGCCTATGATTTCCCCAGTAATTGGTGCCCTGTGTTATAAATTAGATTAGAGGCAGTTTACCAAGTCCCAGTACAGCAAGTTTTCCTTTTACTGTTCTCTCAAAGAAGATAATCTATAACGTATATTTTAGAGGACAACTGCAGCAAAGGAAAGCTACCATCCTAAATGAAAAAAAAATTCTTCAATAGGACTTTGCAGTCAAAATTCCTTGCTGGTCTAAAGAAGACTGTCTGTATCCAGAAATAATACTGAGTTTGAGTGTTTCCTTTACTGCGTTTCTGTGTTAACTCTGCTAAATAATTAAAGAAAGAAAGAAGAGCAGAACAGATAACTAGGTAATAGCAGGCATAATCACATCCCATTCCTTTAAACCTGGCTCTGAGTTCTTTGACTTGCAATTGGTGTTTTTTTTCACTGAGAATCTGTGGCAGGGTACGTTCCTAGCACTACAACAGATGCTATTAAAGCAGCTTCTTTTCATTACGAAAACAAAGCTGAAGCACTATGACATATGTTGTGTTGATTCATGCCTCAGAAAATATAATTCTGTGGAGATATATTTTATAAATGCAATAAGAAAGCAGCTGATTCCTTGGAAAAACGCATTTGACTGCAGCATTAGCCACTTGCATTTTGTACTTGACAAGCACTCAAATGCACTGTGTTTTAATACATTGCCACAACACCTAAGAATTTTCATTCAGATGCAACACTATTCCTTTCTCTCCATGAATGCCTTCAATGATGCTACTGGAAAATGGAAAACATTGGTAAACAATTCCTTTTTTGGGAATCTGACCCTGATGTGCAGTTGCTAGCAGTCAGATCTACAGATTGTATGTCTCCTCATCTGCAAAAGAGAGATAATATTTCTGCCTCCCCTTCCATCTATGCACCCTTCATCTGTCGTCTGTGCTGATGCAGCATACTGAGGACAGAGGCCGTGCCTTACACGCACAATACCTACACAGTCAGCACCTACACAGTTCTTGCCTGCAGCCTTTAGGTGCTCCTGTGAAAGAGTTTTCCTCACATACCACTAACTGATATTCTTAGTATCAGCCTCAGACAACCGGATGGTGCCAGTGATACTGGGGAGCATTTCCCTCAGAGTACTGAGCATAGAAGCACCTGCAAGCTTCAGGTGCTTTCCAGGACTGGTGCAGCGGTCTCAGAAAACTTCTGTTCCCCCACCCCACCCCCCGCTGTTGATCCTCTCAACAAATAATATAATGTCCTCATCCAAGTGTCTGGAGAAAAGGCTTAGCATACCGTTTCTGGAATCAGTGTCTGAGAATGCAGCAATTATATCAAGAATACTGAGAAATACCAATTTCTTTGGCAGTTCCATCAGCTGCACAGAACTGACTGCAGTAAGTGTTTGTTTCTGACAGTTGACTAGATAAAGTGAATCTGTGGAGAGCTGACAAGTGCCCTAACAAGGCATATTCTTCCAGATATTTCTTTCTGTCCAGAAACTCACCCACATCACTGACAAGCTGGCACTTTCAGCATAAAATGATCAAAACAACAATTCGCAATACTGTTGTCTTTATGTCCCTAACCAAAGTTGGTGCATTTGGCTGGAATAGGCTATGTGAAACAGGAGCTGATTTTGGAGTACTGCATGCTCTTATCTTCATATTTAGTGTATTTTTTTTTAAAATATGTTTTAACAAAATTGAAAGGGTGTACTGTGCCCCCTTTAAAGAGCCAAAAACTATCTCTCAGCTGAAGTAAAAACATTCAGTGAATTGATCCATGATTAATTTCATCCACTCCAGGGGCATTAAACCTGGTTGTAGAGACAGAACAGAGTAGACAAGGGCTGTTTCAGGGGACAGGGAGCCTGTACAGAACAGCTGTTCTACATCCTTGCTTGTCTTATTCTCCACTGGGAACACTGAGGGAAGAATACAAGTTAAAATAGTCCAACACAGGACAGGGAGAAGAGTTAAAATATTAGTCTGAAAAAACAACTCAGAAACTTTACTGAAAATTGTTTTTTTATGCTGAGAAAGAATAAAACTGACCACCTCTCTAGCTCAACTAAAAGCCCAATTTATGATAACAGTCTTAAAAAGAAAACACAAATAGTTAGATGCAAAAAGATCTCCTTCAGTTTGTTCAAACAGAATTGTTCTAAAATGCCTCAAGATAAATCCAGATCCCCTCATCTCATAACTCCAATTGTCTTTTAGCTGCATTCAATCAGAGGTCAGTAAGGTGACTCAAGCCAAGACTCAGCACAGAAGAAAACTCCCAAGAGGTTTTTTCCAAGTTGCTGTCTTCTTGCTAGAGAATCAAACAGCTCCCTAGAGCTTATTCGTAGAGCAAGCACCCTCATTCTGGCACATTAAAAAACACTCATCTCTTTCCCCTACATTTAAGAAATCTGGCAATCCCATTTGTTGAGATTGCTGCTTCAGTCTTCTTTTTGGGGCATGTCTGGTGTCAAGTTGCATCCTGTTGCAGAGTCCAAATGTCCCTGTTGAGTGCTTCTGAGATCAGATCCCAGGAGGCAGCAGTTCTTACCTCTATGGTTATCCGCACACCCACTGATGAAGCTCCAGGGAAATAATTATAACGCATCATTCTCCACTCTCTATGCTTTCAGACTGCAAATTTCCTTTTCTCTGGAGTGACACAGTATGGCTGGCCACTTTCATGGCATTAAACAAAGTCATTTGATGGTGAAATTGCTCAGCAACAGAAGAGAGCTTATTTATTGATTGAACTCCCCACAGACGTTACCTGATGTTGCTGAGGCTTATAGGATCAGTATTTTTGTGCTAGGAAATTGAAGAACATAGCTTTAGAAATTGTAAGTAGGTGCAATGTTATATTTAAAAAATGACAATTTTATTTCTTTGTGAAAATGCAGGAAAGCATTTATTCTGCTCTTCTCATTGGGAAGCATGACTGAAATATGCTTTCCAAGGCACTACAGAGAGCAATACAGATACAATGCCTTCATTTGTTGCCTTGCTTTCACCAAAGATCCCCTTTGAATTTCCTGAGCATATTTTTCTAGCTCGATATCCCACTGCCAGGTGTGTTTGAGGAAAAAATTAAGGACCATCACATTTCCAGATAATGTATCTTAAGAGCTGATCTCATAATGCAAAGGTCAGATGAAATCAAAATACTGTTTACAGTAGTGTTCTTTCTTTTCAGCTCTGAAGTTAGTAAAGGCATTTAGACTGAATTAATTAAAAAAAAAAAAGGGAAACTGCTCTTGACTAGCTTAAGGAGTAACATGTGGCATGTAATTTGGATTGCTGAGTGATTTAGACATGTAAGCTACATTACTCATCCATCTCACTTAAGATATGTAGATTTTGTAATCTTCCATCTGGATTTTCAGACAAACTTTGAGTTGATTCTTAGTGGTTTGAAGAAGGCTGGAGAAGATGGCTCATCTTGGAATGAACAAAGAAGGGTGAAAGCTGTCCAACTGGAAAAAAAATGAGCATATGACAGAAAGTGATGCTTGGTAGAGCAATATATTTTCAATGTATTTTCAATATATTTTCAAATTATTTTCAGTGACAGAATGATTTCGTTTACTTTGTTTTCCACAGCAAACAGTCCCTCTGTATTTAGTGCAGGATCCATTTAGAACCAGAGTGGCACATTGGTATACAGCACTCACAAGCTTTGTCTACTCCCGTTGTTCCAGCTATGATATCATCATATGAACACATCCAAGATCATGGAAAAGATCCGTTAGCAAGCAAATCCAAGCCTTCTGCTCTCGGGGTGGGGCGTGGAGGTGGGGGAAGAGGGGATTTAACAATACTACCTTTAACTCATCATCCTGCAGTGCCAACACCATTCATTTAAATATGGAATACAGATAATGCCCTGTTGCTTGCAAAACTAATGGTACTAGTAGTTCAAATCCCCGTGTCTCCATTCACTAACTAGTGCATGGAAGCTATTCCCAGGCACTCACCATCACAGTGCAGGCCAATCTATCTAACCAACCAACCAAGAAACCATTAGACCTGCTTATCTCAGTAGAGGTGAGAAAAAACTTCCTGTGATAAGGCTGCAGCTAACAAGGTTTGAACAATTGTGAAATGAAATGAAATGCAATGAAATGAAATGAAATGAAATGAACTGAAAAAAACCATCCCAAACCCAAACCCCAAACCCAAGCAAAACCAAAGAACCCTAACATTCTTCAGAAAGATATTTACAAACTCCAGGAGCAAATACATTTAAGGCATTTGAGCCATGCTCGTGTGAAATTTCTTAGATGGAAAGGACCAAAGTATTTGGAAAACCACTTCAATAAATTCTTAGCCAAAATAATCTCAGGGAATAGATGCTCCACAGAGATAAAGAGAAGTGCGCACAAACACCATTTCTCTTCCCCTGCCTCAAATGAAAGAACAGTAAATAGGAGTGGCAGCTCCTTGAGGCTCATTTTTTTTCCCTTGACAAATTTCTCTGGCAGCAGAAGCCCAGAAAGGTTCACTGGAGCATCCTGATAGACCTCACAGGAAGGCTGGGAATACCTGCTTCTTGAAGATGGAACTTGGTGTGGGCATTTGTCTCTAGACAGATTATCATGAAGAGTGCCTAGGAGATCGTTAAAGGCTTCATGGTAGGTACAGTTCAATAAAGCTCCACAATTGCTTTATAATTCAAAGGATCAAGGGGATAGGCTTGAGCATTAAAACTAAATAAAAATATTGAGGTACTTTTGGTACTAATGGATGGTTTGGCAGACTGGCTCACAGTGAGGTGAGATGAGCTTTGTTCAGTTGAACCATCAGCCCAATGTCTAGCCAAGTCCTGGGTACTGTTTTAAACATATCAGCACCTGGAGGCTGCTGAAGCCAGAGTCTGTGAAGGCTGGGTGTGTGGGACTGCACACACACACCAAGAGCCAGGGGCAGCGCCTCACTGAGGGTCCAGTGACTTCACAGGGGAAGAGGACTGGTCCAGACAGGAGTGATGCTAACACAAGCTGGTTTGGGCCAGAACACCTATCTGAGCCACAGGAATGCTGAAGGCAACATCAAACTACACCTCTTTGCCTTGGTTTCAGTTTTTCTGTTTTTCTTATTGCCTTAAGGAGAGTCTGAAGTGCTATGTGTTCCCCATGGGTGGTGGTGGGGTCCCACTCTATATTCAGGCTCCCTTTTGCAGCAGCAGAATCTGGGAGTTCCATGGGGCCAAGAGCACCCTGTAGTGCAAAGCAAGTGGCAACTGTTCTCTCTGTCTCCCACCTTCCCCAGTGGGGCTTGGCAGTGCGGGTGAAAAAAGGCGCTGCTTTTCACAGGCTGGGGCTTGCATTAAGCATAAGGTGAGAGCTGTGGCATTAGCTTATGTGACAGACACACCTCCAGAGACACGGAAACCAAGATGTTTGATACCAGCAAGAGTACCAGACTTGCTGAGGCACACAGGAAGTTTGCACTAGATGGGGTGCAAAACGAAGAGGATGGAGGTCATTTTGCTTGCCATGCCTACCCAGAGCCATCAGGCTGCAATAGAAGTCAAGATTATGTCGTGCTTCGGGCCAGACAACCCGGGGTAACTCTGAGCAAAAGGAGATAGAATTTTTATAGAAAGCGTGAAAACTGAATACATGAAAAAGTTGTATGGTGGGGTTAGCACTACTGTTGTTTAACAAAGAAAGAGCTGCCAAACAGAAACCATTTTTCTTGTGGTGTCCCTGGTGACGTTTTGGTGTGCAGTGCCTAGAGTCCAGGCAGCAGTAAGGCAGGGCCAGAAGCAAGAAGAGGGACTTTACTCACAGCACAGTTTCTCAAGCCAAGTGGTTCAGAAATTGGTGGCCCTGTACATTCAATAAACACTAACATATCAGAACAAATCCAAAGTTCTTATTCTACAGATCAGAGCAAACAAACACACACCAAAAAAAGGAGTTACCAGTGTGAACACTGGGTAATTTGTGTTTGACTTGGCCCCAAAATCATGCTGTGAGATTCTCAACCTGACAGCATCAGCTGTGGTTTTTTTATTGAGAAGATTTATGCAGCCCTGAAAGGGAGGATCTGGCAATTAACAGAAACAAGATTGTCAACTGTGGTGCATTGTTTAGACATTGTAGAAAATTATGTACAAACCATGTGAAAAAAACATGTATGCTGCTGGTGGCAAAAGGACACTCAAAAGATGTCACCATTAAGGTTGTTTCATTAAATTTCCAGTTTTGGGGCTGACATTTTCATTCCTAGGAATGTACAAGCTTTGAATAAGCACAGAAGTATGAGATGCAGCAAGCAAAAGTGTGAAGCAGCTCCATGCATAAGAATTTAGACAACATTTCACTTTCACTTTAATTTATTACAGTTTCCTCATGTTTTTTTAGAGTACTCCCCCCGCTTTTATATAGGATGTAATCTGTTTGAAAACACTGAGTTGCATGATGCCTTGCATATTTACAGGAGTAAGTCTATTTTAGCATATGTAAATAGGATAGTTTGACTAGTACTCAATTTTTGGTGCAAAACCTTGCAGGCATGATTTTCAAAAACAGGAATCCAAATGCAGGCTTCTGAGACACATCTATATCGCATCTATATAAATAAAACTACTAAATTCTAAATATGGCTTAAATGGTTTAAAAAAGAGGTGAAATACTGAGTTGCTGAAAGTAACATAGCTGCATTAGGAGGGTGTGTTCACCTCGATGGAGACCTTCTGAACAGCACCATGCTGCTTCCAGGGTCCACACTAGCCTGGGTAACCTTGTACAGCCCTTTATGCCATGCAAATGCATCCAAGAACTCTGCATGAAAATGTGACATCCGAGTTAGCAGATCATATTTGGTTTTACCATGTGTGTTTCAGAACAGCCACATTTCTTATTGTCCTGAATTTGGCTGGGACAGAGTTACTTTAATCCGTGGTAGCTGGTACAGTGCTGTGTTTTGGATTCAGTTCGAGGATAATGCTGATAACACACTGATGTTTTGACAGTTGCTAAGTAGTGCTTACCCTTAATCGAGGATTTTTTAGTGTCTCATGCTCTGTCAGCGAGGAGTGGCACAAAAAGCCAGGAGAGAGCACAGTTTGTACTGCTGTCTCAAACTGGCCAAAGGAGTATTTCATATCATAGAGCATCATGTCCAGTACGTAAACTGGGCGAATTAACCAGAATTAGCCAATCTCTGCTCAGGGATGGGATGGATATTGATCAGCGGATGGTGAGCAATTGTATTATGCATCGCTTTTTTCTCTTGGGTCCTGTTATTCTCTCTCCCTCTCCTTTTAATTACAATTATTAATATTATTAGTATGTTTATAATTGTAATTATGTTTTGTTTCAATTATTAAGTTGTTCTTATCTCAGCCCACGGGGTTTACCTTTCCTTTCCAGTTCTCCTCCCCTCTGGGGGCAGGGAGGACGTTGTGTGAGAGAGCAGTAATGTGGTGCTTTGTTGCTGGCTGGGATTAAACCGCAACACTTATCGTGGCTACAGTGGAAATTTAGGACACACAAGTGTTTTGTTCTTCAAGGCTTGGCTCATAAGAGTACTTTTTGACAAGCTGTGACACTGTTAATGCCCATGGAAGTGCTTACACTACGAGTAACAGCTAGTAGGAATACTATGGATAATGGTTAACTGCAGAAGCAGCACCCTCTTTATTTAGTCCCTTCTCTGGGCTATTTTTGAGCAACTGTTGTTTATTGTCATTATTGGGTTCAAAAACTGACTTTCTTTATTCTCTTTCCAAAAGACAGAGTAAATCAGGTCTGACATTTGAAGCAGTGTATTTACAGCAGCACGGAGCATGTGTCTCTGGAGCATGGCTGTAATGGAAAACAGAGAACAGCAAAAGCCCTGCTTATGTTTGTCACCCAGGGGAACTGAAGAGCAGGATGGCTTCCCCACCATCCTATTTTTCCTTCTTTTTTTTGTAAAAACATTTTGAAAAGGAATATTAAAATGGGTTGCTCTTCTTTCAGATCTAGGCCCAAGGAATTTCACATGGGGGTATTAGTAATTGAATATTGCATCCACGTTGGATGAGTTTTGTCCCTGTTTCCCCAGGAAGGGAGGAAGCACCAGTTGTCACTGCTTCATTAATTGTTCAGTTTCTCTCAGTGGTAAAGGGACAAATTCTAAATTCCAACTGGCAGAGTTTGCAGGGGTGTATAATTTATGAGGCGTGAGAAACTGGAAAGATAACTACAATCAGTATGAGCAAGAGAAAAACATCCAGCTTGCAATCTCTACCACACAGCATAGCTGCCCATGGTTAGTTATCACACTGCACATATTTTTTACTTTCCTAAAACCTAATTCTCAAGGTTTTGTCGTTTTGTTTGTGTTTCATTTGTAAGGACTACGGGTTTTTTTTAGGCTGGAAGGATTCTCAAGGGAAAGAGGGACAGTTTGGAGAAAACAAGATTGAAAAGGTATTAAGAAAAAAAATTATATCTTGCCAAAACCATATCAACACTATTGAATATTGTGGAGGGTGGAGGATATGTGAAAGAAGAGGTAGGATTCTCACACTAGATAGCTCCTTACTGGAAATGGAAATGGTCTGAAAAAAGGCAGGCAAGGCAGGCATCCTTTCACAAACAAGAGGGGAGAGGAAAGGAAAGCAGAAATGAAGGGATTGTGGGTACACATAACTATTTCTATTAGTTTTTAACTTTTCTAACCAAGCTATCTGCATTACTGGCAGTATCGCCAGAATGCAAGCCAGGTGTCTGCAGATTTGCATAGATCTACAAATGTTTAGTGATATCTGAACCATTGTGCAAAGGCAGATTGGATGATATACAAAGGGCAAATATAAATACATAAATACTTCAGGATTTAGAATAATTTCTTATCCATGTGTATCCTCCTTCCTTCTGCCTGTGAATTATGCTTCCTCCCTTCCAGCAGGAGACTTTCACTCCAGTGTCACATCACCGTGAAGAAGTTTCTCTTGATGAACAACCTCACAGCCCCATCTCCCCCACTAAGTTAACTATAGTCTCCAACTTCACTTACTATCTCCTTCAGAAAATCAGGAATTCCAGCCCACTCCTGAAGCAAACCAACCTTGAGTTCTGTACAGCTTGGCCAGATATGAACACAGATAACATTAGTTTCTTAGTTATGTTATATGTTTCCAATAGCTTTCTTAAATAAGAAGCATCTGGCTTAAACAGCACAAAGCACTGGTGCCAGCATTGCTAGGAGGGCTTTGGCAGAGACCGTGGTCTCTGTTCTTGGAGGTGTCGTGGGCTGCAGACAAGAATTTATGTTGTCATGTAAAGAGCTCTAGCCTGGCACACAGTCTGTTTGTGCAATTCTCTGTTACATACTTCTATTTATGCAGAACTTTTTTCTGGGGTTGAAGAATTGAGCAAAAGATGAAGCAGACTTCAGCTCAGCATCTCCAGTGTGTGTGCATAACTAAGAGGTGATACCTCAGCCTATGCAGCTGCATGTCCTCAGAGCTAACTTCATCCGAGATGGTCCTCTTCCCAAATGAATGTGGGATGGTTGGGAGAAAATGCTGTTGAAGGGGCCACAGGGCCAGAGCTTAGTGTAGATCTCACTCACCATCATCAGAGTTGAAGCACTCTCAGACAATGAAGATTTGATTTCATCTCCATCACCTCTTGTGGAATAATATGAAAATTCATTTAGCTTGACTTCATGCATTTTTTATGTGTGTCTGAATTTCACCCTTAAGTCAGAATAATGTTCCTGAGTCTTTCCTGTTAAAGCCGTATAGGTATCTCTAGAACATAAAATATGCGCACGGAAGGGAATCTGAAGGTAGATTTGTTAGACTATCAGTCCTGCTGGAACTATTTCTAATTGGTGTGGCAGGCTTAGGTTTCCAGATTGTAGTCCATGCATTATTCCTCTGTACTGTACTGGAGTAGCAGGCAGGGTGGTAGCACACAGAATTATTTATCAGGATGAATATAATCAAGTTTTGAAGTGAAAAGTGCAAGAAAGGAAAATAAATATCCAATAGAGCAAAATGGACTAGGATTGTTATTTACTGAAAAGATAAGAGAATTTACATATGAAAAAGCATGACAGAAAAAATTATCTTTTCCCAGTGCAAGTAACAGTTTTAGCTGATCTGCTGTCAGAAAATGTTTCCTAAACTAATTTTATTTAAAGCACCTCTGAGAGGGCAAACTTTCTAGCAATCAAAGAATTTTGTTAGTTAATTTACCTTGATTAGCATGGTACTTTTCAAAAAGTGCTAATCAATTTTAACTTCTAGTAAACTGGAAACACCACATAAATTGCTGTTACAGTCTTAAACGGCTGATCAGTTCTGAAAATCCAAATCAGTGTGTATTTTTATACTATTCTCTTTCAGTCATTGTTTGGAATGTCTTTCTTGACCTTGAACTGTGAGAGAAGAATTTCTGTGTAAAATAGAGAAAAAGATGCCACACTTCAGGGTTGCAATTTTTAGTTAAAATATCAATATATAAGAGATATGAAGAGAAAAAATGCTTTTAGTAAGTAAGGTGCTCATAAGGTGACTTTTTTTCCATCCAACAGGCATTGTTAGGCGTTAGGCTGCAATGTTCTTTAAGAACACAGTGCAAACTGCTGAGTATGTTACAGCAATAGGTTTACTGAAAAGTTACAGCCAAAAAAATTCTTGCTATGCAATCCTTATGTTTTGTAAGCATAGAAGTATCCAAAGAACACCATGAAATAATTGATAGTGCCACTACATATGAGTTTTCTATGCGCCTCTTTCATTTTCCATGTTGTCACAAATAAGCCAACCATAGGTCTTTAGGAGTATAACTGTGCCTGAAAATGATGAATTTGCAAATGTTAAAGGCATAGACACTTTTTAGCAACCAAATCTAATCATCAGCCACCTGGAGCTTCTTCCACTTAGACATATATTAGAAGAATAGAGAGACTGGCTCTCTTCTGTAAAGAAGAAAAGTCCCGCTCCTAAATTCATTGATACATTCTATTGTACTAAACCTACACATACTTTTTTTCTCTGTTTTTTTTTCTAAAAGAAACATATAGAACAAGTTAGCAGAAGGGAGGCCATCACAGATACTGATTTGGCAAAAAAAAATCCTTTATACTGGAAAGAAAATGTCACGAGATAGACCAAGTTCTGTGAAAAAATGGCAAACAACCTGGTGCAATGTGCAATAGCAGCAGAGTAGTGCTGGCTTCCCCCAGAAGACACTGGTGCATGAAAATATCTCCTGATTTATGAAGCAGCAAGTTAAGTCGGGCAGCCAGAGGCCAGACAGTTTTGCCCAATCTCCCCCAAATGGCACCCAGCAAGGAACAGACTGTTAAAACTGCTTGTGGTTATACAGATGTCTACACTGGTATATAAGTTTTCCTGTTCTTCCTAGACAGTTCATGGAAAAATTCAGAATATCCTGTTTAAGCTATATTACTTTTTTTTCAGGAGCAGTCCTCATTTGATTGCATGTAGAGCCCAGACAGTCACCTCAGATAGGGGCTTTTACTTACGTGATGTGCAGACTTCTCCCCTGAAAGGTCCAGTGGTGTTTGAGCACCATTTGGATCCTTGCTTGGATCTATCTTGGCTTGTGGCCCTGTGTGCCAGTGCTGCATATTTGGGGCCTGTGTACTGGGGAGAATTTCCAAGATATTCCCATTGCTCTCAGCTGTGGTGTCCCAGTAAAGCATGTTCAACTCCATTTCTTCAGCCACTAATTCATATGTAACCTACCTGATATGTATTAATCCAGGGCCTATGGCCTGCCTTTCTCTTGGTTCTGCTGTTCTTATATGTACACGGTGAATTTCCCAATATCCTTACTCAATAAAGAAGTTCCTATTAATTTCTGTTTGGCTGGGCAGAGAGAGTCTGAGCTGTCTGTGCCACTTCTATTTACTGGAGACATACACAGCCTAAGAAAATGCAAAGTGAAAAGCTTTCTTCTGATGCTGTTTTTGTGCTCTTTTCCTTCCAGTCATGTGCTATTTTCCTTCCACAATCTGGATCCTCAGGTTGAGTTCCATTGTAGCTTGGACAGCAGAAGGCAAAAGAACTTATGGCTCCTTCACATTCATCAAAACACAAAAGAAATTGTGTGTCCTTCATCTATTAAAAGCAATGTTATTTTCAACTTCCGAGACATTGATAAAGGCTGAGAAAATATAGTTTAGAAGACAACGTGTTTGTGTCCCAGAATTATCATCATTAGGAGAACTCAGTTGTTTGTCAGTAACTGGTATAGCACATGTGCAAAAAATGATGGTAATCCAAAATATCAGAATGCTGTTAATAAATATTTGATGCTCAGAAAGTGAAAGTAAACATGCTAATAAGTTTTCCTGCAAAGGATGATCCACTTCTATGGTGTCAGACAAATGGCAGGGCTTATCGATGCTTCAGGACCTGAAAGATCAATGCTGAAGGCAACAACATAGTCTCAGTGGTGACCCTGATGGCTCAAAATGCTACTGCATGATGTTCCACTTGGTGAGAAAAATTAGGTGGAATCAGCCTGGTCTTTGATGTGAGCCCATGTGTTTAGCTCACAAAGTCCTGTTTCCTTCAGAAAAGCAGAGGTAGAACACACAGAAATGTGACCAAATTCCCAAGATTTTCTCATCTACCATTCAGTCCAAAGTGCCTCCCCATCATGCCTGTCCCTTAGGCCGTGCTCTCAGTGCCTGCCCCAGCTGTGTCTTGTGCATCCTTCCAACTTCTCATTGCCTCCTACCATTAACATGCAAAACTGTGACCAGCCGAAATCAGCTCATCCACCAGGTGCCTTGCACGCCCCTTCATTTTGGATAGTAGTTGAATGCCTACACAGAGAGTTAAAGTCACTTTTCTTCATAGAGGACGGTTCCTGGGTTTTACGCTTAGCTTAAGCCAAGGGCATCAGCTTCCTCGTCCCATTCCATTTCAGTGGGTAGGTGAGATTCATCTTGCTTCTATCTCAGCTCAGAACACTTTCAGGCTGCAAATCACCTGACTATTCAGATGTCTAAATTGGGATGAGATGACTTATAGGCTACAATTTTTACCATGGGAACTTTGGGTGACCTGCTGAGACATAAACAGCTGTGCTCTAAGTGTCCGAATTTGGCCAGAATAACTCATGCAGTGACAGTGTGAGGAGACTGCCTCAGACTGAGGTAAAACACAGAGGTAACACAGGATAACCCAGGCTATAGGTAGGCCATCAGCTCTGAGGAAATATTGGACTTTGAAGATATACCATCACTGTTATGCCAAGCAATTGGATGCTTGAAGAGATGACCTGAAAGCTGATAAACATGGGTTCTGTCAGGAAATGGATGTGTGGAGAAAAGCATGCCTGGGACATTGACTCCTGAAATGCTCTGCTCTGCTCATGGACAGTGATTATGAGACTCAGTGCATTCATTTCCCTCAACAGCACAATGAAAATTACATCCAATGATGTAAAATTAAATCCAAGTTAATAATCATTAAGCTATTGGTCACAGCAGCAAAAATATAAGCACTGTGTGTATTTGAAAGATGGAATAGAGGAAAAGAAAATAAAAGTGAGAGATTAAACTGAATTGTGGGAGATTGAAAAAGGAGAGAATTAACAGAAGACTGAATGGGAAAAGAGAAGACAGGAATTGAATGAAATGGGCATTAAAGTAGCAAGAGGGCACAACCAATATACAAATTGTCATACCTGATCTGTGCCACTGCCTTGGACACCTAGCATCCTGTTTCTGCTAGAAACTAGGATTAGGTGCTTCAGAGGATGGTGCATGAAATCTGTCTATTGAAAACCTGTGAAATAATCAGCCTATACAGGAGGTCTCCTCTTAAAAGAGATTATTTGAAGTCTTGGAGCATGAAAGATGGGTGAAAACTGAGGTGAAAAAAAAAATATAAGGTGAAGATAATTGAGGGAGTGAGGGAAAGAACAAACTGGGATATAAAAGGAGCCCAGAAGATCATAATTTATTTTCCTCTGGTGCTGTGCTCAAGAGATGATCCAACTCAAAGTCTTCATGTTCAGCTCCTATACAATGTGCAGGAGAGCACATTACCTTTTATGAGAATGTTTTATATAGTTTTATGTGGTGCTTGTCAATGTTGTAGTACTTCCAAGTTACCAGGTTTGGTCCTCCTCGTAATTCGATTTTTTTAAATGAATCTAGGTCTTTTTGAACCTAAATGACTCTATAATTCACTGCTTAATCCTCAAAAGATTTTTTTAAAAACTGTCCCTGTCCCTTCTTTATATCTTCTCTGCTTATTAAAACTAATCTGAAATACATTGACTTGACTATACTGAAGTTGCTCATTGCCCTTTAAAGCTCTTATTTCAAATCTGTAATTTGCACAATTTGTATTGCATACTTACTCTGGTATCTGCCATCAGGGCAGGAAACTTTCTCAGCTGACATGCACTATGTATAGACATCTGTCAAACAACCCCACTGTGAGCAGCACTTGCCCCAGCGCAGTTCCAGGAGGAGTCTTAGCTCAGGCAACCCCAACCTACCCTAATGTTTTGGCATAGAGAGGGAGCCTACGCAGGGCTACACCTCTCCAGAGAGTAAAGCAGATGCTGCACTCCATGCTTACTTCGCCAGCACTGCTCATGGTACCTGAAATAAGATACACGGAGCTCAGAGAGACCACAGGAACAGAGTTATCCAAGTATTTTTACCTTAGCAATTCAAAACAGTGCAAAACACAGCAGCCCCTGAAGAGTAATTTCTTCCAGATGAGTTCCTCTCATGATGGCCCTAGCACCAGGATATAAGAAGTGACAACCAGACCAGGCCTTATGCACCTCTGCATGCCAGATATTTCTTGAGGAGGAGGGGGACTGGGGAAGAGAAGCTGCTGCCTAACAGCATCCAGCTTGTGCAGAGAGAAGGGAGCATATTTGAATGGTTTAGTACAAATACATCAGCTCCTGGCAGGATATTGAAACTGATCAGTGGGCTCTGTGATCAGCATATCAGAGCTGACTGATGTGCCAGTAGTGTCAGCCTGTTGTCAGGGATAATTTTTTTTGTTTATGGTTGTCACTTCAGCTGGAGATTAGATATAAGACCTACTAAATTTGCAGCATTGTTATCTTGCTGTGGACATAAGCTTTGAAACATGCCTTGGACAAAAAATATTACACTGGAGGAAATAGTTCCTATATACATCCTATATGGCCCAGATTGCTTCGGTTTCTACACTGTAATTTGCTTATCCTGCAGTAAAAACTGGAATACCATCATACCAAGGAATCCTATTCAAGAAAGCATGCAATTTTCTCATATTCGGAGAAACAAAACCCTTTAAAGACAAAGTGAAAAAGAGAGCTAGAAAAATTTCCCATGTTACCATAGCAGACTGCCCCTTTATATTGTTGATTTAAATGGCATGCCTCTTTTCATATTGTGTTACTTTTTCAGTTTCTGCCCCTCCTTGAGTTTAGCTTCTGGGATTTTGCCATTTATAATCCAGTGTTCTGCTTCTCTGTTCCAAGACTTGTGTTGCTTACTTTGCCCAAGCCTGTAAAACCAGATGTCCATCTTGCCATGACAAATTTGCTCAGGGTCAGCAGGGTAAAAAGTCTGACAGAGGAATCATAAAGAAAAACAAATGCACAAAGACATGAACATAGTTTCTCCCCAAGCACAACTAAGTCAGGTCTAGGCTCAGCCTATGTTTAAGGCATAGCTACCACTGTATGTGCTTTGGGGAGAGAAGTGAAGTAGTACTGGAGGAATTTGAATATGCTGTACAGAAAACACCCTTGTTTGTCACGCACCTGGTAGATCCCCTTGTCACATGAACATCTGAGAGTAACAGATTGCTTTTTCTCTGCAATTCAGATTAGAAATTCTTGGCAAATGAAATAAAGGAATGAATGTTTTCTAAAAATAGTCAATTTGTTTTTTCTGTGATAAACAAAGTTATGTGGACCCAAATTAACAGCAATATGTTTCATATTTTCAGTTCTGACTGCTATGTGTATCTCATCAACTGATACCTTTATTCATAGGACACAAAAAATAAAAGTGCAAGAGTAGCATTTTTCAGAGGATGATAAAAAGAGGACGGCATTTCTAGAAAATAAATTTGTCCTTCGTACAAAGTGAAAGAGCTGGGGGACAGAATGAAGGATGCTGTGAACTGACTCTCTTCCTCCTAAAGTGAGTTGTGAACATTTGTGCCTGGTTTAAGGCAAACGCTGGTGATATATTAGCCTCTCATGAACTGGAGAAGAAAGGTGCTTTTGTGGAACAGGTGATAAGACAGGACACAATCCCCCCCAGTCAGTCCTTGACAGGTTTCCTGAGTGATACTGAACATGTCACTTTGAGACTCATCCCAGCTGCCTTCAGCCTCATAAAGTTAGTCATCTCCCTTAAAGTACTTAAAAGGAGAGATATGGGCATGTCCAGTAAGTAATTAACTCCACTGATCTGAGAAACCTCCTAAAGTCAGGATGATCTGCCCAGCAGACAATTTGGCAGATGCAGCCTGGCATCCGGCCACCCGCCCTGCGCTCTGTCTGCTCCGGCGGGCAGCTGTCCAGCGCTCCGTCCGGCCTGGGACAGGGCGATCTGCTCAGGCTGGCAGCTCCTCAGGACAGGCTCTGTCTCATGCAGCCTGCTCATAGAGCGTCGGGTGAGACAGTGCCCTGGGTGTGCTCTGAGACTGCTTAGCAATTCTGTAGTAATAAGTGAATAATAGCAGCAGAGTGTTGCTTCAGGCTTGGTAAAATTCAGGTTTTATCGCAGGAGGCATCTCAATGCAGAGAACTACAGGGTGTGAACAGCCATTCTAACAGTGCATCTTCTGTTGTTTTGTGCCTCAGCTTCTGACATTCACAAATCCAGTGATAATAAAATGAGGAAAACTGGCCCCACCAAGTGAAATATGCATTTCCCTCTGTCTTTTTTTACATTTCATGGTTGGAAGCTCAGTGTCATGAATCTGACAAGGTAAAGCTTTCTGGATCTCTGTTATGCTGGTTTCTCCAGTGATACTGATAGCATCCATGAAAGTGCACCAGGAGTACCATGTGCCTGAGCACGTCCAGAGGGCTTTCATGGTTTGTTCAATCACACTGGAAAGTCCCACAGGAGTGGTTTAATTAAACAGAAATGTATCTTTTCATTTAATTGTTTCTGCTCCCCACACACACTTTACCTCTACTGCTGAACCTTGTGGGTATTTAAGCCAGGAAAAGGTTGGTTTGAGACAAGAGGTGTGTTTCCAGGAGCGTGGCTAACCCTCAGCACCCCATCTGAGGGACAGTGGTCAGTGGAGGCTGCCACGTGTCATCTGTGCTCTCCTTCTTGTAACCACATGCACATTCCCAGCTTGTCATAGGAGCACAGAAAAACCTGCTCTCAGTGAACACCGTGGTGGTGGCTTCAGCCAGTGTCTCTCAGCAGCTGGGATGGGAGAGGAACACTGGCACAGCAGTGGGTGGTACAGGCTCAGCTGGCAATTGGAGTGGACAGACCACTCCTGCTTGAGAGAACATCTCCAAGGAAGCCAGGGTCATGCTCAGAGCACAGCCTTGCCCTCTGCCCAGTCTTCCTGTGTGTCCTTAGATAAAGTTCACCCCATATCCCCACCTGCAAAAGAGGATGACATAATTTTCCTTCTTCCTCCCTGCCTCTTTTCTCTGTCTGCCTCAGTGGCCCATCCTCCTGTCATGGTTTATCAGGTGCAGGACAGCATTGGTGGGGTCACTGCTGAAATGGAGAGAATTATGGTTTGTTAGAGGCCCTGTGATTTAACCGGACTGGTCCCTACTTCTACAGGGGTTAGAATCACTGAAACCCTATTCCCATCTCTGCTACAGACTGATGAGGAGCAAGTGCAGCTCTCTTTCTGATCTGACACAGATTACAAGCCAGGTGCCTTTGGCAGGCTCAGCCTAATCCCTCATGGGATCTCCTCTCAGGAAAGTCACAACAGCACACGCTTTGGCTCTATCTGTACTAATGGTACTCGACACTTAGAAAACCCAAGGCACCAGAGCAGCGGTAGGTTTTTAGATCAGGCTGCTCCAGTGGCATACTGAGGGGAAATTCTGTCTGCTTCTCTATGCCTAATTCTTGTTAGCACTGCCCACTTTTCACAGCAAAACTGAGGCACACAAACTGCGCTGAGAAGAAGTGTTTGCCACTATCACACAGGAAGATTTCTGATCCAAATAATTGTTCTTGAGCTGGCCTCGAAATTTTCAAACCTTTCTCATATAAGTTGACGTTCACCCCATTTATTTCCTGCCTCCATTCTTTAAGAAATTAAATTTTACAGAAATAAAAGAAGCACATTGAGAATGGATGCACGTTTCATTTAGTCTAATTATACACAGTGAAAAGTTTCCATTTCAACAAACCTCATTGATATTCTGCTGTGAACTTGACTGGGGGGAAAAAAAGCACTAAAGGAAATTTTACCAGTCAATTAACTTTAACTAAAAAACCCCTTTTGTGGATTTAAGAATATTTCATTCTTCACTTTAATTTCTTTCCCCTCTTGCTACGACTGCTGTAGTGATAAAACATCTCCCTGGATCACCCTGAGATTCTGCAAGGGTTGTAGTACCTAATACTCTGATCCAGGAGCTAGTGTTATTTTATGGATTAATTCCAAATAGCAGGATATCATGTGTCAATATTGCATTGGGCTTTGTGTTGTATGTGAACAGGCCGCCTCTTAGGCCTCTGGGAGAAATACTTATTTCTCTCACATATGTGGTTAAATCTTTCAATATTTCATGACCTCTGTCACTAATGCACTTAGACTCTACATGATCTTTACAAACAGTGTTCATAAAACTTATATATACAGGGGTTTAATAGATCTGAGAGCAAGCTCAAGAATCATAATGTGAAACAATGAATAATTTATTAGAAAATATAGAAAACCTCAAAGAGATAATGAGACAAGAGTATTTTTTACTCACAAACCATATGAACATTGTTCTCTCAGAAACTTAAATTCTGCGAAGATTTTCTTTATCACTATCAGTAATACATAACTTGAAAATAATGAAAGTATATTTTTGCAAGAGTTAGTATCTTTGTTAGTACCTTTTCAAGCAAGGAAGAAAACAGTCTGAACTAAACCTGCTGTAGTAATTGGCTGTGCCATGACAATTAGAGTGTTGTCATCACTTTCTGCATTCCCAAATATGAAAAATTCTTGATTTAAAGTTTTTAATTTTTATCCGTGGCCTAAAGAGTATAAACACTAATAGTATTTTATTGCTTAAGAGTCTAAACATTGGAAATACAAAGTTAAAATGACACCAGAAAACATGGTAATCACTGTAAAATAGAGAATAATGCAATGATTTGAACTTAGTCCCTGCATGTATAATCATCATCTTCTGAAATTTTTAATCTGCAGTCCTGATTAAGAAACTGAACAGAACTTCCCTCAAAATATATGATAAAGACATGTCCCTGAATTGTGCAAATAAAAATCTGAGATGAGTTTGGGAAACTTGTCTATAATATCAGTAGATGCTCATCTTTGTTCTTTTGAGCTACAGTATGCTGTAAAACTCCTCTTTCTGTTCAGCACAGGCTCAAGTCAGCCTCCCCAGTGTGCTGTGAGCTGTGAGCTCACACCATCCTCATCTATCCTGCAGCAAGCAGAACTCCATGGTGTGCTCCATGATGAATTTGAATACTTTTCATTCAAATTAAAATGAAATGCATTCCTGTGTGTCTGTGTTGTAACAATGTCAATTTTTTTACTAGTTGCATCAACTAAGAAAACTAAGAATCACTTTTTTCTTCCTTTTCTTCCTTTTTTTTTTTAAATGTCTTCTTTTTCTTTGTGTTTCTGAAATAAGGTAGCAACTGATCCCTTCAAACGCTGGTATCCCACCCAATATTATATAAGATGATCTGGTACATCAGCCAAGGTTCCCCGTGACAGCCAGCTTTAGACCTGGGTTGCTTTATGTCTATTCCTTTCTTGCAGGAATACACGTTGCCCAAAATCCCCACAGCACCAGCTCTTCCTTCACCAGGCCACTGACTCCAAGGAGGCATCTAGACAGATTTTGCTGCAGATTTCACAGGTTATTATTGCAATATTCAAAGCACAAGCCTTGCAAACTCGGAAAAGACATGTTTATGAGATTTCAAAAGGGGGCACCACTATCTAGTCCTGCCCTCAATCCAGAATTGTTTCTCAGTCATCCCTCTCTTCTGACACTATTAGCAAAATAGAGCCAATAAACTTAAAGATATTTACTAACTTGAAATTACTGGAAGGGTTTAGGGGAAAATTTGAAACTGTGTCATACTGATTATCACTTTTGGGGGGTTATTTGATGGTTTTTGTGCTGGAATGCAATAGTACAGTACTGTAAATTGGCACAGTTACTAATGTAGCTGCTAAAATATTCCACACCATAATATATGAATTTGTCATTA
Organism: Edolisoma coerulescens; assembly: GCA_013397115.1. Taxonomy (NCBI): domain Eukaryota; kingdom Metazoa; phylum Chordata; class Aves; order Passeriformes; family Campephagidae; genus Edolisoma; species Edolisoma coerulescens. The sequence goes on from VWZW01005957.1 coordinate 396,453, forward strand.
GGATTCTTCTCACATCCAACAAAGGGTGGAGATTGTCCTTGGCCCTCCTTTTGTTGCTGATATGTTAGTTGATGAATGAGAAAAAGTGTTAAGAAACAAGTGTGGCAGAGGGTAAAAAAGCAACAAAATAAGTACTACAATATCAACTGACAGAAAACATTAATTGAAACAGGGAAAGCCATTATGGCCAAGGGTAGGAAAGAAGACAATTTTAAGAATCTCTGCACTATTTCCTTGTGCCAAACAAAAAACCAGCCTGCTATTCTGGGTGTTGCATAGAAAAGCGTGGCATTTGAAGCAAGAGAAGTTTCATATGGTAAAGCTGTGTGACATTTGTCAGTTAAAATTTTTTGAGGGCCAGAAATGCAGATTTTTTCCTGAAAGTTTTAATTAATTCATTTCCTTTTCATTGAATTGCTCTTTTTCACTGAAAGAAAATAGAGAAAAAAAATGTGTTCTGTTATGACATTTTCCAAGCGAAATTATTCATTTTTCAATCATGATTTTCAATTTGAATTTCCCTTTCTCTTCTCTCTTTTTGGAAGGAGGAAGGGAAGCACATATGTTTCAAAATTATTGCAACTGGAAAGAGCTGTTTCAAGTAGAGTTGAAGACATTACTTTAATAATTGAAAAAATAAATTAGAAACTTTTATTCAACTCAGAACACTTTTTTAAACACAAATTTGTTTTTGATTTGTTCTGAGTTTATTTTTATTTCTCTCTGGAACTGCCAACAACACTGTCAAGAAGACTGTATATTATTAATGCACTACAAAATGCTCATGGAAGAGGACTCCAGAGATTTTATGTGAACTTTCTGCAAATAGCAAACAAGAGTGAACAAAAACATTTACAATGACAGTGCCCCAAATTATTTTGACTCCACAGTCACTGTAACCTGATAACATGTTTAGTATTAAAGAAAACATCCAGCTTTGCTGCACTTCATAAATAGAAGCACAAACCACTTGCTGCCCTGCAACCAAGTATTTTTCCTTGTGTTTCATTCCTGCAAAAGGGACAAATGAGCCCCTGGGCTTCATGAGGTTTTTTCTTTCTCATATGAGAAATATAATTTTATAATTGCGACCACGTTATGTTCAAACCAGAAAGCTTGCCAGCTTTGCTACATGAGAGCAGTCATCCAAGCAGTTTCTCAAGTCCTGAATATGAGCAAAGAATAGTTATAGCAATTTGTTGTGCACTGCAACAGTAAGGGTTTGTCAGCATTTCAGTGCAAAATCTGTGGACCAAATCCTGATGGCATCACTGAGGAGCTCAATGCTTTTGTCCTCAATGAAATGCTGACTCTGAATTTTATACCCTTGACTTCCTTGATCAGAAATTAAGGAATGATTTCCAGATTCAGATTTTTGTGCTTATTATTCATTCTGAACTTCAGTTAAGAGATTTGTTTTGAAGTATCTTAAAAAGCAGAGTACATTTCTCTCTTGCCACACATCACTCCCCCTGAAGAAAAAATGATTTTGGATTCACACAGGTTTCCTTGGCCTTATTAGATGGGGACTTCCAGTAGAGAAGTGCCAGCAGGATTTATTCTGTAATTAAAAACATTAATTTATTTCTAGCATATACTAGTAGCTCTAAGGTAAATGTAAGAATTAAAAACCAAAACAAATAAACAAACAACACCACTTGTCAAAAAAAGAAACAAACAAAAAAATGCACAGACATGATTGAAGTGAAAAGAGAAGAGAGGTGAGAGGAGTTGAAGGGAGGGGAGTGGAAAGAATTAGCAACAAACTAACAGAAATAATTGTAAAATATTTTTTAAATGCAGAAGATGAAGTTAATTACATCTCAGTATCCTGCCCTCAAGTATGTCCAGAACCCAACACACGAAGTAGAGGAACAGGGAAGGCACACGCAATGCTTTGCACAAGCACTGTCTCAACTTCCAGACACTTGAGGCTGCAGGACTTCTGGAGTGAGTCACACTTTCTGTTTGACCATATCCCATTTCTGCTCCAGGTATATTCTCCTCTTGAAACCCTGCAAACCTTTGGAGTCTGAAAAAAACTCTTTCAAGAAAAGTGCCAGATTTATCACCCCTATTTAAAGAACTTTTTGCTTCATTTGAGCTCTTTTCCCATTGACTTCATGCCAATGCCCCTAATACAGGAGTGTAAAGAGTTGGAATTATTAGGTGAGGATCTCTTTACTTGTGTTGTGTTGTATCATGCCATCAGAGACTGAAACTCAGATTTTAGTTTTCAAGTATGTATGTGTTTATTTTTAATTTAGTGCTTTTCAATACACTGACGGTTTGCAAAGCTGGTGAGGTCTTGCAGCATGTATGGACTTCTTTGGAGCATGGGTACTCTGCATGTTGGAAAAACTTGGCTTGTGAAGATGCCTGATCCATAATGCCAAAAATATTTTACAAGACCGTTGCAGGGATAGATTCTGGATGAATTCTACAGAACGGTGTGAAAATCATGGTTGTGTCTAAATAGGTTCACCAGTAACGTGTTACAGAATCCATAGATCCCAGTGTTAACCATAATCCTATATAACAACAATGGGCTTTATATGGTTGTAAGTACAATAGAAAACCTAAAGGAGGGAGATCTGAAGCATCAAGAAAATAACACGTCCCAAAGAGGTAAAATAATAAAGGGTTAGGTTTATATCTGCAAAAACTGGGAAAATTCAGAGTTAAACCTACCTTTCCTTTCTTAAGTCATCCTACTTCTCTTCAGAATTTCAGAAGTCTTTCAAAATTGAAAGCTTGACTTGCAATTACTGCCTTATACTTCATTTAGCCAGGTAAGGTAATACAGGACTATACAGAGGTTTACTTGTGTGTAGAGATCAAGCCAGAACTTGGGCAGCACTCTAACACAACTTTCCAGGGGTTTTTGACATGCAAGTTATTGGTTTGCATAGACAGATGACAGTACAGCCATGTAAATCAGCATTCCCTAGAGAATGGCAGGATCAAAGCGAAGAGTTGTATCTTGATACAATTGTTCTCAATATGGAGAGATCATTTGAACTGAACATTTAAGCCCTATCAAGCCCTCATTTCCAAAGGCCTCTTTCAACTGAACATAGCCTCAGTAGCCTTAACTAGCACCACTAGATCACTAATAAGGTGCTGAACATTGGCAAAATAATTCTACTGTGTGCAAATGCTTCAGTTTCCAACAGACAATTTTCCAGCATTCTCTATTGGGGTTTGACCTACTTTAGAAAAAAAAAAAAGTATTCATAAAATGTGGGGGAAAGTATAACTACTGGATGAGAGGCCTACCAGGGAGTGTACCTCTGCTAAGTGCATTTGTGCCCAAGGCAAGATTAGCTGAATCTTACGAGGTGGAGATTTAAATATTTTAATATTTTACAGATCATTCTCACTGCCTTTTTTTTTTTTGTTTCATTTTGTTTTGGTGTGGGGTTTTTTTGTGTTTTCCTTCTCCCAGACCCAGAGAAGAGAGACTGCCAATTATTGTCTAAACTCAAGCTTTTCAAATGAAAGCTATTGGTCTCTCCTTGGAATCTCACCCAAGGTCCTACTGCAGATTTTAACTTGTGGAGAGCTCTTATCTGATAGGATTTTTGCTGGCCAGAATTTAAGGAGGACATTCAACCAGGACATAATTATATTATAAGAATTTTCATTGATAAATATTCCTGGCAAACATACTGACCCAAAAGGACTGTGTTGTGTTTTCAGGCCTTTAAAAGGACACCTAAATGAGTTCAGTAGAATAAATCCTATTTCCATAGGTGATGGAAGACAATCCTTGAGATGCCACTGGGACAGCTTTGGGGAGGAAGCATGTATTGGTTTTGGTTGCTTTGGCTATAAGCAAATTGTATACTCCCAGAGCCCATAAAATCAGAGATCAGTACTTCCAGGAAAGGATGTAAAAGGGAAAATACATGATTATAATAATGTGAAAAAAGGAGATATAAAGAGTTCAGGAGAGAAAATAGCAAGTATTTGGTGATAGGATGAAGAGAAAGAGCTATGGAGCTATGTGAGGTATGAGCAGGAAAGAAGGAGTGCAGATGAAACTAGAAATTGTGGATCAGGGAGAAAAAAGTCATGCAGGAGGGAACAGGAAATGATTCAGAATAGCATGTGGGAAAGTAGAAGTAATAAGAAAAGTCCATATATAAGGTAAGTTTACTTGAGAAGAGCCAAAAAACATAAGAAATCTTGTGGGACTGGAGACATCCAATTACCAAGACCTTCAAAAGGCAGGTACTTTGAATCTTTGTATAAATAAAAAATCCTTTGATGTTGAAACCTGTTTTAGAAATAATGTCTTTATGTTTTTCTCCCTTTTTTTTTTTAATTTCATTTTGAACGTACAGGATATTATCTATTAAACCATGAATTTTCTTAACTGTCAGAACTAAATACAAGCACAAGACTACACAGACCAAGAAATGCAGTACAGAGCAATCCAGTGTTCCATAGTAGTTTTTGTGGGTAATCTCTTTTATTTACCCAGGCGAGATTAGCTGCCTGTGAAAACGTTTATTTTCATTAAAATGCAGATATATTCACCACTACAGTTAGTATAGAAGTAGCCCATAAACATATATTCATGCAACCATGCATAAACTTTATAAATTCACTGGCAAATGTTTGCTGGAGCTGCTGTGTTACTGTTCAAACCTGTTACTTTTGCCATTTCCCTAACTAAGTCTTGGAACATTCAGGTATCTGCCTGCTTGATGATAATGGATTAATTAGCTCCTCAGAGAGTCAAAACAAACAAGCAAAAAAAAAGCAAGAAAGAAAGCAAGAAAGAAGGAAAGAGAAAGAGAAAGAGAAAGA
>VWZW01005957.1:401401-497137 GCA_013397115.1 Edolisoma coerulescens
AGAAAGAAAGAAAGAAAGAAAGAAAGAAAGAAAGAAAGAAAGAAAGAAAGAAAGAAAGAAAGAAAGAAAGAAAGAAAAAAAACAAGTATTCAATTTAGTGTGCTAGCAACAACTAAGTAATTAAAGGAAGACAATGAATTTTCCCTAATTAGCTTAACTGTATTCTGTGTGGTGAATCTATGAGGGAGAAGGCATTACAGGACATATCTGAATAAATACTGCACACTCCTGATGTGAGGACGCACTTAAATTTTTATTTTCTCCTAATTTAGCATACTTTTTCATCTCCATATTAGGTGTGACAGTTTTAATCACTATAAGTCTTAGAAAAACATGGTAGACTATTCTTAGTTATCACTAGAATAAAGCAATAATGGGTTTTGTCTACCTACAGAAATAAGGATACTCTTGTACTGGATTTATAATTTGATATTTAGAATCCTTAACCACCACTCTCCCTGTCCCAAAGAGAATGATGACAAGATGCATCTTCTGGGGTTTTTTATCTGTTGCAGGAATCAGTTAGAGTCTGAGGTAGGGATTTGATTTTGTTTGTCATGGTGTGGTTATTAAAACAGCAGGATTACTTATTGAATGCTAAACATTAAACTATTGCTATGCAGCAGTATTTTAGGAGACTGAGAAATGAGGAGGTGATGTTTAGAAAAGCATTTCTCAATGTCATTCTTAGTCAGATATTGAGAATTAAAAAGGAACTTGCCATTATTTCCTTGATACGTGACTAGTGACAAGAGTTGCTGAATCTGGTTCTTGTTTACAAATGTGTATTTGCACATAGCAGCTTTACTAAAAACATTTTGTGATTTGGAATTATGATGACAGTTGAAGCACAAAGGTAGAATCCAGGTCTCCTTCGAAGACTATACACTTACATGGAGGTTTTCACAAAGATACAGAGAGAGCTGAGTCCTTGAAGTACTGTTCAAACTTCTAAATCTTCAGGGTTTTACCATGGTTATCTGCATCATCCCCACTGAGATTTCATTCCCCTGTAGAACTGCAGGGAATGTCTCTGCTCCCTTTGTCTTGTCTTTACTTTGTCTGTCAATGTAAAAGTCTGCAGTTCTTTTTTAACTTGAGGTGCTTCTAGGTCTCCATTCCATGCCAACACTTAGAATGCAAAGTACTGCTGATATTATAAAGATCAACATCTTATTCTAGTGAAAACTCCACACTTACAGAAGTGGGAGGTTGAGAATTATTTTAGATGCTTTATATCTGACTTGAAGCATAATGTTAGCTTCCATTTGGAAGTGTCTTTTCCATTTCTTACATATATTTATGGATGGGTAAATGAATGGACTCTACTCCTGAATGAAAATGAATACAGACCACTTACATCCCTTGAGTGGCACAGGTGCCTATCAGAGTTATCTTAGTAAAAACTTGAGACTCTGCAGAAGCTTTTTTAAAAAATTTTCCCCCAAAGTATGGGTAAAATTACAATGCAGAATATCTTGAATGGAATTTATTTTAACAACATACCTTACCAAAGGTGAGATCAAAAAGTAAGAAAAGTATTACTCCCTGAGAAGAGAGACCACTTTCCTGGGAAAGTGTACTCATTTGTCAAGTATGCTCCCAGAACATGACGACCAACCTGAGGACAAATAATAAGCCTGCACACTCATATCTGTTCAGGTGGAATTGAGAACAGGGCCTTCTTTGTACTAACATGCAAATACCAAGACATCATTTGGGATTTTGAACAAAAAAATGCAGTACATGCTGCTTTATGCACAAATCAGCTGTCAAGATCTGAAATTTTGTCTCCAAGTATCCCTTGACCCTATAATAAAGAATGATCCCTATGAAGATAGCTTGATGAAAAATATGATTCTGCAAAACTTGATGAAAAGAAGTGAAAAGAAATTATCTTCATTGGCACTGAATTAAACAAATTAGTTCTCTTATAGGTCTTAATACTGCAAATAATGAAAATTATAAGCCTTGATCTCTATTGTGATACAGATCTGATTGGTTTTGTTGTTGTCATCTTAAAATCTATTATCACATAATTTCAGTAATTTCAAATAAATAAGCACAAGAAATAAATGACTGTCTTAACTGCCGATCTAAGCACAAGTCTGATTTTTCTTTCACTTCAATGCACAGAGATCAGACGTAGCTCTGCATGCTCATTACTGGGAGAGAACATGAGGGCTGATGAGACTTATGCAGTGAAAAGAAAGGATTGATGGGACCTAGAGGAACAGCAATATGCAATCTATGTAGATTTTCTGTAACATGACTAGAGAAGGAAAAACATTCAGATTTATATATTTAGAGATTCATTAAGTTTCAGAACAGGCAATCCCTTCAGTGCACTTAGAGAGGCAATGTGACCTTTCCATTCTCGATTAATATTCTTCTGTTTACATGTGGAAGAACAGCATTAATCCTTTCAGCTGTCTTCTTTCTGTGTTTAACGTGTTTTACATGAGATACTTCCTTAGCAGGGTGTTCAGGGTCATCAAACTACCAAAAAAATCATATTCCTCTGATTACATTTAGATAATCTAAAAATTTTTATAGCACCTCTGCTTCCCAGAGCTGACCAGCTGTTTTTCTTTATCCATCTATCTTTTATATATATATATAACTACTTGGAAATACATCAAAGTATTTACCAATCATTTTCATTTTTCAATTTCTCCTAGCTTCTCGTTGGACAGAAACTTTCTCCAGCAATGGTTCTGTGTTTGTTTCTACCTTTTTTTGGTATGAACCATGCTGGAATCAACTTACACTTGACTACTTCAGAGCCATTCTCATCTGTCATTGCACTCAGATGTTCATGAACTCATCTGTTTTAAGCCTCTTACCATGGTCCACATCAAGTTTGCATCTGAGGGGCTGCCGTCAATCCACTCATCAACCAGTCTATCTACATATGCCTTTACTTGTGCCAAGGTTTTTTCCCTGCTGCCAGACTAATGTATGACTGGGAAGATGTTTGAAGCCAAAGGGTGGTCATGGTAGGTGAAAGAAACAAAAAGGCTGAATGAGCTCAGGCCCACAGCGAGAGTCAGTATCCTGGAGAGAGAAGCTGAGAAGCCTGCCTGATGCTGAACAGCCAAAATAGTAACCTGGGCCTCAGCAGTCTGGTGGTGAGAGGAAAGCCTCCAATAGGTGCTGGGAAAGGACGAAAGGTTATGGGAAGATATCAGTGCATAAAGTATCATGGTATGAGCAAGAGACATCAGACCATGATTAAATGGAGGGCTAAAAAGGGAAGATTTTATGGGTATGCTACAGAAATAAAAGAATATTTTGATCATTGGGAGGGGTTGAGCTGGCTGACCTAGGTGTTCGCTAAAGCTGTCCCTCCCCTCCTTGGCTGGACAAAGGAAAGAAAACACAATAAAAGGCTTTTGGGTCAGGATAAGGGCAGGGACAGATCACTCATCAGTTACCATAATGGAAAGAAGACTTGACTTGGGGAATCCAGTTTAATTTATTACCAATCATATTGGAGTAGTATAATGAGAAGTAAAGCCAAATCTTGAAAACATCATCCCCTCACCTCTCCTTTCTTTCCAGGCTTAATTTTATTCACAATTCTCTACCTCTTCCTGCCAAGAGGTGCAGGGGGACAGGGAATGGGCGCTGCAGTCACTTCATCACGTGTTATCTCTGCCACTCCTTCCTCCTCAGAGGGAGGACTCTTCACACTCTTCTGCTCCAGTGTGGGGTCCCTCCCATGGGAGACAGTCCTCCAACGCGAGCCCTTCGAAGCAGCTGCAGTTCTTCACAACCTGCTCCAGCATGGGTCCTTTTCCAAGGGGTGCAGTCTTTCAGGGACAGCCTGCTCCAGTGTGAGTCCCCCACAAGGTCACAGGTCCTGCTAGCAAACCTGCTGCAACATGGGCTCCTCTCTCCAGGGGTCCACAGGTCCTGCCAGAGGCCTGCTCCTGTGTGATCTTCCCACAGGGTCACAGCCTCCTTCAGCCATCCACCAGCTCCAGCATGAGGCCCTCCAGGGGCTTCAGGTGGATCTCTGCTCCCCCATGGACCTCCATGGGCTGCAGGGGCACAGCTGCCTCACCATGGGCTGCACCATGGGCTGCAGGGGAATCTCTGCTCTGATTCCTGGAGCACCTCCTGCCCTTCTGTCCTCACTGATCTTGGTGTCTGCAGGGCTGCTGCTTTCACATATTCTCACTCCTCTCTCTGGCTGCTGTTGCTGTTGCACAGGAACTTTCCCACTTGTTAAATTTGTTATCCCAGAGGTGCCAACACTGTCATTGATGAGCTTGGCCTTGGCCAGTGATGGGTCCACCTGTGAGCCAGCTGGCATTTGCTCTGTCGGACATGAAAGAAGGTTCTGGCAGCTACTCACAGAAGCCACCCCTATAGTTCCCCCTGTTGCCAAAACCTGGCCATGTAAACCCAGTACAATTGTGCAATCTGAGCTAAGTAGTGAGAAAAGTGAGCAGCTATCAGCTGTCATGGTTGAATCTTTTTGTTTTAGTAATTTAATAAATTAACAACACAAACTTCTGATGTTTTATTTGGATACTGAGACAAGAAACAAAAAGAGAACACAGACACTTAGAGCACTTCTCATTATACCTCCTCTTCTCAATTTCCCCAACTTTCACCAGAGGTTGTACTCACTTTGTCTCAGCTCTGCCTGTGAGGCGCAGGAGGTTTGCAGTTGTGGGCATGATGATTTCTGTCTGTTACTCCATGTGCATTGGGGGTCTTTTTTCTGATGATACCTGCTTCTTGCTGATTTTCCTCTGCTGCTCTTTGTTTCAGGGTAGCCCAGATTCAGCATGGTCACCCGTGGCTGCGCTGTCTTTTCTGGTGTCCCTGCTCTGGCAGTGTCAGTCCGGGGGCTTCTCCCAAAATGCCACACCTCCAGCCCTCACTGTGCCCAGCTCAGATGCGAGGGTCACCCTGAGCCAGTCCTTGGGCACAGCCTGGAGCGATGCAGTCTGCAGATCCTGGCTGTGTCCCAGCAAGCTCAGTCAGAGGCATTGCACTGTACCAGTGCTGCCTCGAGCTGCTCTGCTGCCTCCTTGTCTCTGCACCGCACTCCTCTGAGCCATGCAAGCATGCCCAGGCTTGTAAAAGCCTGTCAAAAAAACCCTCTTAATCCTCAGAGGAAGGATTTAATTAATTTATTCTACTCTGGCACACATGGTGCATGTTGGACTGCATATTCGATGACCTCATCTATGGCTTATGAGTGTCAGTGTTTTACTGAAGCATATTAACATTTCATTGAGAAAACCACATTAAACAAAGCAGTAGGCACAAATTCAGAATCAATTGGCTAAACGGTAAAAATGTTCATCAACATAATTATAAATAGTTCCTCCTATTGTTGCCAGCTCTGTAGAACTGTATAGATTAGGAGCAACCATATCTGGAGATGAGCTTGTGGCAAAGGATTGAGGTGACATCTACTACTGAATAACATGGAATGCTGCCAAGATAAACTGACACACCATTGTTCTTAAAAAAAAATAGGAAAAGAAAAAAAAAAGCAAAGAAAAAAGAAAACGTTTTGCTATGCAGCTCAGATATTTGCTGGTCCACAGAATGGTCAGACATAACAATATCCCCTGTAGATCCTTTAAAATCCTTGCATATTCAGATTTTTTTTGATGGAGCTAAATGTGTTGACAGGACTTATTTACAACTGCACATTGTTTCCCTGACACAGATCTGCATAAAAATAGAAGGGCTAAAGGCCACTGAGTCATTAACTGGAGCATTGTGGTTATAAACTTTATGATGGCTTTTCCCTAAACTTTAATGAAAACACTTGCAAAATGCAATTATACCTAATCCATATTCTGATAAACTACATGATGAAATGGTAATTTTTTTCCACAAGAAAGAAAATAATTTTAAAATGTTCTTTGAGTCCTGCATCCTAAAAATGTGCAAGCTGTGGTCCGTTGGGCAATGGCTGGGCCCCTTTGTCCTTCAGCAGTGGGACAGAGCAGGGACTCTGCTGTTTGCTTGGTCCCTGTCATGTCCTGATCATTTCTTTGCCTCATATAAAGCACAGTGACAATAAGCAGAGTTCTGTAGGTTTTGAAAAGCCTTCATGAGCATGTTTTGGAGGGTAAAACAAACAACCTCCCAATAATACCACACCTAAATCTTTAATTTGTGCAATCTTTCGTGTGGATGTCAGCCCTAAGTCTACAAAACATGAATAAATGACTCAATTGCAGGAAAGAAAAGCAATGTCTGCATTTTATCAGCTCAGGTGAAAGTAGCACAGCCTGCAGACATATGCTAAATTCCATTACCTGTAAAGAGAGCACTGATTTAAATTTTTCCTGTTTTGAAAACCATGACATGAGAAATTATAGGTTTCCATTTTATTTTTATTAATTGTATACACACAAGGAAGCTGATAGGGTAAGATTGACTTTAATTGAGCCATAAATTTAGCATTGAGAAATGCCATCCATTTAGCTGGACAGTTCAGTGATGAAATATATTTCTGAAGCAAGGATTGCTGGCAGAGCGTCTGAGATAACAAATGATAAATGCTTTATACCTATAGCTACAAAGAGACAGTCCTCAATAAAAAGTGGGTAACTTCTCAAAGAGCTACCACAAGTTATTTTCCCTTGATTTTGCACCATAAGAAATATTTTCATTAAAATACTGTTTAACACATTACTCCTTTTATTTGATAAAAACCTGCAGAAGATACATTCTGAAATCAAAAATGCTGGGTATCCTATCATTGCTTGATGTGTCACTAACCCTCTGCTCCACAGGAAAATACTTTTACATAAATCTGATTAAATAAAACTCTTCATAACTGCACACACATGAAAAGGTAAGCTCATGGATACTCATATACATACACCGGCTATTGTAGGCTGCTGTACTGCTATCAAAGTCTGTAGAGCTTGAACCATTTACACCAGACGAGGATCTGCTTCAAAGTGTGTATAAATCTATCTGGATGCAAATCTCAACACGAGTTACAACACATTTTGAAGGTGACTATGAAAAGCATAATTATCCCCCACGTATTTCTGTTACTTTTTCATCGACTGAATTTCATGAGGAAAACATCCTGCCATTTTGATTCCAAGATCTCTTTGAGCAGCTGTAAGAGGATGATTTCTGGATCAGAAAGATGAAAGTTGTCCCATGTGAATAAATGTGGATTTTTAGTTTTCAGCCATATAATCAAATTCTTATTCCTGAAATAATCCTTTTTTTCTTACTACTTAAATTGACCTCATCAGTCAGATGCCTGAGTATCTTTTTAAGTCAGATGGTTCTGCTTGCCTTTGGAAAGAAGATGATTTGGCCTTGGGATGGAGAAAATGTAAATGGTCTTATGAGAATGAATGTCAGAAAATAAAATGGTTATGATTAAATTTGAAAACAGTGTAATGGCTGGCCTGGCTTCAGCTGTCATGGATCTGTGAAGATCTTTGCCTTCTACAGACGTAATTATTTTTCTTGTAGATCAATGGTACATTTTCGTTCATGCAATAAAGGTCTTAGAGGTGATGATAGCAAGAAAACATGGTAGTTAACCAGAGAGAGAGCTCCTATTCAGTGTTGAATGATGTGTAGTTTTTCAGTGTTTTCTCATGTAGAATGATGCACATAACAGAAATATTTTAATGCATTTCCAAGAAGCATGGCAGAGACATTTTATGTCTTCTTACTTCCTTTGAAGACATTCACTTACCATATGGGTCAGCAGAGAGAAACAGCCCTGCTGAAACAGGATCACCTGGATCCTCCCACCAGTTCCCATCAGTCTTTACAGCCTCAATAATGGAGACATATACAGGGCTGCTATTTCTAGTGATTCCTGATATTCCAACTAGCAGGAAAACAACAGATTCTTTTACATACATATATACATACATACATACATACATACATACATATATATATATATGAACAATGAAAGAGAATATAAACAATAATTTATCTGCAATGTAACCATTAATAATATGTCTGAAAGGAAAAGAGTGCAGTGTTTCGAACAGGAATCGAGTATATAGGTCAATCTGTATTTTAGGTCTTAAAGTTTAAATGCTTATTTTGAGTCCATAACAATAATTTATTTTCTTTTATCAACACTTGATTTGAAGCCCATAAAAAATAGCTGTCTGAAGCAACAAAACAGTTTTATCCCTGTGAAAACAGAAAAGAATAGTGATCTGGTTTAGGTGACAGAGGGCTAGAATACAACCAAGGAGTTTCACTGCTGAAATGATACCACCTTATGTGATAATAAATGATCTTCATTCCAGAAAAAACTGTCCAAAAACTGACCCCTGATTTTTTTCTTTAGGAAAAATAACTCTTAGAGGTATTAGAAACTTTGTCATTATTCTGACAACTTTCTTGAAATATGCTTAGTTTTACATTTAGAAACAAACTGAAAGAACAGAGCTACCGAAATGAAAGGTGTAGTATGTTGGAGATTTTGATGGAAACAAAACAAATAAGTTATTTTTATCCTTTAAAAAAAATTAACAGAAAAATATTAAGTACATGCCCACCAAAGCTCTCTCTCTCTGGAGTTAAACCCAAAAAAACCAACAAAACCCCCCAACAAACAAACAAAAACTACCAAAAAGCCCCCATCCAACCAAGCAAAACACTATGAAAAAAACCCCCACCAAACCCATAAAATCTGTGTCTTGGATTCAGCTAAAATACAAATAATTGTGGAGAATTTGTCTTATTCTTTACCCATCCTGAGCAGTGTGGTTTAGGAACTGGATTTGTGCAGATGCAAGGAGGTGCTCACCAGCACAAACATTCTGCTCACATAAGATGCATACAGACCCAGCATTGTGGTTTACTCCTGACACCTAGAATAATAGCTCACATCTTCTGCCAGAGATGAATGACTGCAAATGAGTGTTTAAGACACTCAACTTCATCATTGATTCCACAGGCATTTTTTGCCACTCAGTCTCCTCCGCCAAACTCAAACTGCTCTAAAATTTCTGCCCCTTTTCATTTTGTTTTGCAACAGAAATACATCATCCAGTGTATGCTTTTGAATCTATAAAATACACAATAGGTAGTCAGGTTTTCAGCACTGGCATAACTCTGGGGAGTTCTGAAGCACTAAAATTTCTGCAGTAGTACAACGTGCTGTGGATTTGGAAATGTTACCATCTTACTTTCTGTGGTAATCATAATATTAGTCAAAATCAGCAACACACTAATGCAGGTAATAACAAGAATGATTAAATAGAGGACTCTAGGAGATGGATAGTGAGATGTGACCTCCTGGTAACAAGATGCGCATTCTGCTTGTCATTTGGCATTTGTCAGTAACTATTATGTCTTGGACTTCAACAGTGTTTAGATTTCCCACAGTTTCCCCCCTTCACCCCAGCAGCATGTCCTTCTGGTTTTTTCACCAGCTGGGTTGGGAGTACATTTAGGGGTGCATGTGTTTGCTGTCCAGATGACAAAATGGTGTGTGTTACATCTCTCAGCACACAAGCAGTGTCAGCAGTCTAAGGAAAAGAGATCTCCTGTCCTCCTGTTCTTCCTTTAGTGTCTCTCTTTCTCCTGTAGCGCTGACAGGCAGGTGTGGATGTGACTCATGACCCTAGTGCAGGTGGGATAGCTTTTACTTTGGCAGGTGGCCAGTAACTTTCCTTCTTCATGTCTTTATGGAAGAGTTTGGCTCTCTTGTTCAATTTATTTCTTTGGTTTCTGCCTCTGAGTTGGTGGCCCTGTGAAGTGTAGGAGTTTTGCTATATTCTTTTCCCGCTTTTTACATGGTATTCCTGCTTGTGGAACCAACATAGGAACCAGATGGCTTGTAGACTCCTTGTAAATCCCGTTTCCATGCCATTTTACTTATTGCAAGCTCAGTCATTGCTTCACAGGCCACACAAATAAGTCTAAAAGCTAATTCCCAGTACTAAGATAGGGACACCTCTGTTTTAAAGCATCTTATCCGAAGAATCCCCTATGAACAGATAAGGTTTATGATGCCGTGTATGGAAAGGAGAACTGTGATCATCATAGATGTCTAAGCTCTTTTTTTACTCCTCAATTCAGTGTTCTACCTGGCCGTGTTTCTCTTCAGCAACTGCTCCTTCTTAACTCTTTCTATTTTTGTTTCATAGTTCATAAGTTCATCCTTTTCTTCTTGGGCCTCAGAGCAGCCTGTTTCATCTCCCTGTTGTGGTGTGCTGCAAAAAAAACCTCAATATGAATGAGAATTGGGCAGCTCTCGCTCAAAAAGTGGGGGCAGAGAAGAGTTGGATCTAGAAAAATTAATATAAATAGTCTTAGAAATTATTATTAAAAACTGTTTTAATAATCTGTCCTGTTGCTGCCTGCTAAGTAGAAAGATAATGGTGGAAGTTCACAGGTATTTTGACAGAATGGGACAGTGGGGTTGTAAGAATACACATATTTCTGAAGAACTTGCAAAGCATGAAATGTTAAATTCTTTCCTGATTTTGTCAAGACTTCACGGACTGCACCAAGGCCAGGCTTCTACCCTAAATATCAGCATACTGCTTTGGAATTATGTGGCACTGGACCATGCCTTATCAATCTCTATAAATTCTGGGCACAGAGTAGAGGTACCACTTGTAATTAATAAGGTGTGCATTTGTTTTCACTCAAGGTGAAATCCTCAAAAGAAAGGTTTTTGGTATTATTATATTCTTTTTCTAGTTTTAAATGAGTGCAAATTTTTACATTGATGTGTACAGCCTGTTCAACAGAACATTTACAGGATGCACTTCTGGAGGCAGAATTTCAGGTTGTTGGACTTGAGTTTGCTCTGACTTATGGGAGGATTTTTTCTGGTTGCTGCATGTTGAAGATTTGAAACTTGGCATCCAAAGCCTGTAATTTTCTCTATGAATATTAACTCATAATTAGTTCCCAGTCTCTGCTATTTACAAAGGACAGTTTTGGTTTATTTTACTCCTTAAGCCTTTTTCCCCTCCAGCTGGAAAAAACCCAAACTAGCTGGGTAACTATTTTTCAACAAGATTTTCTTTTCCTTTATATTACAAGAAGAAGATAAATGGTCATCTATGTTTCTTGGGCATTCTCTGGTCTTGCACAAGTTTTCAGTCTACAGATTCTAGAAGAGGCCTGCAGTGGAACAATTAAAGCAAATTCCAGATGGTGTCTGTACAGATGACAAATATATTTACATGTCTTTATTTCAGCTATTATCCCAAACAGCACAAGGGATAGCAAATCTCTGCACTAATGGGCAACTCTCAAAGCCTTTCACAGCAGGATTGTCTTGGCAGGGGAAAGGTCATGGTAATGGGTTTTGACAAAGAGTTCCTGAGAGCCTCTCTTTTCTTCCAAAAGTCTGGATTTTCCTTTCATCTTGTATCACTGTTCAAATACACCGACGATCATTGCTGTACTGAAGAAAATCCCAAATAGGAGATGTGTCCAAATGGAGTAGTTATCATTCATTCAAGTTCATGACACAGCAAGCTCTGCAAACCAGAGGAGCTGATAAATTCATCGTGCACAGCTAGCCAGGAACTGAAATTGCTGTTTCCTTGCAAATGATGACAATTCCATGAGGAAAAGGAGATTCATAATAAAAAAAGACACTAAAAATATGACTTCTGCTCTAAAATGAAAATAGTCTGAAAGCATACTTGTGGAATCAAAACATTTTAATTTGGTAGAGTTCAGAAGTTTTTATTTGACTTAAATACTTCTAGATGTTTCAGTTCCTTATTTGATGAAAACTAGAAATGTAAACAAAAACATGAACACATGAATGGTATTAAAATGAAAATCTAAACACATAATATACAATACATACAAAATAAATAGTATAGACACATAAATACATATTTATATACACTTTGCTAGTCATTGTGCTTTCTGAAATGCTGTCTTTAAACTGCCACCCATGCCACTGTACTTTTAATATTACCGTAGAACTGTAGGATCATAGAATGGTTTGGGTTGGAAGGGACCTTAAAGATCATCTAGTTCCAGTTCTGTTGCATAGACAGACACCTCCCCCTAGACCAGGTTGCTCATAGGCTCATCCAACATGTCCTTGAACAATTCCAGAGACGGGGAAGCCACAGCTTCCCTGAGCAACCTGTTCCAGTGCCTCACTACCCTCAAAATACGGAATTTGTTCTTTATATTTAATTTAAATCTTCCCTCTTTCACTGTAAAATCGTTGTCTTCATACAAGTGTCCCTTCCCTTTTTTCTTGTCCCTTTATGTACTGGAAAGTGCTCTAAGGTCTCCCTGGAACCTTCTTTTCTTCAGGCAAAACAACCCAAACTTATTCAGCTTGTCTTCATAGGAGAGGTGCTCCATCCCTCTAATCATCTTCATGGACCTCCTCTGGACAGGTCCATGTCTTTCCAGTGCTGAGGACGCCAGAGCTGGACACAGTACTCCAGGTGGGGAGAGAGAATCACAGAAGCATAGAATGGGTCAGGTTGGAAGGGACTACCATGAATGATCTGGTCCAACCTTCCTGCTCAAGCAGGGCTGTCCCAGAGCACATTGCACAGAATTGCATCCAGATGGTTCTTGAATATCTCCAGTGAGGGAGACTCTCCAGTCTCTCTGGGTAATCTCTTCCAGTGCTCACTTACCTGCACACCAAAGAAGGTCTTCTTCATGTTCAGGTGGAACTTCCTGTGCATCAGTTTCTACCTGTTTCCTCTTGTCCTATTCCTTATCACCACTGAGAAGAGCCTGGTTCCACCCTCTTGCACCCTCCCTTCAGGTAATTATAGACACTGATGAAGTACCCTCTCAGTTGTCTCTTATTGAGTCTAAACAGTCTTGGCTCCCTCAACCTTTCTTCATCAGAGAGATTTTCCAGTCCCCTCATCATTTTTGTCACCCTCTGCTGGACTTGCTCCAGCTACGTGTCTTGCTTGTACTGAGGAGCCCAGAACTGGACACAGCACTCCAGATGTGACCTCAAAGGGCTGAGCCATGGGGCTGGATCACCTCCCTGGACTTGTTGGCAAAGCTTTTCCTAATGCTCCGCAGGACACCACTGGCCTTCTTGGCCACAAGGGCTCACTGATGGCTCATGGACAGTTTGTTGTCCACCAGGACCTCCAGGTCCTTCTCCGCAGAGCTGCTTCCCAGCAGGTCCGTCCCCGGCCTGAACATGGGATTAATCCTCTCCAGGTGCAGGACCCTGCACTTGCCTNTTGCTCCAGCTACGTGTCTTGCTTGTACTGAGGAGCCCAGAACTGGACACAGCACTCCAGATGTGACCTCAAAGGGCTGAGACAAGGGGCTGGATCGCCTCCCTTGACTTGCTGGCAAAGCTTTTCCTAATGCTCCCCAGGACACCATTGGCCTTCTTGGCCACAAGGGCTCACTGATGGCTCATGGACAGTTTGTTGTCCACCAGGACCTCCAGGTCCTTCTCCGCAGAGCTGCTTCCCAGCAGGTCCGTCCCCGGCCTGAACATGGGATTAATCCTCTCCAGGTGCAGGACCCTGCACTTGCCTTTGTTATATTTCAGACAGTTCTCTGCCCATCTCTCCAATCTGTCGAGGTCCTTCTGAAGGGCAGCACAGCTTTGTGTTGTCAAATCAATTCCCTTGACCTTCTGACCATGCTTCCTTTGATGCAGCCGTCTTTCTCGGCTGTAAGAGTGCATTGCTGGGCCATATTCAGTTTTTTACCCACCAGTACACTTAAATCCTTCTCTCCAGTGGCATGCCACTGGGTATGGGTAAATGAGCTGGAAACTGTGATGAAAGGATTCCAGACTCTGAGACTAAATGGTGTAGCACAACTCGAGGGCATTGCAACAACTGCTCTTTCCCTTCCATAACTGGGAAACCATATGCAAACAGACAGCCTTTGGTTTCCAGCCACACTTTCTGACCCAGCCCAAAACTGTTCCTACGGCTTTACCAAACATCCAACAGCATGGATAGTCAAGGGACAGTACTCTGTCCTATGCTTCCATTCTTTTCAGCTTGCTCATGCAAATGTGGTCATAGATGCTATTCCAGGAGAGAAAGGCCCAAATCTCCTTCCTGAGGATTTGATTTTGGAAAGAACAAACATATCTTGCAGCAGAAAAGCTGGGGAAGAAATAGATAAAATGAAAGAAGAGACGTGTGGAAGGCCAGTGAAGCCTCAAGGCCTGATCTGAGCTCATCCGCATGACTCAGAAAAAATATTAATGAAATTCTTTGGATTGATTTGACAATAAAGAAGTGCGAGATAGCCACAGACAGCACCCGGACAGGGATACAGAATTAGATTCCCAGCCAAAACACCGGAAGGGAAAAAATAGCCTTCAGACTACCTGCATATTCATCAATCTTTCAGACTTTACGTCAACCCCTGTAAAATTTACTCCTTCAGCAATGTTTAATCATTGAGCAGTCTTGCTCTCTTCAGACCATTAGAGTATGTATTCAAGCTACATGATCAGGTTTTTAGCTACATTGTATTAATATATACATCAATTTTTAACATGCCCACTATCACACATATACAGCACTCTACTGATGGTGATATATGCCTCCCACTGCTGCTGTCAATCAGTTATGACAAGTGTCCTTGCTTTACTCTTCAGGTTTATAGCACAGCAACCTTACTGAAAAACTCCTGTTGATGATAGTGGGGGAGAATGCACCAGCTGTATCCCATCTGATGGAAACCCTTACAACAATGCTACGCTGACATTATCAAACCTCTGTAATTTTTCAAAGCAGCAGCCTTTTTTACTTCTTAAGCCAGAGCAGAATTGATTCGAGCATGGACACTTGCAAAGTCCCAAATGTATGTAGAAACTCTAGCAGTGTAGATTCTCTTTAAAAAAATCGTATAGGAGCTCAAGTAACCTGAATGTGCTTTTAGGATTGGTTTATACAGTAGCATTCACAAAGTATTCAGTGACAGATCAGATTTAACCTTATGATAATTTGTATGGAAATCAACATGATTAATGATCATTACGTGCAAAACTTCTGTTAATGCAGCATTATGACTGAATGAGCATGTGTGGAAATATCACTCTTCATTTCTACATCATTTCTTTCACTTGCATTCACAGGTGGGCTTCCTCCTCCCTTGCAGCAGCATGTCTCTGGGTTTGGTCCAGTGATGAGGCTGTCCAAAATGGATATAGAACAGTGATAGATATCTTTGTCACATTTTTTCCCAGGTAGTTAGTTGCTGACATCAGAGTATTTGTCCCTGTGTAGAAACTGTTGTGGAAAGTGAGGCTCGCCCAGCTGACAAAGAGGGCAGATAAGAGTGTGGGATTTTAACAGAATATGAAAATATTGCTGGTACATGTTTTTCTGGTGGAAGATATTTCTTACATGGCACAGAAGGCAAATGTGGATCAAGTAGCTAGTGAAAATGAAAGTATAGAATGAAAAGAAACAGGAGAAAAGAGAAAGATGAAGAGAACAGAAATAAGAAAGACTAAGAAATGGGTCTGGGATCATATTTCAGTGATATTTTGAATCCTCTTAAATAAGTGTTATTATGAAATATTAACATTCAAATTCTTTTCTTCTCCTTTCCTCATTTAAGGCCTTTAAGATCCAAAGTTGAGAGCCTAGTTACTTTCAATCCTGTGCACAGCCATAGGTACTTTAGCCTCCTACCATTCAACAAGAGGATCTTTCCTCTCTCTGTCATGACTATATGGATTAGTTAGTGCCTAAAGTTACGGGTGGGTGGAACCTGACCAATGTGTTTAAAACAGAGTCCTGTGTATCACTCCGAGGCTAGAGAGCATATGCTGTGCAGTATTTTGCTTTTTTATTTTGAAGCAGAGGACATTCAGCACCCTAGGGAAGGAGCTACTTTGAAAACACAGCAGTTGGTCACATATAGTCTATATTCATCCACAGCAATGTTGTTTAGAGTTCTTCCTTGCCTTAAGGATTCCCTTGTGTGAGTTTAGTAAGGTGTAACTACACTTCTGATAATTTTGTTTCTTTGATATTTATTGTCCTTTCAAAAATAGTTTTTAAATAGAGGTGAATACAGTGGTTTGATTTTTGTGTCAACTGTTATTGCAGTGTAACCCTGCTGAAATAGAAAGCTGCTCCAGTGGAGTCAGAGAACTGAAGGTGACCTGCTGGAAAAGCATTGCTTCCTAGGGTTTGGAGAGGATCCAGGCTGGTGGTGCATGAATAAAACCACACAAGTACCTGCACAGAACTAAAGCACCAGACACAGGGGATTTCTAGCAGAGAGCGGTAGTAAAGACATTTTGAAATGTTGTGAAATGGAGAATGTAGCTGAGAGAGAAAGAGACCTTCCCAGCAGTGTACTGGCAATCAGAGACATGTTCAGAACTCTGTGGAAGAAACGCACCTGCCACAGGTTCAGTTTATAACCAACAGCTTAGGCAGAAGGATTGATGGGGTTGAAGAGAATATTTTCCAGAGAGTTGCAACCATTAGGCTTGATCTTGAACAAAGAATTGTTCAAAGAGTTTATCTGGATCTTCTTCTGGTTTAGCCTGAACCTATCTTCCTGGGGGTGGAGGAGGGTGGGGAGAAGAGAGGAGAAAAAAATCTGTCTTGATTTTAGAATCTTGTATCTTTTTCAACAATTGCTCAGTTGTCTCAAAGACTAGTCGTCATCACAATTTGAAATGTGCACCCTGCTTGTGTTCTGAGTTTATTGAACTTCAGCTTCCAGCCTTTGGCTCCTGTTACTCCACCTTCTACTAGGTTGCAATCAAGCCTCCTTTAAGCTTCTTTTTGAGAAATGAAAGACTTTTCTCCTGTCATTTTTGACTCCACAGGACAATTTCCAATTATTTGATCATGCTGGCTGTCTTCTCTAACAACTACTGTTTCTGCCTTTGAACTGCAAGTCTTGCAACCACCTGCAATGTGCTACAAGCCATTTCCCCACTATAGTTCAAAACAGCAGTAATAAAGCCTCTCTGCTTTCACTCCACATCCCTCAGTTTACACAGTCTTCAGTCTAAATCACCTTTGCTTCCTGTGTTGTTCTAAGACCTCACATTCACCTGATTGCCAGCCAAACCTTTTCTAGAGTCCCTATGGCCAGAAGTGAAGCCTGTATTCACTCTTTGAAAGGTATTTAATTTAATGTTTTGTCTTAGATGTACTAGTTCCACTTCTGCTGTGATTAGAGGGATCCTGTTACATTTTCCCATCATAGCTGGAGACATTTGTTCTGCTTCAGTAAGCAGCAGTTCTTACGAGCCATGACAAATTAATTTTCTGGTCTCTCTAGAAATTTTGGGGAAAAAAGGAAGGTCATGGAGGCAGTGACACCTCCCACAAAAGTCAAGGATGGAGCACTTTAATCACACAATGATTTCAGCTTTTCAAGTGTATATGTTAAAGAGGAGCATTCTGCTGAAAAGGTTTGGGAAAGTGACTGCAAATTTCTCATCTCCTTCCTCATCTCCCTCCTCCCTCATCACCCTGATTCTCTTTAAAGTCACCAGACTCAGAGCTCTGGTCTGTTCCACTAATGCTGAGACTGCTTAAGCTGTATTCCGTAGTCTATCATTAGCAAAGGTCTTCCAAGCTTCCTAAAACAAAACAAAACAAAACAAGAGAAAAAAAAAAAAGAAAAAAAGAAAATAACAGAAAGCTGATTACACTTTGAATATTAATGATTTTCTCCCCCATTCTGTATGTTTACTTCTTTGAAAGCAAAGAAATCTGTGTGTGATGTAATGATTTGTTATTAAGTGCCATTATCTGGCAGATCAACTCCATCTCTTGTATAGCCAAGTGGTGTGTTATCAGCTGCTGGATGAGCAACACGGTCATGGGCCACTATCACTCCTTCAGCTCTCCAGGGGCTCTGTAAACCCTCTCTCTCTGGAAGCAGATTTTGGGCCTATTGTATTCCTTGTCATAGTACGGAAGACAGAACAAAATTTAAAAGGGTGTAATTAAGTCACGCTGAGAAACACTGACCAGAATGTTTGAAGTGTGCTGTTTTCACATCCACCCAGGTTTTTTTCCTCCTACTCCAGGAAGTCACATGTTCCTTACTGAAGCAAATACAGGGCCATATCTCGGTAAGAGAGCACCCAAATTGCATTAACAGCAGTTAACTACACTGATTTAGCCCATCTGGAGATTTCATCCGTTATGACATGTTTGAGTATTTCCATTTCACTGACAGTGGGTGTATGTTTGTATTTGGGCACGTGGGCATCCATTAAAGTGTAGAGATGTGTACAGGTGTGTGTGCCCATGCTAGCATCCCAAAAGTAAGTAGGGTAAAATATGTTACAATCATATGAGGATAACTGAACTAGCTAAGTAGATTTCCTTCAAACTTATGTCCCCAAATTATAGATGAGCAAAAACCACAAGTACTAAAACTGTCAGCACAAAGGTAATTTAGGCAAGAGAAAGTTATAAGCTACTGCAAATTAGAGCATTGAAGGAGAGTAGCTCTTCTGGGAGAGAAGTTCGATTTCACCTGGCTTTGGCATTGAATTTTTCAGGGAGAAATTATCCTTAGAACTGACTTAAAATATTAAGAAAAGAAAAAGAAGAAGAAGAAGTGCTGATAATAATTGAAATGAGAAAGAACATAAATAATTTAGATTCTAATAATTTTAAATATATAATCTGTCAAGGAAACATCTGGGAAGAATATTAACTAGAAGCCACATTTATAAGGATGGCCTTTAATCACAAATCCCATTGAATCAATTAGTATTATATTAAACTACGTATTTGTAAATCCAGAGGCAATTTTGGTTCATGGATTGTACCCCATGAATGAGATGCCTTCATCTCTATTTTGTATATTTGAAATACAGCAGAACCATCACATGTGTCATGAGGTCTGATGCTTTTTCTTAATGTACCAGCTTCTGAATGCAATAATTTTTGTAAAAACTGCACTGAATATTAATTCTATGTTTAATTATAATCCATGAATTGTAAGCAGTACTGATGTTTCTTCATAAAAAATTGCTATGAAGGAAAATTAATTGGTTTGATCCTTTTCTGCTTCTCTTATTTATGTTTTCTCACTCCTATTGTTGCCCAAAACACAGTTTTGTTATTTTTATTTTGACAATGAATGTGTGTTAATAATCCATTATAATAATGCAGCAGACAAGAAGGGAAATATGTTGTTGTTTTAGCATTTCTTCTAAATAGTGAAACAGCCTAGTGTGCTAAGCTGCAGAGCTGGGACACTGTAAAATTGGGGGTAGAACACATTACATGTGTATTCTTCTTTGATCCAAGGTTTATAGAAATCTGTGCAAATTTCTACACTGACTTGCACTGAATTTTGATTCATGGTTACATTGCTATTAAAGGTCTAACCTCAGATCTTTCAGAACTCATGGGGAATGTGATTTATAGAACACATAAAGAACAGCCACAATTTAGGGCTTCCTGCCCTGTCATCTGACCTTACACAGCTAATGATGGAAACAGACAGGGCAAAGCAGTGCTCTAAACGGTGAGTCCTGGCCACACAGTCCTTCTCTGTGATCTCTGTTTGTATGGTTTGCTCTCCATGTGTGAGTCTTATTTATTCACAGACAGTGAAACAGCTTTCATAAAGCATATCCCCTTGAACACCAAAAAGAAAATCCCTTTGCATCAGGTTCCAGACATTCCCTCAACACAATGATCTCCATGATCTACCCATACCTCCAAGATGAATGTTAGTTATAGATAATATTATTCAACTGCACATCACTGATCTTCATCAGCAAAGTGCATAATTTACAGCCAAGCCTCTTCTGTGTTGGGCTAGTACACAACCTATTACTAAGTCCTGGAGTTTCTCCTTTTCCCCTTGCCTTTCCCTTTCCCCGTTGCCTTTCCATTTTAAACTTTTAATTAATTACAGAACAGTCCAGGCACGGTGACCAACAGAATGAAATCTGGGTTACTGGAACAGGCAGACTGGATAGCAACTGTTAGACACCACTCTCGGAGTATAGCTATTATCAGTGGCTGTATCAGTGAGATTTTATGAATAAAAAGTTTGAGAAAGCATCAACAAATACCATACATGAAAACTAGATGAGGTTCTCTACACACTTGAGTTAAGCAGAAATGAAATATCTGAGCCCATGGGGACACTAATGATTAGAAGAGTTAGGAAGATATAGTATAAAAATTCAAATGCCAAGTACGTATTTTGCCATAATAAATAAACATTCTGATTTCCCAATGGTTTGGAAAGCTGCCTTTTGCAGGTCATTTACCGTTATATTAACATCCTTCAGATTTCCTATAGCCATTGTTTGTTTTAAGATATTCCTGAATGTTTTTAGGCATGTTGATATCTCAGTCTAAAATGAATGTCAGTATCTAATGCTAAGCAAGTGTAGTATTTCTTACATAAAACCCACTGAAAAGAGCTTTTATAAAGTATTGGAGTTAATAGGTTCTTCTGATTAATATTAAATTACATGAGGAGTTAATAAGGGATTCTCTATAAACCAAAACCATGGAATGCCAAATTCACAACCTTGTCTGCCCAAGGTTCCCTCAAATTATACTGGCTTTTCAACCTTCTGTGCCTTTTCTGTTCCCAGTTCCACACTGGACTCCTTAGCATGGGCTTCTTCATAAATCCCTTTTGAGAGTGGGCCCACAAAATAAAGCTGGAAAAATCACCCAAAGGAGCCATGTTTTCTGGGGAAAAATATCTGGTATCTTGGCTTTCCCTCTTCCTGATTCATCCTGCCGAGGACTCCTAACAAGGTTGAAAGGACACAGTGAGCATTTCTGCAAGATCCATAAGTACACCTTTGTGTGACTAGTTTCCATCTTGTACTCAGGCAATTGAGAGAACAGATACCTGCTCATTTCCTCCTTTTCTTTTTTTTTTTTGTTTTTGAATATCTGTCTGACCACAACTCTGTATGTTCTCTAGTCTTCTAAAATCAAGGAAAGAGCAGGTTTCATGAAGCAGCTACCTCATAAGGTCTAGAAATAAATTCATGTTCCAGTGCAGTAAGACGAGGACATTATGTTTCAGGGATAATGATAAAAATTTCTCTATTTCTTTTGTTGAGGATGGCAAGATAAATGTAAAGTTGAAATAAAGCTGGAACTACCATGTCCCAGTTGAAATGCATTCATTTATGCCATTTTCTGTCTGTTTTACCTGTTCAACCAATAAATTATAAGGGGGAAAACTACCTTCTCAAAGGTTGACATGGGCCAGAAGGCTCCCTTTTGTCTGCACGTCATGTTGCTTTCAGACCCGTGGTGTTTATCTTTAACTGCTCTTTGCAGCTGGCCTGGTGTATGAGGGAAATGAAAATAGAGAAAGCAGGACTTCAGAAGTTTTATACACCAGATCCGATCTGGAATAGCTTCTCTGACATCACTGGAAGACTATTTTTCAAGCAGTAGAAACCAGAATTTCCCTTGATGCCCCATTGCCTGTGCTTACCAGTGTATAAATGCACTAGAAATACTTCTGTGTGGCTCACGTATGTCTGCATGGGAGGAAGATTAAGGGGAAGGATGAATGAGGTGGTATTTGCAAACAACTGTGAAAAACAAAATAGATTTTTGTAGCCTTGATTTTATTATTTTACTTTCCATATTTATATTTCTGTATTTTGCTATTTTACTGTCTGTAAGGCAGTGCTCTGTACTTGTGGCAGAAAAGGTCTCATACTCTAGAAGGCTAATAGCACTGTTTACGCCTATTTGTTAAAATGAGTCAATTCCTGTCTAAGACAAGTCCTTTTTCCTGTGCTCAAACTTTTTAGCATTTATCAGGGAAGGGAAAAATGTCAGCTAGACACTAATAGCCTTCATTAGCAATTAATTATAAGTAATAGTTATGAATCTAAATCAGTATCAGAAACTAATGAATTCATCCGTGTCATGAATGAAAATGACTAATGAATATGGTCTGTACAGAGCTAAACAATGCAAAGTAACTATAACTTATCAAGCAAAAGAATGGATACTATGAGATCCTGCGTCTGACTCTGCCCCTACTGAAGTTAATCAAGAGGCTTCTAATTCCCTTCAGGAAGATGAAGTGCAGCAGTGTCTTTTGTCACTGAAGAAGAAGAAATTTTTTTATCAATTCGAGACAGTGTTTTGTGGCAGATAAAAGACAAAGAAAGGGGTATTTATTGAGGGAATGCTGACAAAGTGCTGAGTTTAGACTATCAGAAATGTCTAAGAGGTTTAGATGCTGGACTCGGGACACTTCACTTTAGATACCATTAGAGGAGCATTGCAGAAACAGAGAGTGAAACATCCACCTAATCAATAAGCTGTCAATGCTTAGGGCACCAATTAAGGGATGCCTGTAAAAGAATAATGCCCACTAGTTGGGAAAACAAGCACTAGTTGTTTACATGGGTCTTTCTAAAGCTGTATTAATTTCAATTTATTGTTTCTAACTGACAATTTTTAAAGAGAGAGTATAATAATAGCACAGTCAGTTACTAATGTTTTGGTACCATGGCACATCTCAGGATATAGAATCAGGAAAAACAAATTTTCTCCTTCTACCATTTTAGCAATTAGCAAATTAGGTACCATCTTATTCCTGAAGGGATTTTGAGGAAAGAGGCTTGGCCTAGGGAATTAACATTCTCTCTGCTTCTGAGGGGGTGAAAATGGTCTTTTCTTTCATGTTTCCTTCGCTTGCCTATTTATGCTGTGCACATGCAGTTTTTAGGCTCACAAAGACCCGTGGCAAATCCCAGTTGTGACTTAGCATCATATGCCTGGTCTGCTGCTGTGAAGATACCATATGAAAGATCACGGCCTTCTAGGGAACAAACGTCTAGCTATCTTCAGTGCTGTCTTAACTGCTGTGTTTTCACTGGATCAATCTTAGAGACTGTCTTACAGTTTTATCATGGAACTGAAAGATAAAGCAATGGGAGAAGCGACATTTGGTGGCATTTTTAAGTAGGACTATTCATCTGCAGCTGATCTCATCTAATTGCAAAAGTGCTACCAGAACTCTGCTGTACCTTGCCCCAGGACCAACAGGAGCAAACCAGCATGAGTCAGCTTACATCCACTGATCAATAGTGATTTGCACTGGCCCCAGAATAGAGCCTAAACAGTCCATGTTTTTAGCTGAAAACACACGAGAAGCACAGCACTAACCACAGGTTGAAATAGAGGTAGGAATGGCAGGTGCTGAGGCAGTTTGGTACTTATTTAATCCTTTTGCTCTGAGATAAATAACTTTTTTTCAGACAAAATCACTTTTGAGTGACCTTAAATTTTCAATTGTATGTGAACTTCAGAAGCAGACTCACTCTGAGTTGGTGGAATTCTAGTCAGGTTCAGCTTCATTCCCACTTTTCCTTGTCTGTGGCAGGAACCCCAGCCCTGGAAGTTGTATCTTCTGCAGAGGCAAAAGGGGTCTTCCAGGCATGCAGACTTCAGGCTATTTCCTTTCCCAATTCTGCTCCTGGGTTATTGGGGTGCTCTTCCTACTCTTGATTTTCATGGGAAATTAAATGTCCCTGAGATGTCTCTGTACCGAGGTCAGTCAAAGATTACAGGAAGGCAAAAGAAAAGAAGGTAGATTGGTATTAAGTAAAAACCCACTGCTGCAAAGAGGCTATAAATGTGGAATGGTGGAAGCTTTGCAGACAAACTCAGAAAGTTTGTACTGCTGATAAGAATGACATGAAAGAAAACATGGCGGGGATAATGCACCCTCTGCTTTAACTGTACAAACATTACTTGGACTATGAATAGTGTAAAACTCTTCTGTCTCTTGTAAAACAGAAACTCATAAACTCACAAAATTTCAGTCTGGCCCATCTCCAGAACTGGCTGATCTCCTGTTATGCACCATGATCAAGCATCTCTTTGCTTGTCCAGTCAACCTCTCCACCACTTTCCTTTTATTTCCTGGCATCCTTGTACGAAGGGAAAAGCTGCTCTTGAGTATCATTGCAGTGTTATTACAGGATCTTGAGCTTCCACAGAGCAAGCCTCTGCCTCTTTGTCCTATCCTCCACAATTCTGACAGTTAGTGCTTCCCAGAAGGCTTTCTGCCCTCTTCTTCTCACTCCTCCTGGTTTTTAGGAGACCTGATCCACATTGATGTATCAAAAAAAAAGTCCTTCCAAATTTCTTCTGAAGTAGTCATACTCTTTCCTCTTTTTTTTTTGCTATGCTCCATATTGCTATGCTCCGTATTTTGAGCTTATGCTTTAAGGGGAATCTATTAACTACAGCTGTTTTGTTTTGTTTTATTTGGTTGGGGTTTTTTTCAAAATACTTTAATTTCACTTATTTGTTTAGTTGGCATTTTTTAGTCAGCAATTTGTTCTGAAGGAGTCCTAATGCTGAATTTATTGTGAAACGTGTGGTGGAAACAATTAAACACTTTGAGATTACAGACATACATAATTTTCTACATATTTTACATCAGGTAATCTCTTCAATTTTCCTTGGGAAAAAAACCCGCAGCATTTTCTGCATCAAGGACACTAATTCGGAATTTTGGAGGAGGAAGACATTTATGAAGGACACAAGACTCTGAAGTAGTCAACCCCTTTCCAAGGCAAATCAGCCTAGTGAAAGCCTAATGCTTACTTTATATCTCAAGATAATCCACTGATCACTGTGGATTTTTAATTCCATCCTGTGTTAGAGATTGTGTATAAATTTCACTCAAATATGGATGAAAAAAAGACCTGACACTGAAACGACTCTCTGCTCTTAAATCTGTATGGGAAGCACAGACGGATCAGGTTTCTTTAAAGGTACTGTGAACTCATATGAGGTTTAACAAGGCCGAGTGCCAGATCCTTTATGTAGGTCATAACAACCCCATGAAGTGCTACAGGCTGGGGTACCCGTGGCTGAAAAGCCCAGTGGAAAAGGACCTGGGGGTGCTGGTCAACAGCAGCTGGACATGAGCCAGTGTGCCCAGGGGGCCACGAAGGCCAATCCTGGCCTATATCAGCAATAGTGTGGCCAGCAGGACCACGGCAGTGATTGTCCCCCTGTACTTGGAACTGGTGAGGCTGCACCTCAAATTCTGCATTCGGTTCTGGGACCCCACTGCAAGAAAGACACCGAGGGGCTGGAACAAGTCCAGAGAAGGGCAATGGTGCAGGGGAAGGGTCTGGAGCATAAGCCTGATGAGGAGTGGATGAGGGAGCTGAGGTTATTCAGCCTGAAGACAAGGAGGCTCAGGGGGGACATTATTGCTCTCTACAACTCCCTGAAGGGAGGTTGTAGCCAAGTGGAGGTTGGCCTCTTCTTACAAATACCAAGCATTTAGACAAGAGGAAATGGCCTCAAGTTACATCGGAGAAGGTTTAGATTAGACATTAGGAACAATTTATTCACTGAGAGGATTGTCAATCACTGGAACAGGCTGCCCAAGGAGGTGGTGCATTCACCACCCCTGGAAGTATTTAAAAGATGTAGATGTGGCATTTGGGGACATGGTGTAATGCTGGACTTGGCAGTGCTGGGTTAACGGCTGGATTTGATGATCTTGAAGATCTCTTGCAACCTAAACAATTCTATGATTCATTGGTGCTCTTGAAGGACTAAGTTACTTTTTACTGGGCATTCCAGTCCCAGGGATTCTTTTACATTTCTCTGAGATCAGTAACATTTTAAAATCTTTTCTGTGGCTTTTAGCATGCTGGAGGCATATTAATAACTCATAATATTTTCCTACCCATCTGTAAGTTTTGAATTGAAGAGGCAGACTTAATTTCCTATCTGTACCAAGAATAGAAAGTTTGGATGGTTTCTTTTGCCTTCACAAGCTCAACACCTTTTTGTTTCATACAAAATATGAGGAACTAATTTCACAGAACTAACTTGAAAATCCTTTTCTGAATAATTCATTCTGAAACATCTGGCTGACTCATAGAGACTTTGCTGCTGCAAGAAACTTCCAAGCCAAAATTGCTCGGAACATATCTGCATTTCCTTTGATTATTTATATGATGGACAGGTTTCACACTGGTTTGTGCAAACATAAAGTAGCTATGCAAATGAAATTTACTCAGAATGTGCCTAATACTGCGTGAACTACAAGTCCTACTGAAAGCTTAAGTTTTGCTGTCATTGAACTGAGGAAGGAAGGAATTATTTTGTTCTTATGACTAAGGCTGCTAGCTTGACTTCCCATCATCCATATTAGGCCATTTGCAAACCTCTTTTTAACACTTATTTGATTTAAAATGTTTATTTCTAATCTGATACAGCACAAGCATTTTGCAATTCTTGTGCAGAAGGAAAATAAATTTATGGTTCAAGTTAATAAAGCAGAGAAAAGTAAGAGACATTAAAAGTACTGTTTGATACAATTTGATAAGCAAATCAACTTAACATGTGAAGAGATATCTCCCCAGATCCATGCTCTGAAGTTGTGTTATGTAGTTTTTAAAGATGTCTACAGAGAAGCACCCAAACCAGCTTACTTCCGACATTTGAAATCTCACCCATTTCTTGGTGTCATCTCTCAGTTGCAAATCAGTGCATTCTGCAACCAAACCGTGTTTGCTGCTCTCAGATTGACCATTCTGCCCCAAGTCATACACAACATTCAGCTGTTCATGGCACTGCAGGAGTTACAGTTCCAGCCAATTAAAGCCCTGTCATGTGAAGTGTGTGAAGTATGAAGGTGACACTTAATATATATTAACATTGGCTTTTTTATTTCCTCATTAATTAATTGATATTGGCTGCAGTATCATCTTCTAATTTTGTTACAGACACCATGGGCTAGAACGTGGTGCACATAGGGACATGGCTTGTGAACTGGTTAAAGGGTGCACTAGTGAAAGAGCTTTTGGGTCCATGCAGCCGGGCAGCTGATGGACAGACTCAAGTGTCCTGTGCAGTATGGGCTGGGCTGCACAAAGCTGTTGGGAACACGAGGGATGCCCAGTAGGAGCTTCTGATTTTCTCCCACCTTGAGAAATCCACAGGCCAGTCAGCAGGCAGGATCTCACACCAAACCTGGCTGGGCCCACATACTCCTCCCTCCTGCCTTCCAAGGGCACTGGTAAGCAGAGTGCCCACTCTGCCAGCTCACCACCCTGTGCAAGGGCAGAGACTGAGCCTGGATATCTCTGCTTTTCACAACCATCCCCATTACCAAGTTGGTGTAATTAACAGCTATGTTAGGTCTTGACTACTCGTGGCAGTCAGGTCTAGCCTCTGCCAATGCCTTTCCTGAGCTCTGCCAGTCACCCAGAGTGAACAAAAGGGAATCTCATGAACAGGCTGGATGACAGGACTAAACTGAGTGCCAGTGGCTGAGAGGGGGGTGAATTAAATTGACTAAAAGAATGATTGTGGAGTCTTGAGAATAAAGACTTTCATTAGAGCTATGACAGTTTCCTTTTTTGCAATTACAAAGTGCAGCAGCTCAATACTGAGTCAAACGAAGCAAGCAAGACACTCCCACCTTGAAAAAGTGAAACCTTGAATAGGCCAGACTCTGCCACAGGGATGCTGGGCAAGATAGGGCGTGGGATAAGTCTTTAGCAATTAGCCAGGAGGTTAAACAACACGTTGGAGGCAGTAGCAGCTGCCTTTTCCCACTTACTGAGTCAAAAAAATTCGAATCCAGCCTGTAGCAAACATATCCTGCCCTTCTGAGTGGCTGTGTATTCTTCTGAAACACTAGCTATAACACAAAAATTAAATTCTCAGCCTGGAAAATAGACACCAGGAAATGTTTTTGTTTGTGAGAAGTTGCATAAATATGTTTCGAAAGAGAAATAGGTCAGAGGAGATGCAGCCCATAAAACTTCAGAAGCCCTGTTACAGAAGTCATTGTGCAAAGAAGCACTACCTAGACTTCCGAAAATGATCATAAAATTGCAAAAATCCTCATTAAACTGAAATACTGTCCCAGTAAAGAGCTTTTTATATCAGACATGCTTTTAAGAGAGCTGATAAACACTGAAAGGAAGAAGCCGCAGGAAGAAGGGTTTGAAGTAAATGTGATTCAAGTGCTACCTATTACTGTTACAAAATTTGACAAGTTTGAGCAAGAAATGTAAAATGACCCAACTTCACAGCAGCTTGAAAGAATTTTCTTAGACTGAGGCTAACATGAAATAGCCTGAACACCATCAATAATACAAAAGGCATTGGGATTATGGAGATTAAATAGTTTTGTGTGATAGGATTTTTTACTAGAAAAAAGTTTGTCACAATAGGGTATCATAAAAGGTCAGCAATGTGGCACAAAATCCGCATGGGATGTTGAATAGAGCAGAGCTCACATTATCTGCTGCTGGTCACAGAAAAGAGCCTGAACAGAAGTCTTTGCAGGCAAAAGCAGTAATGCTGGAGACAAGGTACCAAAGGGTGAAATCTATAGTACACTCAGGAAAAACATGTCAGGGAGCCAGCAGCTCCATGTTTAATTCCTGATTGCCCCGAGGCCATGATGGCACAGTCTGAATTAAAAAGACTTTGCATCTCGAATACTTGAATCTCTGGTAAGGGAATCTAACAACACGCTTTACATATTTCTTTTTCTGAGCTAATCAGTTTCAGAAGTGAGCAGGAAAAGGAAAAAATCTTTACCTTAGGCTCCTGAGCCAAATAAATTAAAGGTAAGCAGACCTGAAATCATGGTAGAAGAGCCCTATGCCAGGTAGAGGGAATAAAGGATGTGAATGACAAACACTCACATGCTAGAAGTGGAATAGTCTTGAATAATAAACCTTTTTGTAAAAACACTGTTGCATTGACATTAAGGCTATTGTTTACCAGTTTCTTTTTCTTTTCCTTTTTCTTTTTCTGATTTTTC
Source organism: Edolisoma coerulescens (assembly GCA_013397115.1). Lineage (NCBI taxonomy): Eukaryota > Metazoa > Chordata > Aves > Passeriformes > Campephagidae > Edolisoma > Edolisoma coerulescens. The sequence continues at coordinate 430,160 of VWZW01005957.1, forward strand.
CACATGGAAATATTTGCTCTGGTGTAAGGCAACATCTGTATCATTGTAGCTCCGCCTATTCTAGAAAAAACCAAACTATTTCTATTATGCTGGTACACACACACTGTCTGTTACTAACCAAGCCACTGATCACCACTGCAGACATTAATACTCTTTTTAATTCATTTTGAGGACTCAAAATCCTATTTTTATCCTCCTTTGTAGTTATATTAGGTATTTTAGGTTGGGCAAACTCAAAGAGAATCTCTAATCAACTCCTGTGTGAGGCACCATAGCATATGTGAATTCTGTTTTGCAGCAAGAGTAGAAGTACAAGAATCCCTAATCAGGTTAATAAGGTGCTAGAGACAGAGAAAATATTTCTAAAAACAACAACAAAGTCCCTCCCCCAAGGATAATCATGTAAATGTCAAAAGTTTCAAGCAAGCCGTCACAATGATGGATAACACTGCTCAAGTAACAGGAAGTGCTTTCAGCGCTACCTAAATAACCATTTTCCAGCATTGATATGTATTGGATTGGTAAAAGTTATGCAGCTGTGTAGACAGATCTGACAAAGATCTAGAGTGCAGAGGAGCCTGACTATGCAATCCTCATTATATTTGATTGTAAGATTTCAGTGTGTGATATATTTTGCCTACTGTTTCAATACTGTAGCTCAAAATGCTTCCTCTGCTTCCCCCCACACCTAGAAAGAGGGAACATACAAAAAATAAAGTTTCAAATAAATAAGTAATTAGCAGTTCTATTGTCATTACCACAAATAAGCGTGTTCATTAGGAAATGACAGGAGTTTGTTGAAAATAACTTCGAATATCACTGCAACTGCTCTTGTGGTGCAAAGTACAATCCAAGTGCAAATCAGAGAAAGCTGTAATGGAGTAGAAGACAAGTCAGGTCCTTCAGTGCCACTTTATATATTTATTTTATAGTAATATTTGACAGTACTCAGACCATTACATTATTTTGACAGGTGTATAGGAAAAAAAATCTCACTTATTTAAAATTATTTTAATAGTCACCTTTTATCTTTTAGTTTTGAAAATATATGGTATCTGAACTATTTTCAAGTGCTATAGAAATTCATTGCATTTTTCTGAGTGCTACCACGTCCTGAGCTACTGGGCTGCCAGCATCCCATTGAGCACATTGGCACCATTGTAACTTTAGTGAATTTCATTACAGAATAAGCTCAAAGTTTGTGCTACTGATATGAAAAATACTTGAAACAAACACAGAAATGAATGGATAGATTCAGAAATCTAAATAAACTTACAAGTACAGACTTTACGAATTCATATTCACTAGATTTGACTCAGATTATTCACTTAAATGAAACAAACTTCCCTACATTCTTGGCTTTGTTGTCCCATTGATTCACATCCTGCCATTTGGCATTCCTTTTTGATAGGATAAACCTTTTGAGATTTACTAGATTTTCCATATTGATGTCCATGTCTCTTAGTCATGATGTTATACCTAGTGTATAACCCAGCAGCCAGTCCCAGTGGCTCAGGTGTCAAGTGGTCACTTACCTGAGATTTGAAAACAGTAGCATGTCATTTGTCATGACATTCCCTCATCTCCCCCTTTTCCAAGGTCCTTCTAAAATGCTTCAAATCTGTTTCTAGTCTTGGCTAATTAAAAATACTTCGTGTTCTCTGCAAATGTCATCACCTCAGGGTCCCGGTGCTTGGAGAAGAATCAGCTTATACTCCTGTGTTCTTTCTAAGCATCCACTCCTGGCCACTATTGAAACCTCAGGCTAAAAAGACCTTCTGTTCAACAGGTGAAGTTATTCTTACAGTTACCCATCCTCACCATTATCCTCAGTTATCAATTGTTTCACCATGTAAAGTAGGTGAGACCCTGAGAGAATGTGCATGCAAAAGGCTGCTTGGTAATGTAAATAGGGAAACTGTGATTCAGCAGAAGTTGCTTGTGTGGGCAAATGTATAGAAAACACAGGACCATCTCACCAAAACTCATAATGAGCTTAGGCCGTGCTCAGGAAATCATATGTACTGAATTTGAACTCCAAAGCAAAAACTGAGAATATGCAAAAGAGTATTTGAAAATAGGCAGAATACACCCACCATGAAAAATGTCAGTCTCACACAGTTCCATTTTAGGCAATATTTTGGTTACAATATCACCAAACAGACTGACTAATGGAGAAATATATTCCTTGCAGAGTTGTTCAAGTTGTATCTGGAAACAAATTAAGGGGCAAGAAATATTTTGATGATTTGATTTTGAGTGGAGAAACTACATCTGAACTATGTGCCATCCATGCAATCTTTGCATTTCTGTCTGTACTATCTGCAGACAAGCTTCAGAAAATTGAGTGGATTGCTATATTCTACTGGTTGAAAAGAGGTATTCTGAGCTTTTTAAATTAAACTGTTCCTCATTCATAAGTAACTAATGTTAGTTATGTGTGAAACCTTCACCCTTCATCGATCTATCGTATTAGTGACTATGAAAATGATTAACATTCCACAAAGAGCTCTCATGCAGTCATTATTCAATTTATCTGTCAAACCTTATGCGATTCTTTGCTTATGTAATTGTTCTGTTGAGGTTCCAGACCCGAATTATCCACAGTTTTTACCATAAGGTGATGGAAATACAATGTTCCACACACTTGCCTTCCAGGAAGAGCTGAAAACGCTTCATGATAACAATAATCTCAGCTCGCATTAATCATGATGGAAATCAGAAAGAGCACTGTGGTAATGGAAAATGAAGAAACACCCTGGATAATTCCCTGCTTAGAGGGTTATTTCTCTAAAATAAGAGTGTGCTTTTTGATGATTTATTACAAACATGTCTTTGAGTCTTGAAAAATGGATTATCAGATTGTTCTGGTGTTAGGCATAAAATAGTAATTAATACTTTTACTAAAGCTGATGCATTTATTTTTTAAAACACTGTTTGTGTTATACATTGTTTTATTGCAGTTGTGATAAATGACAAAAAGTTATATCAATTGCAGCCTTTCCTTGCAAACCAAATCTATTATCCGCAACTGTCACATTTTAATAAATCACACCCTTTATTTTTTTTAAAGCTGCACTACATATCTATAGCAGTCATTATTCACCTAAATTAACAATTCTTTCTGACGTCCTGTGAAGTGTATGTTTGTGTTTTTGCAGACTTTTTTGTCAGATAGGTGCTCACTTCTACGTACAGTGCCATATTTGTGTAGAAGCTCTCCATAGCAACTAATGATCTCTTGAGGGTAAGAAAGCAATGAAGCTCAACTTTGATTTACAAAAGCGGATCAGTCATTTCCCCTTTTTTGATAGTGACTTTGATAAGATTTATAGTGCAGCTGTGTTGTTATTTCCTTCTCATGCAATTGTCATAGAAAATTTAACCTTATCCTTCAGAGAAGTACTGCTGTCTGGAAGTCCTATGTGTACCCCTGGTACACCAGCTTCCATGCTGGATTTCTTCTTCTTACCTCCTGTCTGGGACAAAATTTGAAAGTTCAGTGACCTGCTGTTGAGAAGTGGCACCTATCAACTGAGCTGTGGTTGGGAGGTCTTTTTGTGGCAGCACTAGAGCTATTTCTCCTCTTCTAATGGGCACCACTTAATTTTCCTTTCATGCTGCTCCATTTGGATAGTGGCTGTCATCTGGTCAGGTACTCCTCATCTTATTCCTCTGAATTCTGAACCTGTCAAAACATAATTCCCATCACTGTGGAGGAGGAAAGACACGGGATGTTTGCCCAGGAAGGTCCCTTTCTGATAGCTACTAGGACAACCCCAAGTGATGTGATATTTTGCATTTAAAACTTGTCACTTTTAAAGATCTTTGCTGCTGTATCTCAGGATCAATTTTAGTACTTTCTTCATAAGGAAACATAGAGTAGGCATAAAAACTTTTCAATATAGTGTGGCAGAGTAACTGAAGTCCCTAAATTTCACTGCTGCCCGCCACTGCTGACTGGTGCTCCTTTAGGTATGATCATCCTTGTTTTAATCCCTTCAGGTGTGTCTCTGTGAAATAACCATATGTCACACTTTCATGCTATTTCCACTGTTTCCATGGTCCTGTTTTTCACCTTCCTGTTTCAGCCTGAATATAGACCTATCCACTTCCTCTAGTTCTCCATCATCAGTTTATCCCCAGAATTTCTGTGAAGCAAAACTGATTGTTCTAAAAGACCAACCCAGCTAGTGCAAATGGAAATTATAAGCCTCCAACCTTCTTCTCTGTGGTTTTCTTGCTAACCAGTGAGCTTGTATCCATTTTGGATTCCATTTTGAGACAGAGCCATCTTTTTGCTTCAAGTTAAGGAAAGAATTGTCACAGTTCCCAGAAGCACTGAGAGCAAAAGAACTTCCTTGCACTGAATGGTTGCCTCTAACTTTCATTCCATACTCTCCCTGTTGGGTGTGTATTTCTGGTGTCTAGTAGTGGTGGGAAAACTCACTGGGAGTTCACATGCTCTATCACTGGCAATAGTAGGAACTCAATATGTTTGATAATTCTACCTTTCTGCCCATTAAGTTGAAACTAATCAGCACATTCTAAAGTTGTATGTCTGGCTCACAGACACCAAAGAGCACAGGCAGCATAGTAGGATAAGTCTAGTTTCCTTAGAAAAACAGGGTAAAAATCCTTTCAGTTATCCATTCCTCTTTCTATTGTTCAAATTCAATTTCTTTCTCTTATTCCCTCTTGCTGTAAAATAGAGCAGATACCTTCTTGCTTCAGGTCTTTGAACATTCAGTTGTACATGCACCAGAAAAACACAGTGAATATGCACTACTTTTAGTGACAGACTTGCTCAGATGTTATAGAAAAAAGGCTAGATTAAGCTAGACAGGCAGATCTTTTGCATTTTTTGAGATGATTGTAAGATAAACAGTGTTTTCAAATTGTTATCCATACCCTTTCTCTCTAAACCCTAAACTCTCTAAACTGTACATAGCCATGACCCTTCATGTGCCTTCTCAGAGTTTAAGACCTATCGTTTTCTTTACGCAGTTTTTTACCCTAGCACATTTTTGTTTACGAACATTCTTCATCACGCCTCTGGTTTCCAGTTTATCACTCAATCAAAATCCCTCAGAATAATTTTTCTCTATCACAATTCACAAACAGTAGTATTTTCCCCTTTGAAACACCAACACTTGAAAACAATGAAAACCATTTTCCAGTACATGAAAATAGCTGCACAAACCCACCATTTTGTAATTCATTTAAATTATAGCCAGAGAAGTAGTATTTTTTAATATTTTTTGCATGATTTTGCGTAGTGGTTAAACTGCATTTTTTATCATTTTCTTCCAGGTCAGGTTCCAGTTACCTTTCAAATGGTACAGGGCATTGTGGCTTCCCAGGACGCAGAGGAGCAGGGTAAGTGGGTGGCTGTGTAACCCTGCTGTTCTCATACTGAGACCACAGTGTAGTGAATAGGAAACACAGTGGGATTTTCCGGTGTGAAAAACCTGCTGGTGAGAATGTTCTGCCAGACTACAGCAGCAGCACACACAGGGCTGAGTCTGTTAGAGGGGTGAACTTGGTTTTGTTGTCTCCTCCAGACTTGAAAAATATCACTGGAATGACTGGAGTCTCCCAGGATCCTGGCAGCAAAACCAAGGAGTGGGTGCTGGCCTCTGGGTCAGTTTTATCAGGATTTTCAAACCTTCCTGTATTTTCCACAAAGTCCCCTAAATATGGACATTGTTCTCGCCAGTCTTGTTGGCTTTGGCAATGTTTAGCTGTTACGCCTGTCAAAGCATTCCAGAGAGGAACACTAAAACAAGCAAAATATATGTAATTTCCAGGTATTAAACCAGAGCTTTTTGTATCTCTTTGGCTTTAACATTGTGATAACTTTTGATCAATTCTCTTCTTTTTTTCCTTTTGCGAGAGCAACATTCAGCTATTTCATTGTCAGAAAGTTTATGATAAGATGGGAAAAGGCAGCTAATGAATTGCTTATAACAAATATAATACTACTGAAATCATTAGCAACAGAAATGCTTTGTGATTTGAGGCACTTCTGCAAAATTACCATTATCTTCTCTTTACTGCAGGCCAAATAAGAAAATGTCAGACTTCTCATTTTGAGTACCTGATGTAGTTATGTGTATTTTCTTCCTCTTGAAGGTTCATCCTTGTGTGAATATTTGTACAGTTAGGATTTAAGATATGCCATATTTGCCAAAATCCAATAGCATTTTCCCACAAATATATGAAATCAAACATTTCCTGAGCTGGATCTCTAGTATGTGTGTGCCATCATGCTATTTATATTATTGTGCTCCTGATGACGAATACATAAGCATATGTTTTGTTTCAGATAAGAATCAATTTGATAAATATTTATCTGACTTTCCTTCATGCTTAGGCTGAAAATCACTCCAGTAAAGAAAAGCAAAGCAAATTTAAATTTTGTGCATATGGTACCACTCTTTGCCTATTCAGCCCCTCCCCTATTCAGGGCAAGGACAACACTTCGGAGCTCTGGTCTCAGACTGATATTACTATAGCAAAAATAGAGACATATGTATCAATTATGCCAAATATAGACATGTAGCTGGTGACCTCATCTATTGGCCACAACAGCAACAATGTCTGGCCATAGACTACAAAGATGGTAAGAATAAAATGAAGAAGGAACATGAGAAATCAAGTGGAAAATCCCAAAGATCATAGAGAGGGGGAATGGTGAGAGAACCAATAAATGTTTCAAGCACACCAGGAGCAAGAGGTCAGTAAGAGATATAGAAGCATTCTTTGAGAAGGAGCAAGTAATTTATTGACACAAAAAATATTTTCTAGGCAGTGCACTATCTCCAAAAATTGGTCCTTTTATCTATGAGGTAGGATGGGGCGAAGTCAGAAACAGTCAAATATATTCTTGCAAGGATGAAAAGAGAGGAAAGTAAAAATTCAAGCTGTGCAAAAGAAAGGATTAAATGTACATCTATTCCAAGAAAATCTAGTGTGCAATACAATATTAAGTATTATAGGAAATTAGTCAACATGATTTGGATGTGAAAGTATTTTTTTAGTATGTAAACCATGCATTTGGAGTCTGAAGACCAAGAGCATGAAAAGAAAAAGTAGCACCTTTAGGTCCATCAGCCAGTGTATTCAGTGTTCTGACTGCAAGGTAACTCTTCCTTGCTGGCATGCTGTGAGTTAGGCCAAGGAAGATCCTATAGCCTCCATTCTACATAGCCAACAGCCTGCTTTTTGTGAAAGCTGATGTTACTGTTCAAATGAAGGATGCTGAGTGATTAACAGATGCTGGATGCTTTTCTTCCACATTTTATGTCATCTTTAAAGCCCTCAGATCTGCATGTATGTGCATGTTTTGTTCTTACGTGGGTGCGTGTGTCTTGGCATTACCATAAGGAACTGGAAAAGTTCAGTTTGGAAACAGGAGATGCTCAACAGTAACCTGATAGTCTAAACCATCAGTGAATATGTGGGATCCCTCCTCTGCCTGATTTAGACCACAGGTTTGGATATGGGCTTCCTAACTCCCACATGAGTGTCCTGGGCTATTAGCGCTGCTGTTGTAGACTTTTTTCGTTCCCTGCTGATGGAGGTTGTATTCAACATTTGTTATATCTGAATAAAAGAGGAAAAGGTCTCCAACCTTCACACTGCCAGCACACACCAATAAGGTGCCAAAGGGTCCAGGTTCATTCCAGCGTGTTTTAGTGTGTGTGCACAGTGGCTTGTCTTCAATATGCTCGGAGTCATAAAAAACCATACAGTGGATCACTATTTCTAGCAGAGATGTGAAAGACTGGAGCATCCCAGGGAGGCAGTTCATGCTTGCATCTCTCAGCTCCCAGAGCCATGTTGTCACACAAGATCAATCTGAAATACCTCTTCCTTTGCATGGAACCCCTGCTGGAGACTTGAAAGATCTTCTCTAGTAGCAGTTTAGCAAGGAAGCGGCCCTTTCCAACCTCTGAACTCAACAGGAACCATAGTCCCAAGCAGTTTGTTATACGTAGTCATATGTAACCAAGGATTTCTTTGCAATGTGTGCCTACACCCTACAGTTTTTGGCATTTCTGGGACATTTTCGCAGAAAGGTAGGCATATGATGTTACATCTGCTTCCTCTGCACCTGTCTGTGCAGCCTTTGATATCTGTAACTATCTGAAAATGAAGAATTTCTCTCCTCTCCTGACAATGCAGCAAATCCTGGTGCAGCATTTACTCCTCTGTGTGTCACGAGAGGTGCTCACTCATGCTCAGTGAGAAGTTACCCTTGATACTCAGTGGAAAGTTACTCTTGGTACTCAGTGCAAGGAACTTGGCACACAGAGAAGAAAGAGGGTACTGAAAGTGCTCTCAGGGAAAGGCAGCCTGGTCAGATCAAGGCAAGGTGGGTGCTAAAAATATTGGAGTAGGCGTGCGCACACACACATGCAGATGGGAAAATGCAGATACCTCTAGACCAAGGAAAGGTATATGTTATAAATGTGACACATCAAATCCTCACCTAGCATAGTGTGCATTGATAATGAAAAGGAAATACACAGCTAATTGTGAATTACAGCTGTATTGTCCCACTTTTGCTTCAACTATTAAAGATGGACGAGTTAATTACCACCTAGTTATCTAGCAGAAAGATTCATAATGTAACATAATCTCATGGAAAACAAAGTCAGCATGGTTTCACCTCCTGTTCTTGATGCGAGAGAATCAGAGAACTGTGAGCTAGACCATGTGGTCAGTAATTGCCCAAGTGGAATAAAAATACAGCCAGAAAACATGACTATCTGCTTCTAAAGTTTCCATGAAAACATCTCACACAAAACTGCAAAGAAAAAAATATTCAGAGGTTTTTGAGTGGGAGACAATTTTCCAAAAATACTGCAATTTTACAGTAATTTTGCTCATGGAATAGCAGAAGTTCGGCAAAAAAAAAAATGTTTTTCACAAATTTCACTCCTTACTTCATCTCCACTGATTGCATAAATATGGTCTTTCAAGTACAAAATAGGCACGCAGCACCATTACCTGATGGCCAAATGCTCTCACAGAGGTCACCACAACCTGGGGGTCACCGAGCAGTTGAAGGCAGGCACAGACTCAGCACCCCTGAGGCAGCTTCGAGTTCAGGCCTGATGCTGATGCCTACGTTACACTGCCACTGTTGCTGGTTCTGGTCCCTCAGACGATATGTACCAAATAGCTGGGTCAGATATTTTCACCTCTATAATTGCTGTGATGAGGGAGCTTAAGGTTAGAGCAGATTTGATTGGACCAGACACCCCACACCCTCCGTGGAGAGGAATGAATCTGTTAGCTCAACTCATGTTCTGGGATAAGTGGTTGAATCTCCACCGGTGTCAGGGAGATTCAGCCATTCGCACCAGCTAAACAGCCTGCTTGCTGAGAGCACATCAATGTGCTCCCAGCCACGGCTCTAACAAGCAGCTTTGTAACAGCAGCTGCACAGAGATCCAGAAAGAGCCTTCCACGGCCTGGGCAGAGGACTTTCAGCTGAGTTCATCTCAGTGGGAAGCTTTCCTTTGCATATCTTCTGGCACACATGAAAGAGCATAGCTACCTGTTGCTTTGTAGACTGAGCGTGAAGAGAAGTTTGTGTTGCAAAAAGAACGTGTGAGCCTCAGTCCCTTTGAAGTTGAAGCCAGAACTCTAGGTTGTAGGAGCAGAAGTATCAGGAGCATCATTAGTAACTTTCTTGTTTCTTCAGCAAGCAGTTGAAAGGCTGCTGCCATGGCAATTTTAAAACATCTCCTTTGAAATTATTTTAGATATTTTTTTGCACTTAACCTTACCGGTTTTCATCTGCCCCTTTTTTTTTTTCAGCTCAAACTCTGTAGAATTCCCTTTATTTAAGTTCCTTATATTTATTTCCTAATATTTAATCTTGTAACACTGATCTGGTTTTGGTTTAACAAAGTCCAAGTGTGTCAAAACACTGAGAATGGGATGACTGGATAGATAGGCAGACAGACAGACACTGATATTTTCTATCCTTATAGCTTAGCAAATCAAAACCTGGTTAACTTTTCTTATTTATTTCATACTGCTTGTATCTCCTGCTCAAGGGAGTAACCTTTTTTCCCATTTGCTTTGAAGTTGATATCACAGAGCAGACTGAACATCAGAAATAGAACTGTACTCTAGCAGGTGCCAGCCAAGTAAAATCTTACCATTTTGCACAAAACAAAGTAAAAATGTTGATAATTTTAAAGTAGACTGGAACTGATCAAGATGTAGGATTCTGAGTGCAGATAAACTTTCTGAACTCAGGCCTATTTTTGTGTTAATGGGAAATGTAGGCAGCCAGGAAGCAGTCTGACTCTGTTCATTACAAGGCTCCTGTTTTCAGGTATTCTCATGATAGGAAAACACAGAGACATGCTTTTGAAACCACCACATTGTCATCTCAAGTATAGGGGAGGGTGTGTAGGGAACAGGAGATATTCCTTGTAACCTGCGGTGCTTTCATTTAAAATATGTTATACATTCCAAATGGCTTCAATCATCTGTATGTCAGCAGTAATAAAGTACTTCTTTAGCACTTAATACAAGAAGTTCTTTGTATTTTTTAGTCAGAACTGATTTCTGGAGAATACTTCATGGAGATGGGAATGTACAAAATCATGCATTTCCCTGTGAATTATTTCAGTCCATGGGGAGGTAGGAACAGAAACTTGCAGGAAAGCCCTGCTCTTCCATCCCTGCCTCTCCATGGTTCTGGCTTTTTTCCTAGCTTCTCTGCAGTCTGAGAGCAGTGGGTGACACTGAAGGAGACAGGAGAGAGAGGTCAAAACTTGTTCCACCTTGCTAATGCTGTGGCAGAGCCCATTTCAGCCAAGGAAAGTCTGGGCTGACCTCCTGCTGCTCTCAGTTGCACCAGCACAGAGGAGGGGCTGGTCTCAGCCTCTCTCATACACACACATAAAGCTTTATGAAATGGGGATGGGGAGCACCTTGCTCTCATTACAAGTTCCAGCCCTTTTTTCAATGACCAGCAAAACCCTCCTTCTTCTTCTAAGAAAGAAGTTCGCCTTCCTGCAGGAACAGCTTCCATCATAAGAGAATATCTTACTATTCTTACATACCTCCACCCTCGGGCTAAAAACAAGTAAATAAAGAAGTAATGAATGAAAGACTAGCAAGTACTAGGTCATGCAGCAAAGGCATCTGTTGACCACAGAAATTAGGGCTGGATGGCAGACCTTTGCCACCTCAGAAGAGCTCTGCCAGAAAAATAAATTAAATAACCTGTGTTTCATAACAATAATAGTAATAAAAGTCATGGGAAGGAATTCTCCCTCCACCTGTGCAGAGCCAGGCCTAAGCTCCCTGAAGCCATGGCAATGCCTCCACCAATACAGCCAGCTTTGAGTCTGCACTAGAAGAACCAGGAGAGAAAAAAGAGCAGAGATTGCCTCTGATGATCAGCAAAGGCCACGTAGGGCAAGGGCAGGATTGTAGTGCTTCTCCCTAGGGGAACCTCTCCCGTGTATATCTGGACAGGAAAACCACCATGGAAAAATTAGGCACAGTGACATCAAGGGTCCATCACGAACTGACTCCTCTATTCAGCCTAAGAAGCTGCTTCCCCACGGCTGTGCAGCTGCATGCAGGAGTCTCACTCTTCCTGGGCTCTGAATGGACTGTGAATGCAGGGGTCCAATGTGCTTTTTAATGAGAAGAATAAAAGGTATTTTTTAATTTACTACAGCATTTTGTTTTTCTAAATTCAGAGTCCTGTAGGTTTTGTGTTAGAAGAGATGAGGAAAAAACCTAAATGAGTAGTGCAGCTTTTAATACAGGCATCTGGTCCTGCAGACATGCTGAGTGGGAGGAGGAGGATTTTTCCATTTTAAATAAAGCAATGATTATAAAAACATGACAGGAGTGTGTCTTCATATGGGAAAGCCTGTCACCTTTATTATTTCTGCTGGCAGCAGTGACTAGATGTACTTTCTGAAACATAAGCCTTTCACTCACAGGCACAGCATTGAAGTATTTCTCTCATGAAATGCAAGTAGAAAGCCAGAGGTAGATGCAGATTGTATTGGGAGAGGCTGTTAAAATAATCACTCATTTCCACCTTTATTGCTTGTCACAGCAACACACCTTGGGCCAGGCCCTTCCTTTACAGAGGGAGGCTGTGATCTTTCAGGGCAAAGAAGATTACTTCTCTTTATGGATAAGCACTTAACTAAAGCCTTCAATAGGCTATGTTTGCTGCCTTTGAAAGTGATCCTTTTATTTAATGTTTTCTGCATCCAGAGTTCCTTGGTGATATTTCCTTATTGTAGGTGTGTGAGAAAACCTCTTCCCTTTTTTTACTCAATTTCGCTTTCAATAAGAATGGCTAAAAATCCTCACTCTGGTCAACTGGAAAGAAGACTTTTCAAGTGAGGACTAAACAACAAAAAACCCAAACAAAAATCCAAACATACAAAACCAGGAAAAAGAACATCAAGTTGTCCCAGAAATGATTGCTGAGAAATTGCAGGGATGGTGAAGGAGGCAGAGAAATTATAATATTCCCAAAAGGGCAACACCTGGGGAATGAGAAGAGGCATGACTCCACCCATGCCATAGTCCCACAAGATATCCAGTGTGCAGAGAACATAGTAATGCTGCTGTCAAATCTGGAAGTTGGTTGGCTCAGTTTGACCTATTAATTTGTCATAACTTCACCCAATAGCAAGAATTAGCTTCTGGTGGTTCAGATCATCCGGGATCAGTGTGAAAGTGGGTCAGACTGGTCCTCTGCAGCTCCCTTCTTTTTGCTTGTAGAGGTTTTGGGCACCTCAAAAGAGGCATTGCTGTGTGCAGGTCTGGGACAGCCCACCCTGCAAAGCAGGTGATGAGCCCCAGGACAGCCTGTGCTGTGCCAGGGAGCATGAGGCTGCCAAGCTGCTCAGGGATGTAGGATGCCACCCACCCACGCAGCACCCAGCACATCGGGCTACTGGCATGGGAAGGGCATGGCCTCTGCACCTCTGCAATGCAGAACACAGAAGAGGGCTTCAAAGCAAGCCCTGGGAAGCAGTTTGCCCTTCTCACTGATGGCAGGCCTAACTACAGAATTGCAGAAATATTCTTCAGGTGTGGATAGTCTCAGGTAGAGAAGATAAGTGGCCTGATTCTGCCACTTCTGGGCAAGCATTCTGACCCAGCGGGATATTATGCAAGAGGGAAGAGGTGGAGGCTTCTAATTTTCCTGTAATGTTTAGGGGGAAAGTAGCAGCCATAACCACAGTTTGCACAGAAACTGGTTGAATGGTGAATATGCAAACAAGAGGAGACTCCCATGTTTGATACATCCCAGGACGTACAGGCTTGAGGAGTGAAGGTGAAGATCAGCAGAGGTTCTAGGTCAATGTTCTGGGGCAGCTGCCTTAATGCCACCTACACTTCTTGGGTGCCCATCTCTTTTATCAGGTTTGCCCCTGCCTGGCTCTACTTGCATTCCCGCATCTGCGGAGCAGAGGAAAGGGAATGGCAAGGGCAAGTCTGATTGTTGGTGCTAACAGGGAGAGGGATAGGACTAACTGAGCCAGAGTAAAAATAAATAAATAAATAAATAAATCGAAAGAAAGATATTTAAATGTAAGGATTCTAAGAACTCACTGAAATGACTAAACAATTCTAAGGCCAACTCACTCTCCAGACAAATGCCAACTCACAGGTGTGGAGTTGGACAGCAAGGCAGGCAGAGCCTGTGCACTTCCAATGCACAAAACTAACTCCCAACCCTCAGAGAAGGGTCTAGCAGCCAATTACAACTGTGACTGAGTTTTGTGGTGCTCTGAACCCCACTAGGGAATGAGGGCTGCTTTGTGCTGGTTACTGCCCAGCAGGTTTGATGGGAGACATGGCATGTCTCAGAATTGTGAGGATGCATGCAACAGGTGAGCAGAAAAAGTTCTTTTGGTGTGGTAGGAAGGATTGAAGAGAAAGTTTAAAATCAAAATTTAAAGCAAAATGGGTGCTGGAGGTCCTGAAGGGTAATCCATAGGTTTTTCTTGGGGAAATGTGTTTTGAGGAGAATTTAAAAGGAATTAATTATGATCTTGCATGCTTCTTAGAGGGAGAAATCCCTAATCAAAACCACTTGGGTGCAGGCTAAGCTGCAAATTGTGTTTGTTCATTCAGCCCCATGTTTTGAGAAACAAAAGGGAATTTTGGGTGCCATTCTTTGTCCTACTCGCTTTTTCTGCTGGTATCAGGCATACATTTAAAATTCACTCTCCAAAATAAAAAAAAATCAATTGTCTCTTGGTGGATACTAAAACTCACTGATCACTTATAGAAACACAGCTGTAATGTGGCTGTGAGGGAATGCAATAAGAAAAGACCTCCGTTTTTACTTCTTTTATTTCAGCATCCATTAGGAATTATCTGGAATTATCAAAACTCAGGTCACAGACAAGACATCATAAAATCCCATTTTCTGTGTGTCATCATACTTTACTTTCAAGTTAGCCTGGTTTTGGTCACATTATAATTGGATAAATTATAGTTATTTTAATGATAATAGATAATATGCCTAATTCAGTAACACAATCTTCCTATGCAGGGTTTTCTTTTACCTCTGTAATTTGTTCTGTCACTGTCACTTCCATTACTCCTACTGAGAATCATACACCTTTCTAAGAATCTGTATAACAGCAAGAAGACCCTGGATATTGCCAAGAGATAGATAAAAGCAAATATGGAAAGATACTATAATGTCACAGTATGAGAAATGCTTCCTACAACTCCATATTCTTGCAGCTCCCTGGTACTCAGAATCATAGAATTGATCACAGAGCCCAACCATTAACCCTTGCCAAGCCCACCACTAAACCAGGTCCTTAAGTGCTAAATCTTCATGTCTTTTAAATACCACCAGGGATGGTGATTCTACCACTCCCCTGGGCAGCCTGATCCAATGCGTAATAACCCCTTCAGTGAAGAATGCTATCACCATTTCCAATCTAAACCTTTCCTAGCACATCCTGGGGCCATTTCCTCTTGTCCTGTCACTTGTTACTTTCGAGAGGAGACTGACACCCACCTGTCTATCACTTCCTTTCAGGCAGTTGTAGAGAGACATAAGGTGCCCCCTGAGCCTCCTTTTCTCCAGGCTGAACAACCCCAAGTCTCTCAACTGCTCCTCACAGGACTTGTGCTCCAGACCCTTCCCCAGCTCCATTGCCCTTCTCTGGACTTGCTCCAGCCCCTCAGTGTCTTTTTTGTAGTGACAGGCCCAGAACCGATGCATTTGTTAGAAGGGAAAAAAAAAAAGGCAATATATATATCAAGATTTTAATATAATTGATAAGCAAAAGGTGTTGTTTTGTTGGGGTTTTTTTAATCCATTAGCATGCAGGAGTAAGCAAACTCCTGTACAAAGTACCTTCCTTTGAACAAAGTACCCAGAAGTGGCAGTATCCAGAAGGCCTTACCTCAAATCCGTGTTGTACAGCCATGCAACCTCATTCCTCCTGGAATTAATAAGGAGTTAGTGACAGTCTTCAGTGGAATATGGATTTTGAGTGTATTCACTTCCCCGAGCGTTCCTGCGCTTTACCCACTAAAAATGTCCTTACATTTCCAGCCCAACGTGTGACCCCCAGCCTTCTGTTAACAGTTTTCTACTATAACTGTTCACACACTTTTTTCAACTGCAGAAACAGGTATTTCTTCATGCTGAACTGTCAAGGAATAAACTCAAAGCTCACTTAAAATATAGGGATGACTTGGAAAGGTTGTCTCCTAATGCGATATCTCCTTGTTAAATTAAAAATAAATAGGATTGTTAATGCACAGAAATTGCACGACATTGTCTTCCCAGTGAACAATTTATTCCAAAATAAATAACAATATTTTGAAGTGATCAGCTCACCCTAAAATATTTTTTGGAAAAAAAAAACTCCTCGAATAAAAGCATCACATTCTGGGACGCAGGTAGAGTAATTTGGGGTTATGCCTGACAGTGTTAATGTGGCTGCATCAGAAGCATCATTTTGGAAGAACAAAACAGTCTTCTCTCAGAAATAAGATCTACAGGTTGCTACTCTATACATATGAGGTAGTTTTGAGCTGGAACATCCTCAGATAAACTAAGAAGCTGGACAAATATTATTTTGAACCAATTAGACCCGATCTACTTCTTGTGGGCTCCCACATCACAGTCATCAATAAGGCAACAACGGCACCACTCTCAGATGTGCTCGGAGTTGAGGGACCGGTTTTAGAAGACTGAAATTTAATGTAATAGTGACAAAGACCTCAGAGGATTACAAGAGCTTACTACCTAGAAACAAAAAAACCCAAACCAATGTGCTCTTAAGGTTGGTTTAAATTGACTTTAATGACTCTTCCTTTCAAACCAATGAGCCTGAAGTTGCAGTTGCTAATTAGCAAGTCAGTGTCTTAGTTGATTGTCTTTCCCTGGGACCACAGCACAAATAACCCTGTGACTTTTCTTGTGCCAGGAGAATGGGTTTAGAGAGTCTAATTAGGGCACTGAACAGCTGATTGTGATGAAGACCCCAACATAGCCCACTTGTTTTATAAATATCACGAGTGGGGTTCTAAACTTCTCCTCATTAGTGCTTTTCTTTGGGAAAGCAGTTCCACCAAAAGGAGACAACCACATAAAGAAGTGGGAAGTGTCAATATCTGAGCAGTATATGGTTTGGGAACAGGCCTCTTCTCTGTGTGTTATTTAATGAATGAACCAATTTGCTTTCCTCTTCAGAGAACAAATAAAGAGGATTTCATCCCACTTAATCAATATTAGTCAATAGTAGTCTTCCTTGATGAAGCTAGAAGGCAGTTAACATGCACACATCTCCCACTATAATTTTATCTTCATACAGATAGAGCAAATTATCTGTAATGATCAGCTTTCNTAAAATCATTATCTCAACAGCTGCTGACAGTGTCTTGGTACTTGCGGGATGACCTCTCTGGTACATGTCCTCTGAGAGAAGAAGTGCCACATGTTTGCATTGAGTTTGTTTGGCCAGATTTTGGAAATGGCAGGGACTGGGAGTGGTGGCATCTGTGAGGTTACTTGACACCTCCCCCATGTCCAGTGGAGCCAGTGCCAGCCGGCTCCAAGACAGACCCGCTGCTGGCAGAGATCGAGCCCAGTATCAACGGTGGTATCGCCTCTGGGGTAACACATTTAAGAAGAGGGAAAGTTACAGCACAACACCAACTGCAGACAGAGAGAGGAGTGAGAACGTGTGAGAGCAGCGGCCCTGCAGATACCAAGGTCAGTGAGAAAGGAAGGGGAGGAGGTGCTCCAGGTGCTGGACCAGAGATTCCACTACAGCCCATGGTGCAGATGATGGTGAAGCAGCTGTGCTCCTGCAGCCCATGAAAGTCCATGGTGGAGCAGACATCCATTTGCAGTGCATGAAGGACCCCCCAACAGAACAGGGGGATGCCTGAAGGAGGCTGTGACCCCATGGGAAACCCACACTGGAGCAAGCTTCTGGCAGGACCTGTGGAGAGAGGAGCTCATCCTGGAACAGGTTTGCTGGCAGGATTTGTCACCCCATGGGGGACCTACACTGGAGCAGTTTGTTCCAGAAGGACTGCACCCCATGGAAGGGACTCATGCTGGAAGAAGAAATGCAGCCCATACGAAACACTTACATTGGAGAAGTTTGTGGAGGACCATCTCCCATGGAAGGCGGAAGAAGTTAGAGAAAAATGGGAGGGAAGTTGAGCCCAGGAAGAAGGGAGTGATGAGAGGGAAGTATTTTAAGATTTGGTTATACTTCTCATTACCCTACTCTGATTTGATTGGTAGCAAGTTTAATTAATTTCCCCAAGCTGAGACTGTTTTGCCCATGACGGTAACTGGTGAGTGATCTCTCCCTGTTCTTGTCTCAATCCACGAGCTTTTCATTGTATTTTCTCTCCTTTGTGCAGCTGAGGAGGGGAGTGACAGAGCAGCTCTGGTGGGCACCAGTTTTCCATGAGAGTCAACCTACCAACAAAGTTATTTAAGGAATTGTGTTTCAACAAATACCATTTTTTTCTTGTAATATCAGCAGAGCTCTTCACAGCTGTGAGCCCTAATCCATCTACTTTGTGTGAAGTGCCAAAAAGAGTGTGACAGAAGAGACTGGAAGACAGAATAATTCAGATGCTTTGGTTGTCACACCTGTACTGCAGACCAGAAAGAGATGTTTTGATATTTCATTGGTATGGATAAAGACTGCCTAATCTCCTTGCACAGTGTGGAACTGTTTATACACCTTTTGCTGGCATTTCACTGGTACTCTTTTTACTCTGCAGTCCCAAATGTCCAGATCTGTGAAAAGCACATTATCTCATTCTGAAGTGAAGTTTAGCCTTGAGAAAAAAGGCACTCTAGAATATAAACCAATAAATAGAGAGAAGAAACACAGGAAAATCCAACTATTGAATTTTCTTTTTGTATCCTATCGGTGCATTTTTCTCTAATAAGAGTGTATTTCTGCTACTCCTTTTACCAGTTTCTCTGCTCAGCTTTCAGATAGCTATAAAAAAAATTATGACTTTTTTCTTCTACAGAATATTTTATTGATCTGATATTAAACAGGACACAATAATTTAGAGCAGAGCTCAATTTTACTCACATCCTCAATGATCACTACACCACATCCTCATCACTGTCCTTTCCTGTCCCTTCCCTCTCCCATCATAGACACAGCTAGTTAAGAGTTAGGAATTGATGTCACCCTCTGTTCACATTTACAGAGTAAAGTACCCAGGAATATAATGTTTTTTACAGTGTCTTTGTCTCATCCTTATGGGTCCAATCCATGTGGTTTGCTACAATCCAGCTAAGTCTTTGTGCTAATCCCCCTTACAAGTATTAGCAGTATCCAATGTAATGAGATCATTTCATTAAGTGAGGTTTGAGGTCTTCACAGAGAAGCCAGTGACGAAGCACATGGGGAATCTCTGTACAGATGAGATCTTTCTTTGATGAGCACTGCCTCTGATCCCAGAGAAACACTGTGGGCCTCCTGATCATTCTTCTTCCCAATCATATCTATAGCCAACAGGGCCAGCACAATTCTTACCATTACATTATAAGTTCTCGGCTATAATTAATTTTTTTGTTGCACTCCTTCCTGAGTGATTTCCTTCCTAACTAGATATTTCAAAAAGAGGAAGAAAAATGATCTCTGAATTATAGCTACGTTGCTGGCTTTATGAAGATACATAGTACAGCCAGGAAAACAATTTCTCCCAACTTGAACAGCCTTCTCTGAAACCACAGATATCAAGCAGACACTGTTCAAAATAAAATGATAGATTTTAAGCAAGGGAAAAAACCCACCTCTTTTTAGTTGTAGAAATTAATTATTTCATGCTCAACTACATGCTTTCATCCTATTCCTGTTTGCTCCTAGGCAAGGAGGGAAACAATACAAATATAGGATAAAAATAAAGGCTAAAATACCTTTGTTGTCATGTCCTGAGGGCTGTTCGTGATGATATTGCACACTGCAAGCCTGTCAGTGACACTGCAATTGTTGGGATTCCAGTAGGGCTTGACATTGTCTGAATGCCCTGGAAAATGCTCCAAAATTGCTCTAATCTTAGGTCTGCCCAACCTGCAGAATGACTTTGGAAGTACTTCACATAACTTTAAACTAATTAACGGGCTTGGGAAAGGAACTTCCAATGAAATTGAACAGTGAAATCAACAAACATTTGGCTGAGCTACAGACCCAGGACCAGACCCATCTTGGCTATTTTGGCTCACAAAGTTTTGCAGAGCCAGACAAAGTAGATCTCCTCTACCTAGGATGGAATCCACTATTTGGGCCTTAATCCAACAGATTCACAAATTCAAACATTTTGCCTCTTTTTTTAACACTGTCCCCTTCCTAGGGATCTGTATGTAGAGTTTCATTCTGTGGTTCTTGACTTGCTCTTCACCTTTTTCTGTTTTCCTCTTATCCCTTGCTCAGGAAAGGGTATGATGAGCAATGACATCTTAAGTCCAGATTATTCACAGATGTTGCATGTCTTTATCTCAGGGACAGAAATGCTCATGCAGGCCTAGCTGGAGCAGCTGCAACCTTCAGCTCTTTGTCACTGCTACGGTTCCCTCAGCAGACATTGTTCTGATAATTCACAGACCATTTTGTTGCAAAATCAGTCAGTGGATGATCCTCTGGGCTTGAGATCCTTTGGTTTTAGTGGGGGCAGGAAATCACCAGCTGGTGACTGACCCCTGGAGTTCCATCAAGAGTATGATCCCATTGTCATCGAACACTTGTGAACAAGTAAACCAGATATTTTGCTTACATTTTTTACGTAGGTGACTTACATGATTTAACTTTTTCTACCCACTCCTACCTGACTTACAAAGAAAAAAATTATTCCAAACTGAGATTGTTCTATGCTCCCAGTGAAAGGCCCATTGAGCTTGTTCAGAGCTTCATCCTTTGTCTCTCCTTTCTGAGTGTATCTGCAGCATTTGTCAGCATCAGACCTGGGACATGGGACAAAGCTGCCACTTGTGCTTCAACTACGTGTGCTTCACTATCTAACCTTTTACAAAGACAGCTGCCTGTTCCTTTGAGAAGAACAATGCTGCTTTTGTGGCAAAATGGAAGAGTTGAGAGAAGTGTTATGTCAAATGTTTGTCAAACCAGGGTATCACAGAGGAGGACTGCCAGCTTGTTTGGGCTCTTTTACTCTGAGATTTCTTCAGGATGGCAAGCTTACTGTCGCAAGCAGATATGGTTACTACACCTGTGCTGGGTCAGATAGATAAATCTACTGTACTCATGTTGGCTACTATTTTTTCTCTTTCACCTACAAACGAAGCCTGGTTTATTCTTGCCCTCCAGGGACAAGATTTTCCTGTTGCTTTCACAATGTTAAAGTCCATATTCTTAGAGTATTTTCTTCCCTTATAAAATGTTAGGTGTACAGCTAGGAAAACATGGTATTCCAATTTTCTGTTGTCCACCTAAAACCCTTCTAGGTGAAAGGGACAAAATCTGTGTTTGGACTAACCAGAGCATCAGAGCTCGTTTTCATCTATCAAGACAATTGTTTTTATTTCTTATTTATTTCTTCCTTTTGCTATCTTACATAGATGGTGGGAAAAAATGAGAAGTAAATTTAATGTGTTGAGTTTCTCAGCTGAAGTCATTCATCACAACCCTATAAAGCCCAAAGGACTAGTCCAGTTTGCACCAACAGTGCAGCCAGTTTGCTAGAAAAGTTTTCTGATTGTTATCCTGTTTTTCCAGCATTACTGTTACATCTTTGTTTTATAATAGTTTGCTATTTTCTTCTGGCAACATCCGTTGTTCATTACGCACTCTTGAATACAAGCAGAGGAAAAAACCCCCTACTAAGCAGGTACCAGTACATATAATTCAGAAACTCTGTAATTATTTTTTAAATAAAAAGTTATCACTAACTAGTGTATACAAAACTATAATTTCCAAATAACTGCAATTGTACGTTATCAAAAAGATGAGGAATTAACATGTTGAGGCTTTATTCTAGCCAGTGTTCAGGGCTTTGGAAACAGCTGGTTTAAGTTGTGTAAAGTAAGACTAATGTAATCCATACAATAGCAATAGAAATTCTTTTGTGGTTTTGTTACTAACTGGCACTTGTGATGTTTTTTCTTTTAATTATTGGTTGTAACTCCAAACTTCAGACCTGTGCAAGAATGACTATTGATATGCAAAGGCATTTGCTGTCAGAAGATAAGCATAATACCCAAACATGGAATAAGTCTTCCTCATCTGTAGACTTTGGACAAGTGTTACCCTAAAATTCGTATGGGTTGACACCACTGATGGAGGCCTAACCCTGTACTGACCTCAGTGCAGGTATTTGTCTGGTATTTTTCTCTGTCACAACAGAACTTGTCTTAAACTGGAGATGTGAAGTTGTCTTGGGTATTGCAAGACAGAAAAAAGACCTGCTCAGTTCATTTCATGCTGTTTGAAATCTGCAGAGTTATTTCACCTATAAGACACAGCAGCCAGATTTTCAAATAGATCACTAGGAGGACACAAAACATTAATTTTAATGTTAATGTTTTTATTCACTTTTATTCAGTTTTAGTTTATAGAATGATTGTTTTCTCTCTGGAGTTCATAAAAAAAATTCAATTAATATTGTCCAATGCCCACACTTCATGCTTTACATGACATGATTTGCTGTGATTGATCTGACCCAAGAAGACACTGTTCAAGGCGAGGAGAAAAGGACAGTCACAAATAATACTAACACGGAGCAAACCCCTGCCCACTGCAGAGCAGCAGCTCCGTGCTGGGATGCAGCGTGCAGGGGCTGGCACTCCCGTTCTCTGCACCGGCTCTAGAGATGTGTGCCCTCCCCTCCAGCTGCAGCTCCTCTCAGCGCAGCAAGGGGAAAGGGATGGGTCCGTGTCCAGGCTGCACAGTCCCATTCAATGGACCAAGCTGCTGAAGTTAATCTCCCAGGAAACTCCACTCCCTGTCACAGGACCTCTGCCCTTCTATGCCCACTGGTCCTGCCTCCAAGATTTAGCTGGCCTTAATTTGGCAGCACAAGCCAGGGTAAAAGGGAAACTGAGGAAGAAACAGGAGACACAGACTCCAAGAAGCCATGTTTTAACAACATGGCAGCTGTTACTGAGGGTACCCCAAAAGGCACTGACTGAACACATCTGAGCAAAATGCAAAGAGTGGCTCTGAGGCTGGAGATGGGCTGACACAGTACAGCAGGAGACAACCTAAGGAATTGGCCAAAGAGAATCAGTTCCACATAAATGAATGCATCAGAGCAGAGCCTTTCTCTGAGGTCCTCAAAGACTCTTACATCTTCTCTCTGTTGACAATGCAGCTAACTGAAGCACTTTCACAGCAGGACTTTTTCACCAGATGCTTATAGATAAGTAAGATGCATAAATTGAGTGGATGAATCTTATGCAGTGACACTAAGGGAAGTGACCTGCATCATTCTAATGCTGTTACAAAAAATAGACTATTATGGCAACATAGCTGAAACTGTGAAATTGTAAGGGGTTAACTTTTTGATCTTCTCAGACTTCCTCAGAAAACCTCCCTTTGGAGCAGCAAAGCAGAATAAGGACAAGCAGAGCTCTGCCTTGCCCCTCCATTCCCTGCTCCTTTCCTTCCCTGCAGTTTTGGTAGCTGTGATGGGAAAAGGAATGAGATGGGAAGATAGTCTAGCATCTTATTTCTATTCCTTTCTCACGAGGGTCAGGGATACAGATTTTACACTGTCTGGACAGGGTCATCTACTCATTGCAATATTTCAGCCGTGAATCATAATGGAGAGAATTTTACTCTGTTTGGAAGCATTGAAGGACATACAGCTAATTTTGCACTGAGATAACAGAGAATTGGAAACCAAAGTTTTAGATTTGTAAAAATAACAAATTCTTTTAGAAAGGAAAAGCAGGTCAGGTAAGGTCAGGTCAGATCAGGCTGCTCCAAATCAGTGCTCAGAAGACCCGGTCAGTCAAGAAAATTGGTGATGATAAAATAAAAATTGGTAACTTCAGAGCAACTTGGGTCTGAAAGCACTGGCTTTGTACTGCTAAGTGTCAGAAGAGAAACAGCCAGCTAATTTCCATGGCCTAGAATGAATAAAAGCATTGTTTTACTGGATTGATGTGCTAATGAATATTATCTGCCTCTTTTGATCTTTATCTGAAGCTTTGCCAGTAGATTTGCAAAATTTCTGCTGAACTGAAGACCCTGTCGCTGAATGCAGATCAGTGTAACAACACAGCATGAGGAAGGGTGGTGGCTGTAGGACAAAAACACTACAGTGAAACTGTGAGAACTTTCACAATCAATGTGCTCTCCAGGACTGTAATACTTCTTGAAGAAACCACTTCCAGTGCTGAGTCTGGGTCACAGCAATGTGTACCTTTCTTTTCAGCAGCGATAAACTCAGCTCCAGCCTGAGCCTGAAGGGAAGGACAGCCCTGCCTTGTGACCCCGTGGCCACATTTCCTGCCTTGAAACAACTGGCTTTAATAGAGGAGAAACGACCCCTTTAACCTTTCACCTCCTTTTGTCCCATCTCACCCCCTGCCACTGGCAAATCACATAAGTAAATTCACACCTGAGATTCACACTTGAAGATTACTAGGCAAATAATACACATGGCCAGACATGTTGAAAAGATCTTATAGGAATGGAAACTCATGTTCATTTATAAGACTCTGAACATCAGGCAGTTAAAATACAGTCAACCCCACGATTTCTGAAATCCACCCCTGGAATTGCTGTTGTTCACATAGCTCCCAAACCTGCACTGAAGGCACCACTCAGAGAGTCAGTACCACTTGTTGTTTAGGGATCTAAGATGTATTCCTGCAGGATCAATCTGAGTAGTAAATCTGAGTGAAACTCAGATGAGAGTTGAGATGAATATTGTTTGCATTGCATTAACATTAGCCTCCACAGTGGTGTAGTTAGTGCAGTGGGATGTCTCTTTCCTGTTCTCCCAATATAGATGTGTGTAGTTCTAGATGTTGTTTGATGACTTCTCAGGTAGATGAGCAGCTTTTTGTTTTATGATAAGCTCAGAAATGCAACCTGAAAGCAACAAAGCAGTGGATGGCAACAGTGATGTAATTGTTATGAACATGAAAATTGGTAGTTATCATGGGCCAGGTATTGTCAGGCAGTAAAGAGTAAAGACATGTCACAAGTGACTGATAGATATGGAGGAAAAGGGAGGATTGCTGACAAGGAAAATGTGGTTAAAGCAAGAATACCTGTCATAGCAGTATTTACATGCATAAAGGTGAAGCAAAAGGTTCCTGAAAAAAGCAGCACTCTATCACACTATTCATTTGATTTCTTCCTTGGATGCAAGTTACTTTTTCATCTGAAAAAGGAAAATTTCACTCCTATGAGAGCTGGGAAAAACATTTCTTCATTTACAGAAAGCAATTTGAAAGATTTAGGAATAAGTTCCAAACATAGCTGATGCAATTTCTTTTTCTGTTTTAGTTAACATAGTTTTATTGATCTGAATATATCATTAGCAGAAGTAATTAAGGGGGCAAGGAGGTAGAACTGTCTACTATAATTTAATTTTCTGTCAAAATCTATATACCTGCTGTACTCTCAGTTTCAATATTTCAGTGTGTTGCCACTGGCACACTACTCACTGAGAAGATTCTGCATTACTGAGAGCACAATGCTCGTGACTTGTCCTCTCACAGTTGTGGAGACAAAAATACATGGACTTGATTTACACAAGATGGCTGGCTGCAGTTTTAGTAGTGATACCAGGACAGACTAAAGACAATGCAAGAGCAAATTAGACCAACAAGTGCTTTCTGTAGGCCTGGTCCTACAACCATTCACCTATGAGTAACCTTTAAAGGTAATTCGCCTGTATGAATGAGGGTTTGGCACATCATTCAGTGAAAGCTGTGGGATTATATTCTCTGTTCCCTGTGCTCAAAAATGTGGCAAAATGGTCCCTTTTCTACAACTGGAATGAGTCTGTCTGTTACTATATAAAATGACTGAGGCAGGACAATTGCAAATTAAGTACCACAAGAATCAGAAATCACTTAATGTAGAGCTGTAATGCAAGTACCAGTGTAACACTGATTTTTTTCTTGTACATATTAAAGCGTCCAATCCACTTTCCCAAAAAGCTCCAGTGCTTCACAGCCCCACCATAAACTCTGGGTCTTGCTCAGACCAGTGTGCATATCCTAGCCCAGATCTCCCCAGTTCTGCTGCAATGCTTACAGTATCAGAAAGAAGGACTACTCAGAGGAAATGAGAGGAGAGGAACAGGATTAGCATCTGTATTTTTCAGCTGAGGAGCTGGCATCTGCATTTGCAGCTTCAGAGTGCAAGACATCCTGGCAGAGCCAGTTGCCAGGTGGATACACTGCTCAGAGTCAACTTTGTGTTGGTCAGAAGCCCTTGGCAGTGAGAGTTCGAGAACAAGTCTGACAACCAAACCACTGCTAATGGAGACAAGTCCTGTTTTGGCATGGGCCAGTTTGAAGTGGCTGATGGACTGTGGTCTGGAAGCCCTTGCTGGAGGAAATAGTTCATTTTTTATTCCTGAGAGGCTTTTGTCCACTATGGACATCCAGGAGTTATGTCCTTCAACTCAATTGTTATTACAACCAACATCTTGTTCTTGTTTTCTATAAACCAGAGGGACTGTGTCTCATTTAGCCCAAGACCCTTGGGACGGGTGGGACGGCAGGGATGGGGGGCAGTTATGCTCTGAGGCTGTTGTGCAGTTTGCAATACAGCTATGGCTGCAAGGAATAGCTTTCCCATTTTCAGGACTTGATAGCCTCTGCTGGTTCACACAGGTTACTCCATGCTTACCGGTATTTTTTCCTAAAAAAAAAAGNAGAAGGCCTGCTGACCACAGAGGGACTCCTCCTGGCTACAGGATTTGGTTCGCAGTGATCTTTTTCCCGAGATGAAAGGCCTTTCTTTTGTTGATTTTGGTGCTAAAGCAAAAGACTTTCCTGGGCTCCCCGAAGAATGGGAGGTTCTGAGTGCTATAGTTCGTCATGGCAGTTCCTGAGTGCTCAAAGAACATTTCAGAAAAGTAAGAAAAGGGTTAAAAGCTCTTCATCATCTTACAACACTTAGATGCTTATGGACATATGCTTTCATGGCTAAGTTACTGCTTGCTTCTCTTGTTTTCCTGCTGCCTCATAAGATCTTTACTGGCTGACTCTAAGTAGTGTAGGAAGAGTAGCACATCTACAATGCAATAAAATGTAAACTGCCCTCATGTGTGTCTACTGAGATAGAGGCAAGACATGCTGAAGTGGCCTAACTCTGCTGTCAGTGGCACTGACCCCTGTGTGACTGCTGCTTCAGCAGAATTACCTATGGACTACGACAGGGCACACAAAATCAGGTTCACTCCTATGTCACATCTTCTTTGTTTTCCTTAACACCCAGAGGCAGTTTCCTGCTTTTACGATTTATTCCTTGCTGAAAGGCAAACGAGTGCATGGGTTCTCTCCTCGCTTTTTAATATCACTTCAATCTCTGTGGATGCAGGACAGATTTTCCCCTCCAATAAGGGAAGGGAAGGGAAGGGAAGGGATTAAGAAACTCAGATTTGGCAGAGTAATGGAAAGAGATTAGAGAATTCAAGTAATTGGTGTAGGGGTGACAGCTCAGTTCTTGTAGCACATGAAAGCACTTTGGAAGGAATTTGAGAGGTCAAAACATAAAATTACTTTCTACCATATTGCTAGTTTTTCCCTGCTGCTGTAAGAAAGCACACCAGAGGACCATTTTCCCCTTCCTCCAAGAAGTATTGTTTCTCTCATTACAAAACCACCACATAAAATTTTGTGGCATGCCATATCTGATTCTACTCTCTCTAGCATTTCTGAGAAGAGATCACTGACTACAAGTGCAATATCTTTTTGAAGTTGCACTGCCATGGGGTGCCTCGAGTGGGGAGAAAGGCAGAGCCCACATGTTGAAAACTATTTCAGAATAGGAAATGTTCAACTTACTTTATTTCACCAGGCATTCAGAAACAAGTATCCTTCCTTTTTAACACCATAGTGCTGCAAAGAACAATTTAAAATTGATTTGACATTGTTATACTGTAGTAATCTTCCAAAATCCATGCTAAATCAAATGCTTTCAGTGTCTAACCTCTCATGGTCCCTTGTAGCTCAGTTTCCTATGGTTCTCCAACTGCAGTAATTTTGCCATGCTTCTCTAGAGAGATTTCCTTCTGTATTTCCATACCATAGCCTACAATTACTTCAAAGTGCAGTAAAATGAAATAAGCGTGGAAGTCTGTGCAAAGATCAAAGAAGACCTGATTAACAGTTGTTCTGTATGCAGTTAGATCTTATAAGAATACAATTCTAGAAAGTCAGCGTTATAAAAAATGTGTCTCTGCTGCAAGCCACTATTCCCAAAGCTGGGTGCTCGGTCTGTGTGAAGGTTAAGGGAAAGCCCCTTGTGTGTTGGAGCCCAGAAGCAGTCACATGCAGGAGACAGATGCAGGGCTGAATGTGGCTCTTCTCTTGCACTACCACCACTGCAGCAAGTGAGGTGGGGTTACACTGACAGGCACCAATACAGCTGAGCACAGGAACTGGACCCCCTCTTGTTACAAGCTGATGTGAAGAGCTGCATAGAGGAAACCATTTGCAGTACACAGTAACATGTTTTTATTGGCCCAAATAAAGCACAGGAAATGTAGTAAATATTTTCAAGTGCCACCTCCTGGCATTTCATTTATTATTTACATAAATACAGCTATTTTCCATTTCATAGAGCAGATGAAGGGCTCTAGAAATTGGATAAGTCTCATCAGCTGTCTGGCCAACAGTTGAGCAGACTTCAAAGCTAGATGTTACCAAATTTTGTGCACAGCACAGATATTGCACCTTTCTCCTGAGCAGTTCTGAGACCTGCAAACATGAACGAAGTCTGTAAATCCATGTGAAGTAGGTGCAATCAGTGGAAGAAAATTCTCACTGCATGTAGGAGCCACCAAGGACAGTAGTTACAAATTCTTGGTTCCACTGCAGACGTCATGATACTTATCTTGTGAAAACTCCAGCTCCTGGAGCCAAGAGATTGTGTGAGAATATAAATTCTATTCAGGAATAAAATGGGTTATGTGTCCAGTTCTGGAAGGCAGTGGTGAGAACCTGAAAAACAGGACCCCCACCAGGCTAGAAAGCAAAGAAACAAGAGGCACTTGCAGAAATATTTTTTAATCTCAGCGGCTGGTGAAGTGAAGAGTTGGTTAATTAATTTGCACATTGGAGCTTGGCAGCATTGCAAGAGCCGAATGATGAGGCCAGCATCTGACAGGAACCCTGTGATGCAGCTGGCAGGAAATCCCAGACTTTCTCACTGCTAACTCCTGCCTGCAAATTGCTTCACTGATCAGTACATATGATTTTTACTGATAATACATACCGAATATGGGGCTGGACCCTCTGATTTGTTTTGTTTAGTTACTCTTGGTTTGGTTTTAGTGCTGCTGTCACCTAATGTGAAATCACTCTACATGGCTATTTTCCATGCAGGGTTGAAATGTCTAGAATGTTGTGAGAAATGATTTTAGAGGCTTTGAGAGAAAACAAAATTAATTTATGATGCGAGAAAATGATTCAATATAACCACGAGTTTTTAGGACAAATTATTAGCCTTCTGCAAAAACTCCATCCAAAATTTATATTGCGTACAAAACTCACTAATGATATTGAGGCAATAGTCTTATGAATCAGGCTAAAAGAAATTATAAATCTAAATGACCACATCTGAGCATGACCCTGCCATTTTCTCAAGACCAAAACAAGATTTATTGTGAGAGTTATGAAACTTTGGAGCCTATTATACATTAAAGAATCCTATTTATGACCATTCAGTTAGGTCTGAATTATTGTGCTTATTCTAAACTTTGCTTTTGCAAGATTTATGTCTCAGTCATTTTACAACTTTCAGGGATGAAACTTGCTATTCATAACCAGAGCACGGGAAAAAAAAATTCTTCAAATTTTTGTTTTAAATACAATCAGTTACACTTCAAAACTAGAGAGATGAAAAAATGTTATTTTTATTTTAGGATTTCCTCACATCTATTGAAAGATGTTGTGACCATGCTTAGCTTTAAAAATTACTTAATTTTAGTAGCTATGATTTAATATCCTCACTTCCTGAGGTATTCAAGCTCATTATTTACAATACTGTTTTTCAAATGTAAATGTCTAAGAATTATTTTATGTGAAAGGCAGTTGTTATATGCCTGTAATAAAATGAGTAACATTCATAAAATTATTTTCTTGCTGGTTGAAAAAGCATCTCATTTGAATAAAAATAATTTCTAATTTTGCCATTAGAATTGGGAACACAGTGTTGCTTAAGATCAAGGAGAAAAGGGAGTGATTTCCATGTCCTACTGTCCAGGGCTGCCATACATCTAGCCTTTAAAGAATTAACTGGGAGAAGTGTTCTTGATATCTTGGTCACATTCCTCCTGGACAAACCATAATTACTTGTCTCTATAGAAGGACTAGATAGCCAGCATGTGGCACTGGATTATAGCTGAATCAAGCTAGGTTTGGTTTAGAATTTTTTTAAACAAAAATAGTAACCAGCACTTACATGTAGGGGCTTTAGCTTGTCACAGCTCCTGTGGCTTGCTGACACCCACCTACTCAGTGCCCGAAAGCATGAAATGGAGCTCTTAGTGTTCCCAGGTGAAAGAAAATTGGTAGCACTAGGAAACTGGGTCACAACATTTTCTGTGTGGATGATCTGGCATGAAAAGTGAGGTGTCTTAGAGTCCTAATGGAAATGTGTCTGGCAATTACCTGTTTACTAAGTATAATCTTCTAATTTAGGGGATTTACTCATGGTAGAAAATACTGATATTGAGCCCTCAGTTGCAGATAAAATGACTCCTGTATTATTGAACTAGAAACTACATGTTTGGGGACAGGGTTGGACAGGGAAGAGGCAAGGAATATGGCTAATAAACGTGTGTCTGAATCCCACAGAATTATGAACCAGATTTTACACTGAACCATCTCAGCTGTGTGGAAGGTAGTACAATTGACATGGTGAAGGTTTCCATTAACTGTGAATGTACTCTTGTATGCCTTCTGTTCACTTTTTGTTTTGTTTGTATGCTTTATCATGAAGTGAGCAGGTAATTAATAATAGCATTAACAACATTTTTAACAGAAAACTTCAGCAAAGTGTGAGGTTAGGTGTGACATCATTGATGACCATGTCCTGACCTGCAGCTTTCTAGGCCATACTTGAGTAAGTTTCAGACACTGCAAAAGTAGAGGCTGTCTCCAGTTTCCTTCTCTTCAGATGAGTATCAAGAGTCTTCACTGAGTCTTTGTAGCTGCTGATTGGTGTCATTGCCCATGAAGTATCACTGACATGTCTTGAAGCCTCAAAAAGGATGGACAAAACAACTTCTGAGGCTCCATTCTTTCTTGGAGAAGACTCCAAAGACAGTGGCTCAGACAGGCCACTGAGAGAAAGATCTTCCTCTTGTTATGGAGGATTGTGTTAGAGAACACACAGGCAAACTTGAAATCCACAAGTTGATGGGCCCTGCAGGACACATCCACAAGTACTGAGGGAGCTGGCAGACACCAGAATGAAGCAGCTCACAATCATCTTTGAAAGGTCATGGCAGTCAGGAAAGGTGCCTGAGGACTGGAAGAAAGCAAATGTTGACCCAGTCTTCAAAAAGAAAGAAGCAGGACCCAGGGAACTACTAGCTAGTCAGCCCCACCTCAATCCCTAGAAAGGTGATGAAATGCCTCATTCTGGAGGCCATTTCCATCCACAGGGAGGTGATGAGGAGTAGTCAGCATAGATTCATTTAAGGCAAATCATGCTTGACCAACCTGATTGCCTTCTATGATAAAATAACTGCCTGGATAAAGACCATTGCCAGCAGGTTGAGGGAGGTGATCCTGTCCCTCTATTCAGCCCTGCAATGCACATCTGGAGTGCTGTGTCCAGTTCTGGGCTCCTCACTGCAAGAGTGCCATGGATCTTCTGGAGCAGGTCCAGTGCTAGGGGACAAAGATGATGAGGGGACTGGAGCATCTCCTTATGAGGAAAGGCTGAGGGAGCTGGGCCTGTTCAGACTCAAGAAGAGGTGACTTAGAGGGGACCTTATCAACATATATAATTATCTGAAGGGAGGGTGTCAGAGGATGCAGCCAAGCTTTTCTTGGTGGTGCCAAGCAATAGGACAAGAGGCAACAGATAGAAACTGATGCACAGAAAGTTCCACTTGAACATGAGGAAGACGTTCTTTGGTGTGCAGGTAAGTGAGCACTGGAACAGATTACCCAGAGAGATTGGAGAGTCTCCCTCACTGGAGATACTCCAGAACCATCTGGATGCAATTCTGTGCAGTGTGCTCTAGGGTGACACTGCTTGAGCAGGGAGGTTGTACCAGATGATCCACCGTGGTCCCTTCCAACCTGACCCATTCTGTGATTCTGTGAACTGCTTACCTGACCTGAGAGCTTGACTGGTCACAAGCATTAGTGGGATCTAACTTGTTGCACATCCCTGTGCATCAGGACACTTGTTGCAACTGCTGTGCAGACAAACCTTGTGAAGTGCTTCTGTCTATCACTTCTACCCATTCTCCTACATTCTTTGTTTTCCTACGACCACATTCCTGCAAGGAATAAAACTGCTAGATGGGGAGAGAAAAGATAATATGGCAACCACTCCTAAATAAAATAATGAATGATGGGACCAGTTCCCCCGACAGTGTAAAATGGCATATATGTGTGCAAGCTTCATCTGGCCTATGGTTTGTATTTTAAACTCTCATAATAGTTGCTGTTGTACATCTGAAATTACTGATTTTGAAATTACTAATTTATTTGTGTGATAACTACACCTTGAGCTCACTGCAATAGGAAGAACAGCGAAGGTGTTGGGGGAGAGAGCAGCTGAGAATGGCAGGAAGACCAGCAGCAGGAGACTTCTCTGAGGTCAACTCCATGGTGATCAAAGGCAGGTCAGAAACAAGAACAAAACTTCCAGCCACTGTTTAAATGACAACAAAGTCCCATAGCAGAATTCCAGGTGAGACAGTAGGGACAAACAACTCTTAAACTTTGTCCTGCAGAAGGGTCCAGTGACAGCTCTGAGGTGTTGAAAACATTTTGCTGGGTAGGCAGGACAATGCATGAAAGCAAATAGCAGAATGTTCCCTGCATGCCACCTGTATATGGCCCAGCATGCAGAGTCACTGGTGGTATCCCTGCTAGACTTGCTAGGATAACCTCAGTATTCCAGCAGGGAGAAGGTTAGACTGAGCCTCATTTATTTAAGTAGGTCAAAGTTTTAATTTCTTTTTTTTTTTAATACAGAATAATGCCACCATAATACTTAACATAGGCACAATTGTGTTTGGACAAAAATACTTTAAAAATTGTGTGAGATGTGACTGCCTTCAATAACAGGGAGCTGGAACCAGTTTTTTGGAAGTGTGGTTCCCACCTTTCATCAGATATTTCATGTACCTGAATGTCTGCACCAGCAATTAAAAATAACCAAGCTTTAAAGTCTGCACAGTTCCCCATTTTCTGTTGCAAAATCATAACCAGCTTTCTTTTGGAAAGAAACTACAGCCAAATGAAAGTGATGTTTGTTTCAAATCGTATTAACTTGTAGAGCCTTGTGCACAAAAGGACCACTCACACAGTTGTTCCTATGAGGCATAACACCGAGTTTGGCCCTTTTTAGGAAACTCATTACTTAACAATACATTGTTGTGTTTGATTGAATTGGCTCAGATAAGCTTGGCAAGGCTGCAAGAAAAATCTGTGTTGTCATGCCAAATGTTTTTCAACCTGTGTGTGCCTGTGCTGAGGTCTGATAAGGTTATCCATGGTGCATATGCTTGTCATCAAAAGGTTACATTCTTGTACTGTCCATACAGGTTTCAGGGTGGTTACATTTAATGCTGAAAAAAGCCATCTGAAAAGCAATTATGCCCTAGCACATGGTTGGATCAGGCATCCCTTGACCTATTCCACTTATGTGCCTGTGACTTCTCTGGCTACACTGTCTTTCCAAAAGGACAGTGAGACTGTGCCCCTTTCATCCTCATCTGTCATCTATTTTGTGCAGCACTTACTGAGACAGACATGTGGGTTTGCAAATTTTGGGAATTGATGTGGTGATGGAAGCAAGTTCCTCTTATCGTATTTGTAGGCTTTAGTCACTGTACAAGAAAAGAGGGCCTTGCCTTTTTCAGAGGTATTTTGAAATGAGCCTGGACCCACTGCTGTTCCTGCACACTAGGTACATGCTGAAAATGCTGCATTCCTGGAAGAGTTCAAGGCCAGGTTGGATGGGGCTTTGAGCACCCTGGTCTAGTGGAAGGTGTCCCTGCCCATAGGAACTAGATTATATTTAAAGACTGTTCCAACACAAACCATCCTATGATTCCATAATATGACTGCTGGCTGTATCAGACCAGAGGTATGAAAGAGAAGGCTCTGAATTTAGGTGGGGACAAGATATCCAGCTCGCCAGTCTTTTGTCCAAATGTTCACTGACATTCATATTTAGGCATCTGCTAGATTTTGCTGGCTTTCTGCAAGCTCATCCCAGGCTGGGAACTTCTGGGCTGTGGATGGTTTTCAGTGCTGCCATATGTGGTCTTAGTTTAGGTGCCATTGCAGGTTCTTTGATTCTCTTCCCAAAGTATGGATATCCCAGAAAATTAGGCTGTCTGCCAGTCCTGCTTTAACCTGATCTGAACACAGGTTTTTCATCGGCTTAAACTAGTTAAATTACTTATTTCTTTTTTTAGACAGTAAAACTGGTATAATTCTTACTGTGTGCACAATTATATCAGGCTAAAGAGCTCTCAATATTTGTATAGATTCTATGTACAAAGGAAGTGCTACCGGCAATTTTGTCCATACTGAGATATTGTACCTCTTTATATCAGACTAATATAAACAATGCATTCCTAACATCTTTTATAGACTTCTGAGTTGCAACTGCTCAGGTTTTGTGTCTGGCTCTCTGATGTGCAGTGTGTTGCCTTTTTAAGGACAAGGGCACATTCCTGTTGCTAGAATAGGGCTCTGAAGTCATACATGCTTGCAAAAGGTCGAGTTTGCTAACTTGACATTAGTCAGCATCTGTTTTCCACTGGTTTCTTCCTTTGATCTAAAAACGTTCCATTTTTTAGTCAGCTTCATTTCATATGCTGTTGGCTCTGTGGATCTTCTTTCCACTGTTTTGTTTTTACTATATACAGATGTAGAAGTGCAGGAAGTGTCCCAGATCTTCCTGATTCTTCTTTTTCCCATTCTCTATTTCTTGCTTCCTGTTCTTATTCCCTAGACAGCTATTCATTTGACACCTGGCAGATTTCCATATTTTGCGATGCCTTCTCCGACTACTTTCTTAACACCCTACTTCTGATTGCCTCTCTCGGCAAAATGCCTCTCTGATGTCAAGAAGAAAATAAAATCTCTGAATCTATAGTATCAGCTCTTACCTGGAAGGTTTTGTTTGCCAGTCTGAGGATTCAAACTATTTCTTCTGGTCTTATATCCTGCAGAAAAGAGTTGTTAAGAAACAGCTGGTTGTTTAGGAACAGATGCTCTTTGTGTGTAGCAGTAAGAGCTTTCCTTCCTTGGCTGGGCAAGTTCTTTTTTCTCTGAAGGACTGAAACAGTACTGATTCAAGAAGTCCATCTCTGTAAAAAGTTTCAGATCAAGGTCCTTTGTGAGTTACTATCTCCAACAGCAGGTGACAAAGAGGAAGCCATCTCTGAGTCATATGCTGGGCAAACATGTGACATGGTTCATGAGGCCATCTCCGCTCAATCTGCGTAGCCAGCCATGGCTGGAAAGTACCTTTCTTGGCCTACCTTCAGTTTTTTTGGCTGAACACAAATCTATTTGCCCTTCCTGTTTAGACAACTGCAACCTGTTTGCCCAGGAAGAAAATTGCTTTGGTAGCCTTATCAGTGTTTGTGGCAAAAAGCTGTTGAGAACAACGTGTCTGCTCTGCTGCAACCTCCTGTGACATCCCTGTACGTACTTCTGCTGTGATTCTGCACAAGTGAAAAAATGGGGCGGAGACAAGGACCCTTCTCTCTGCATCACTGCTGGCATTCAGATATAAAGAGAAGCTTCATGCCTCCCCCTGAGTGAGAGCTGAGCTACCAATTTGTGTCAGTCATGTTCTCCATGTTTATACATGAGAGTAGCAGCAGTTGCTACTCTTTGAGCTCCCACAGACTTGGTAAAAATGCCTTCAGGAGTAGCTCCCTCTGCACCTTCCCCCCACTGCTGGATGTTGCTTAGAGCCACAATCCAGCCCTTAGACTGCAAATGGCTTGGAGCAGGGATTATGATTTTCTTTCATGTTAAACAAGAGCAACCCACACTGAGTGTGCTTGTTAAAAAATCACGTTGTTCAACACTGTTCCCTTGGGCTATGGTTAGAGCTTCACAATTTAACATGCAAGAGACAGGTTGGATTCTCAGGCCAGCCAGGCTCAGAAAGGGATGAGTGGATATCGAAACAGCGTGCTGGAAGAATAAACCCCATACCCACGGTGGGATAACAAGGCAGCCTTCAATAGGAGATGTTCGTAACAATGTGATTGCTTAAATTAATTTAGAAAAGCTCCTAACAGGGGTTAAAAAATGGCTCTTTCTTTCAACCAGAAAGATAAGTTCTTGGCCATGCTGCCTTGAAAATCACTTTAAAAACCAAATGAAATAGTACCTTGTGCCATTACTAGAAGGTGCACTTCCCAGCCTTTCCTATCAAGGAAGCTTACCCATCTCTAAAGATCACATGCATAGGTGGATAAGTGACATAGGAAAAAGGAAAAATTACTAAGAAGTTAAGCCTGTTATGCATTGTATTAACTTCATAAATGACCCTAATGATTTTGCTGTAGGTGAAGGGCATGAGGGAACTAGGTGAGATAAAAGATGTTGTAGTGCATTCAAGGATTCCAAGCATAAAATAGATGCACCGCCTGAGCTGAAAGCAGAATGATGTTCTGAGAAAAGCATTGAGACTTCAGCTTTTTTCCATCCTAAATATTAGGAAGCTTAAGTGAAGAGAACAGGATTACACACACACTTTCTGCTCCAGATGTTTTGACCAGTTTCAGCCTCTCTGGGCAAACTCTTCCATGCAAAGTCATCCTGTTGTAGCCTCTTGTTTTGGCTGCCCCCACAATGCTCCTGCTCCAATCAAGTTGCATTGGGCTGTGTGCAGGAGAGAGATCTCCAAAGAGGACTAAGGCACAAAGGAGGGAGAAGTGAAACCTGCTCCATTCTAATGGATGCTGCAAAACCAATTGCATTAATACTCCCTCTATTCCTTAGTGCATCATTTGAAGATGAAATCTGTTAAGCAACTATCTCTGAATCATTATCATGATAAGGCAGTTCAATAGTTTGAGCCTCAACACTCTACCAGCCTGAACTGAGGGAGGCAGAAGACAAACTTCATTGTTAAAATTGCAATTGTGTTGTTCACTTCTGGGATAAAAAAAAAAGATTAAAACTTTTAAGAAGCTGACAGAGACATGGACATCACAGAAAAGTGGTGTCTTGGTTGGGTTCAGGGTACAAGATTAAAAGAAAATATGTAACAGAAGGAGAGTTGAGCATCATTTCTCTGCCTTGGTGTGCATAATACCAATAATATTTCAGATATTCAGAGATGATCCTCAAAAAGATTCTACCTACCTAATTTTCAAAAATAAATACATCTCCCTAAATTCTTCCCACTCATACAGGTAACTATGCCAGAGAATTTGGGAAAGGAAACCAAAGGTATTGAAAGAACACTTAGAGTAAATCCTATTGAAATTTACTCTGAGTGGATCCTACTGAAATCATCCTTTTAGGATATCAGAACAAAACAGGCTAGGAAATGCCAAGCCCTGCAAACAGCTCAGCATCTGACTTGATCAACTTGTGAGATTTTTTTTCCTTCTTTTTGTTTTTTGCATTGGTACAGTTGTACATTTAAGTCCAGATCATACATAAATGGGTTGATCAACTGTGTTTACAGCAACCTGTTGCCTTTACAATACTTTCTTTTTTCCTTCTCCTCAGCAAGGTGGACACAAACCCTGCTGCTTCCTGTGGGCTCGATCTGCAGGAAAGGAATTAGAAACTGTTTCATCAGAAGCCAGGAAAAGAAAAAAGCGAACAAAGGTCTCATCATTATCCTTTTGCCCCTCAATAACTGCACTAAGGACATAGTGGACGAACCTGGGGCCAGTATTGGCAGAAGCTACAAGCTGTGGGGTGTCCATTACTGAACCATTTCCCTGCAGAAATTTTGCTGCTGGAAAAAAATGACAGACTAAGCTAAACCCATCTACTTTGTGCTGGAAAGTAGGCATGTTACCAGCACACTCTCCTCATGCCTGGACAATTGTGACAGCTGGGGCATGAAAAACCTATTGTCCTAAAGAAACATCCCATGCTGCAGAAGCACTTGGTGTCACCAACACCAGTGGTGACCTGACTTTGGGAACAGCACTGGAGAGGTCCTTCCTGAGTCCAAACAGGGGACCACCCCCCTCTTCCCTCCTGGGAAACCTCAGGCACGTTTTGAAACAATTCCTTGCTTGTGACTGGGAAGATAAGCATTTGGATTTAAATTCACCATCATTTTGGCCTGCCATGGCACCGTCTCGAGATCATTTGTAATCACTATATCTAGTGGGTTAGTGTACACCACTTCCAATAGCTGGAGAAGAACTGATGATAACTACAAAGAAAAGAGTGTCTTGATTTATAGCAGTACTAAGAAAAGTGTTTAATTGGCTAAAAAGCTGTGAAACTGCTTTTCTTTGTAGAGATGAGTTCAGCAACAAAATTGGAAATAATTTTCAGGATTCTGTTTTAAAGATACATTACTTTATTCATCTGGAAGTAAAAAAGTTGCTTAATAGTGCATGCCAGGAGGGCGGTGTCCCTTCCATAGAGTTTCCTTTCCCAAATGTTATTTTATGCCTCAAATGCTAAAAGACATTTTGCTGCTGCTCCATGGGAGAAAGCAAGCCTGTAGAGCAGAGTATGCAGGCAGAAGTGGACCAGTATTTTCCAGCTGGAACTAGGTTGTTGCTATAGAAACACTCAAATGATAGACAGATTTTCTGAATGTGCAGTGGTCTACTGCGATAAGAGTGCTTCCAGGATTCCTACCAAATTGCTCCAAACTTGCTGGAGTGCAACACATGAAATGCCACATTTTTGAAATAGCACAAGCAAACAAAAACCAGCACAGTAACCAAATAAATTTTCCCCCCTAGCTTTCAAATAAAAACTGCACTTAACACACGGCATTTATATTCCTAGACAATATCTTTCTGACAATCTCTTTTTAGTGCACTGGCATTCCGAATGACAGACCACACTCTAAGTTTAACACCACCTACGGATAGATTTAATACGCAGCATGCAAAGTCTTGCGTGCACAAGTCACTAACTCCTTTGGAGTTTTATTTTAGGCTGCATGCAGCCTGTGCACTGGTGAGAATCCCATTGAGTCAGTGAAGCCTTGCAAGAGCACACCACTCTGTTCAGGGCTATATTTTGCAGCACAGAGACCTTAGAGATAAAATGGCTGAGCATATGGCGGAACAAATATTACATTCATAAACCATCCAAAGAGAAGTTTCCCAGGGGCCACTTCCATAAAGTATAAAACATACCTCCCTTGGTCATGTCCCCCTCTCACACACTGTGCGTGTGGTTTTCATTCAAAGCAGTTTCCTCCTCTTCTCTTCCTCTTCTTGCTCTGCTCCGAGGGAGGAGGGCTCAGGATTTTGGATTTCCAGGAAGAAATCTCTCCCTGAGCACAGCCGGGGCTCATGAGCATTGCAGAGACATTTTGGCTGTGTCTCTTCATCATCCATTAGCTCTCAGTGGGAGTGCTACTGCAAAGTCTGCAGTCTGCAGCTGACAGAGTGTGTTTAATGTCCCTTTGCCCCCAGTACCCAGTCCCTCCAGCAGTTCCTCTCCCTAGAAAGCTGCTGCCAATTATATTGGTGAAATCTTCCACTGAACTTAGCCTGATTTTTGTAAAGGCAATTTTATCCCCATTGAAATGTCCAAGACAGAGGTTTTGACCTGTTTGTATGAAATATAGTGTATACTTAGATTACCCTCACCACCCTTAGACTTGTAACCTAGCTATTACTAGTGGTTTTATCCTCACAAGGGATGTGGGACGTAGGAAAGTTTTAATAGCAGCTTTGATGTAAAGGTAGCTGTTAACTTGGAGACCTTTGCACAAAATGTTAAATGAGAAGCCTTGAGCTGGAAACCCAATTTGCTTCATTTCAGGGCTTAGATCTTATGCACACAGTCCTTCTGCTATCAAACATTTCCAGACAATAAAGAGGAAAGCTTCTCTACACCTGTATGACAAAATCTCATTGATTGCAAAAGGAATTACATGTGCTGAAGGGCGTCAGAAGCAGTAAATCACATGCATGCCTAGATACAATAACAGATATATAATTTAGGAATGGATTAATACATGAAAGAATAGCTTGGAGTTTGATTAAACAGAGTTATATGCATTCGCTTTGTTGTTTTGGGGGAGTTTTTCAGTTGTCTTTATTTCTTAAGATTGCTTTGGAACTTATTTTTTTTCTTGCTTACTTGGTTTATACAACTTTGATAATGTCCTGCAACATGGCTCAACTAAACATAAAGATGAATTGCCTTTATGATTCACAAGGCCCTCTGGATAATTAATTACTCAGCATTTATGGTTTGGCATGTGGCCATCAATCGTTAAAAAAAATTTGTGTTTGTAAACGTATCCTTTGCAGCTGGTCTTCTTATGTCAGGCTTCAAAATGACTAGTGGAGATATGACAGAGCTATAAATGTCTTCCTTTAAAATTTACTGGTGGTGCTCCAGTTTATTTCTTGTGGGAAAAATTAAGGAACAGATGTGGCAGGACAGGAGCTCTATGGAAGAATGGTAAAGCATCTTGAATGGTTCTCAAATGCATTTTCTTTTCCTCTTTTTGTTAAAAGATGTTGGAATCCTTAACTGCTCTTTGTCATAGTTTGCGTCTGTGAGCATTAGCATCTGGTTGTAAGGTCACTGCGTAAAAGACTTGAAGAAGTCTGAAATGAGACCAGTGGCAGAAAAGGAAGAAGAGCTAACCAATGCAGTTAGTATCTACTCAGCTCTGCCCAGCAGGGGAAGGAAGTGTAAGAACCACAAATCCTGAAAGAATAGGCTTTATTTTTTATCAGAAAGATCAGCAGCTCCCTGGCTTACAAAAAGAACTCTTAATACTCTCCATTGTAAGATTTAAGACTACCTGGTCAATGGATAGCAGAAATCACAACCATCTGAGCTAGAACTTTTCGTGGTGGGGTTGAAGTTGATGTATGAGACGTGTCCTACAGCCAACTGATTCCCCCACTGCACAGTCCTGATTGTCACCATCCAGGGCTGTTCAATGCCCTGAAAGGGACAGACATCCTGTGAGGGCAAAGAAATGCCTGCTTGTAAAGTTAAGGACCATGTGATCATTGAGACAGACTCATCTTCAGATTGCTTGAGTTATAGTATTTCTTCATTTCCTAAGTTGCAAACACTTCCATTTCAAACTGTGCACTTTTTACCAAGTGATTGACAGCCACGATATGTATGCATATATGTATGCAAATACAGAGAGTGTATGCAGCATCTATTTTTAGAAGTGATACAGTAAAAGGCAGCTAAACACCATTTCTATTTAAATTACAGTGTCAGTTGGTTTCACTTCATTGCTTTTTTAAAGAGTATGCTTGTGCTTTTAAAATCAGATGCCAGCTACTATGCCACACAGGGAAACTTTGATCTGCCTTAAGTGTAGGCTTTAGCTATAGTATAGACCTGTTGAAGGACACATATTTAGAATTAAGAGGACCTTCCTGGTTGCCATGAAACATCTCTACAGGCTGTGCTGAAAGGGCTGACTTCTTCTGGGAGGCCAGGACCAGGGCTTTTGAACAAGAGTAGGTACAACTTTAGTGACTGCAGAGACTCCACATGCAAATCAATGTAAATATTATGCTTGTTCACTTCGACCTACTGTGTCAGAGAGATTTCTATACTGCAGTTGTCATACCCTCAGGCATCTCTGTCCCAGGGTTTGTGGCCCTATCCCCATGTCCTTCTCTTTCCTCCTAATACTCTACCTTGTCATCAGGGTAAGCCATGAACCCCCCACATCGGGTATGTATTTTCCAAGCCTGTTTTGGGGAGTGGAAGAAAAGGAGTCTTTAGTATAAATATTTTTGTAGCTCAATAATATATTAAAAGGTAAGCAAACCTGCTTGTCTGCTGCCTGACATACCCAGAGGTGACAGTGTTAGCACCCTGTCTTGCATCATCTGAATCCCTAGTCTGTCACTGCTGTATTTACACTCAATTCACACCACTTTGGGGGGCAGAAGGAGTCAAGAGGGGTTTAAGGCTTGGAGTGAAACAAATTCTAGGTATTGAAGAGTCACCTGCAGCATGCAAACAAGACAGGCCACACTCCCTAAGGCTGGGTTCATGGAGCGCTATGCTAAAACAGCCTACACTGTGCATAGCAGAAGCAGAGAAATCATCTATATTTGTCTTTGCTTGCCTCAGATCCTGGCGTGCCTTGTTATTCCTGGTTCATTTTTGCTGCAGTTTAGGGACGAAGGCAGCTGGAAGACTGTCCTGCACAGGGGCAGGTCTGTCAGCTCCAAAATCTGGCTTATAGTCTCAGTTCTTCCCTGGTGAACAGGTTAAGTGAGCAGCAGGCTCTGAGGAGCCTTGGGAAGCCCCATGCACAGAAACACTTGAACTCATAAGAACAACAAAAAACCCTTGAGTACCACTGCAGGGCATTTTTTAACATATGTGGAATGGAGAAGTGGGTAGCCTGTGCTGCACAGGACTCAAAGGCTTGGATGCTCAGCAGCAGTACTGAGGCACGCAGAAAGAAGAATCCAGGGGGAATAAATCAATAGCACTGCATTATGTGTTATGAAAAATCCACAGAGAGGTTTAACACAGCCATCTAAATGAATGCGGTGAATGAGTTTCAGCATAAATTACCCAGTCAATTCCCTCTCCTGCTGATGCACGTGATAGGGATGGAGATTTTGCATGGCTAAATATAGAAGGAATGTGGGGCAGAGATATTTTGTACACCTTGGCTAGAGCTTGCCATTTACACAAGTCTCTCTGTGTCATTTCCACTCAGAATACCATGTTTGTGCCTGCCATTTAGGGCTGGCCCATGTTAGAGAGGCTTTATCCTGCTATAGTTATTTTCACTAACACACAATGATACAGGCCTTTTCTGTGTGTGTTTTACACCTGTTTCTGGAAGCTGCAGTTTATGTGCAGTTTATATAGGTTTGAGAGTATCATTTGTACCAGTGAAACTCATTTTGCAGCCGGAAGCAGAGTAAGCTCTGCCGCTAGAAGCAACTTTAACTGGTATGATTGCATCAGGGGAAGTAAGAATGGCTTCTTTACTGGTTCAGCTAAAGCTGCAGGACTTGATAGTCTAAACAAGTCCTTAGATGCACTTTTCCCACTGTAGCTGTTTTCATCCATAACACTCCCAGTATTCTCATGTCTCTCACCGCAACATGGACTGCAGTGAGGGAGATGGATTTGAAAACCAAGGAGTCATAAACATATGTCCACATGCATGGACTTCCTTGAAACCAAAATTTTAGAAATACATCTTCTTTCTTTCTGAGTACCAAACTAGTGGAGTGGCCATGGTATGCAACAACGGTGTATTTTTAACCAGCTTGATTACGGTGATGAGCCCTGATTAAACTGCAATAAGGCCTTTGGGTTCTGCCTGGAAATAAGCTTGTTCTGCAAGCATGGCCTGAGCTTGCCAGCCTTCTTTCCACACACAGCTACCTCCACACTCCCCCAGATCACTGTACACACTCTCTTGCTGCCTTATAACCACTGGAAAATTGTCTGCCCACGTTCTGAAGGACACTGTTTCAGCTAAGCCTTGCCAAGTGCACAGTGCCTCTGCATGAAGAGAACAGACAGGAGAGGATTTACTTTAAATGGAGCGAACTTAATTACACAAGAAGAACTTTTCTTGGGGAGAATGATGCCTTTCTCATGGCTTTTTCTGCTTTCAGGATTCTTTTTGCTTGATTTATTTTTACTTTTTTTTTAAAATATGGGTATGATGCCTGAGGGCTTGGCTTGGGATAGGTCAGTGCTACATATATGTGGCCAGCCTAAGCCACCTTCTGACACATCCTTCACTTTCTCAGAGCTTGAGTTTTAGCCTCCCTGCTCAGTGGGGAGCTACTCAATACAGTGATAGAACATGGGGAGAGATTTATCTCATCCTGAAATAAATGCCTATTAGCTGGTCAGCTGAATCCCTTCCAGACTTCACTGAGTATACA
This sequence comes from Edolisoma coerulescens, assembly GCA_013397115.1. Lineage (NCBI taxonomy): Eukaryota > Metazoa > Chordata > Aves > Passeriformes > Campephagidae > Edolisoma > Edolisoma coerulescens. Next base: position 474,152 of record VWZW01005957.1, read on the forward strand.
GAGATAGAGAAGGAGATAAGTACAGGGTCAAATCAAACTGAATACAGCAGCTATAGGCATTTTTATTGACTCGCATCAGAGACAGCATTAATTAGCTAGGATTGCCATAATTTTGTGGATGCCAGAGATTCAAAATTACTGCAAAAGTCAAGAAACCAACATTTGATGTGGGCACATATTTAAGATATCTGAGAAAATATAGGAAGCTCCAAGACTGAGAAGCTCAGTTATACAGACATGAACATTGTTTGATTTTAAAGATTTTCAAGCATATATTCTCACAGATTTTTTTTCTCAAAAGTGTAAGAGACCTGTTCCTAGCAGTAGAATCATAGAATCATAGAAGAGTTTGGGCTGGAAAGGACCTCTAAAACTCATCTAATCTCATTCCCTGGTAATGAGGAGGGACATCTTCAACTTGATCAGGTTGCTCAGATCCCCATGCAAACTGATCTTGAATGTTTCCAGGGATGGGGCATCTACCATATCTTTGGGCAATCTGCTTCAGTGTTTCACCACCCTCACTGTAAAAAAACTTCTTCCTTATATCAAATCTAAATAACCATATCTAAATCATACCTAAATAATCAATGATCAACTGATTTGCAAGTCCTCCAACACTTAAACGAATAGTAAAGTCTTCAGAATTTGGGGGAAGGGGAGAAGGAGCTGTGTCTGAAGTATTTGGAGATCAAGTCCGAATCTGAAGTACACTGCATGACGTCCCAGAAGTCTCAGGATAGACTCTCCAGAGCAAATGGAGGTGATCTGTCTTGCTTTTCTTAATTTCATTCATTACTACAAGTTTTGTTCCATTATAATGGATACTCAACTCCTGTATGAAAATATATTTGTAAATACATACTCATTTTCTGGTCCAGCTCCTTTGAATACATTAGGAATTGTGTCTAGAGACATTATTATATAGAGGGGGATTATATCTCTGAGGACTCTGAAAGTAATCAGAAACAGTAGATGAAGTGAGTAGAGAGAACTCACTCCCAACTGACTGCATGCCACACTCCCTGAAATCCTATTCCATATGGAATATGTATGTGTTCCCTATGGAACATATGTGGTGCCATTGAATTTGCTGCAAGTACAGCAGCAACTATCTGATATTTAACTACTATCTGATATTTAATCTTGCACATTCGACAGTTTGTGCTCTAAAAGCAGGGAAAAAATTTTACTTCCTTCTTTGACCTGACCCTTCAGCACTGAAACCTGTATGTGTCCCACATCCAGGCTTAACCCCTTCAGATATTTCACAATTTGAAGAACGAGGCTAGCTGTTACTATGAAAAATACAACATTTACACTGACTGTTTCTTTGTTGTTCCTTTGGGCAGAGAAGGGAAAAAAACCCGCCAGCTGCTCTAGGGGGTAGGGTAAAATGTTGCAAGGGATTAAATTCTCTTGTATGAGGACACTGCTGATTTTCTGCCTAGATATTACTTCCCTCTGTCTATTGTGTGCTGCTTGTCTATTACAAAGGAATAGTAATGCTCAAATGCCCTAAAGAATGACAGAAACGAAGGTCATGGAACAGATAGAGTTAACTCTTATTCTTTGATCCAGCTTTGAATAAAGACCCACCTAGAGGACTGCTGCATTGTGTCTGCATTCTTTCCCCACCAACAGGGATGGAAAAGCATGTGAGTTTTTCAGACATGTCAGAATGGGCATCCTTTCTTCAGATTAAGGTGTTAATCTTATTTCGGGGACAAATGCAAATAAAGCACCTGAAATGATCACACTGCCAGTGTAATTCATAGCTCTGCCTCTAAAATCATGTGACCATGCATGAAATAGGATGTTTCTGACTTCAAAACATATTTTCTCTTGTGAAGATCAAACGCTCGTATTTTGACTTAGTGTATATAGTACCATAAATTGGTAACCATGTTTTATAGACAAAAAAAAATGATCTTTTGACTCTACTGGAGAAAGTAACATGGGAGGTCTTGAATGTCTTCTGTCACCACAGCTGCTCTGTTTCAATACAACCCAAGTGGAAAATGCCTTGCAAAAGTACCTGCATCACCTCCATCTCTTACAGCTCTGTGGCACTGCCAGGGATGTGGCAAGTCGCAGCTGCTGCCATGGACTTGCCAATTCCTTATGTGATACCCAACAGCTGTTGGAAGCTGTGTGTTAATACTCCTGACGGGATTTGAATTTCTATATACTCTTCCTCAGGAAGTGAAAACTGCAAAGCAATCTTTATGTCTCCTAACTCCCAGCCTATGCTCCTTCATTAAGAGGTATTCCACTTTGGCTGAGAATATGCACTACACTGTGCTGTTTTCTTTAATTTTTAATTTTTTTTTTTTTTTTCACAAAACTACGTTTTGGCATACGATCACTGCCTCCATCTGCCTACTACACATGCATGTGCTTTCAGTTACAAAGCACTCTGATTTATATCTTATGTAAAAATGCAAAGCTTCGGGAACACATCTCAGGAGGGCTGCAGCTTTCTCAGGACTGGCAGCATCTGTATTCCTCTGCCTCAGCCAGACACCATACAGAGGGCTCAGTTCCAACACCATTAGAGCTGCTGAAGCTGATTTCTGGCTACTGCTATGTTTTTCAAGGGCTGCTGAGGGCTGTACCACTGATTTCCCAGCTGGAGAGTTGAGAACCCAGAGACAAGGTGCAGAGAGGAGCAAACAAGGAAGCTGCAGGTATAATATTGCTCCCCAGTCTAAGCACATCTTTGCCACACAGGCCCCAACAAACTGCAGAAAATTCAGAAAAGGGCAACAAAAAATGTTTAAAGGACTTGAGGGATTCTTTTCTAGAGAAGATTAAAGAAATAAAAGTTTAGCTCAGTATCACTAACTGACTAAGGGGAATAGGATAACTCCATAAAAGCCTCTGCAGGTGCAAAGAAATTGAGAAACCTTGTTTAAAATGATTTAAGGAATAGCTAGTAACAAAAAAGTGGCATTGATTAAAGGAAATGTAGACAAAACTCCTGGAAGCTTTTTGTAACGTTGTAACTGAGAGATGGATCACTGAATTCTAGAAACCAATGGAAGTTCTCTTGTTTTGATCATTTGAAAAACAAACTGGACAAAGTCTCCAGTACTAATTGGGAATGGACAAAATAAATAAAGTCGTATGGAAAAATACGCACTTTTTTATTTAAGAGGTAGGAACATGCCACTAAGAAGAGGGTGCCCCTGTGCAGCAGGGGTGCAAAGGAGGCTTCAAGGGCTCTCTCCGTGTACAGCACCAGTAGCTGAGCAGTTTGACGCCGATAATGTGCTTCCTTCCTTACTCTTCTCTTCCTGAGGCATCAGCATCTGTCTTGATGTGTCATCTTTCCCTCTTTTGCTGCCCAATACAAGTCCCTTTGGCATGTCTTCAAAGTAGGAGGAGCTCACTACCCTCTGGTTGATCCACGTATGCGTGGCCATGAGACAAAACCTTTCAGACTTGTTTGTCATATACCAATAAGCTCCTTTACCCAAGCTGATTTCTGATGCTGGACTTAATGCCAGTCCCAGTGGTTCACATCTCAGACAGGAACTAGGTAGGAGGATGAATCTCATCCTGTCTGCCACCCACTCAGATCCTTTCTTTTTTTTCCTCATGTGGTACTGAAGTAACCCTGATCAGCAGAACTGCACTGAACAGATCTGGTGCAGAAAAATGCAAAAATGAAAAGTGCCCTTTGTCGTGGTGAAGGAGTCCAAGCAGCAATAAATAGAACTTCAGTTATCATTTGAGGATACAGGCTGGGGAGGTTCAGCTCTGCTGAAAAGGAGCTGGGGGTCCTAATGATAAGCAAACCAAACATGAGCCAGGAGTCTGTCCTTGCAACAAGCCATACCCAAGCCTGTACCAGCATGAGTACAGCCAGCAGATCAAGGAAAGTGATTATCTCATAGCACTTGGCACTTTTCTGGCCACACATAGAACACTGTGCCCCAGTTCGAGAGCAACACTGAAAAACTGGAGGAGACCCAGAGAGGGGTCATGAAGATGATGAGAGGATTGCAGAATATGGCATGAAGAAATTTGGAAGAAATTGGGTTTGCTTGTCCTAGAGAATGAAAGGCTCCAAGGGGATGTAGTCACAGTCTTTCAATACCTGAAATGCAGCTACAGAGTTGATGGATGTCCTTGCAATGATACACAGAGTTTCATCAAGAGAAATTCTGTCTGGATATGAGAAAAAATTTTTCATTGTGAAACAATTAAAACACTGGCTGAACCTATCCTGAAGTGTAGAATCTCCCTAATGGCAAACATTCAACACAGAGGTCCCTTCCAGAAGAGACTTGCCAAGCTCACTCGAGTTACATGACAAACATAGATGACTTCTCTCATACAGAGATGATTCTTACTTACTTCCATTGGAAAAGACAAGCATATCCCTACATTTCTTTCTGTACAGTTCCTTAAGTAGCTTTCTTTTTAAGGTTACCTGAGAAAAGACCTTTGTTCATTAGTTCCTTTCCAAAGGACAGGTGATTTTTTCTAAGATCCAAAGGGATAGGTCTCCAGCATGATACCAAGCCACATTCCTTTGAGTTCACTGTGGACAGTTTATTTTTTCAGAGATGGAGACACAACCCCATATGCATTTTGCTCTAAAAGAGATTTTAATATAAAGAGTATATTTCTATCCCAAATCAGTTACTTCAAAAATATTACTTCAACCATTTTTTTGAACCAATAGCCCAAGAAAATGATTCAAAAGCTTTCAGCTAATAGCTAATTGTAATGTTTGGTTTCAGTTTTCACATTTTGCCTTTATTACATTTTTTAAAGCATGTCTTCACCTTTCTTCATAAAATAGGAGAACTTTATTTTGAAGCAACAAATTTCTATAGGTGATTTCAGCTACTTTGGTGTGAATCAGGAGATCTGGCAAAGCTGACCCTCTCCTGCGAACTTTTCAAGCATCAGAAAATACTATTTTTCAATCTTGGACCAAGCTGCTTTTCTGGAATATTTCCAAGGCACTGAACTATGGATACTGAGCAGAGTAATCCCGAAGAATTTCAGTATATGTTAGCACAGTGTAAGAGTTACTTCTTTAAATGCTCCTGTGGAGCCCTTGCTGGCCAGGAGCACTGCATCCAACATGTGAGCCATTGCTTATAAAGGAAATTGCTCTCTTTGAAAGAAGGGAAGTGTGAGTGGTGAAAGAGGCAATGTACCCACTCTCAGCTGAACACTAACGAAGTTACCCAGCCTCACAGGAAGAGAGTGGATGCTCCATCTTCCTTTGTCAAGCCAACATTTCTATGGGCTTTTAAATTCCATGCTTAATGCTGATATGCATCTTTGTAAATGTGATATTTTTCCTCCTGAGCCAAGCATATTTATCAATCCCATGAGCTGCATTTTAAGTAGTTAGAGATTAGAATGCTTTAAAACAAACCAATGTGTTTTAGTGAGTTATTGAATAAACAGGATCCAGAATGGGCCTTACTTACAAAGAAGTAGCTATATTAACTATGCAACCTCATTAATTAAAGTGGACTTACATGTATACAAATAAGGTGAAATTTGGTCCATGTGGTATAAAAACTTGTTTAATTCTGATCTTGTAATGGTCATAAAGGTCAATCTAGATGCTGAAAGAAAATCCTGGCACAAAAAATTTACAGTACCAAATTGTGCATGCCCAAATATTTTCAGAGTCCTAAACATCTGCTTAAACTTGTGCTCACCTTGTAGAGAAACCATATTCAAACAGAGCAAGTTAGTGAGAGGAGAGAAAAAGAAAAAGAAAAAAAAAAGAAGAAAAAGAAAAGAAAAGAAAAGAAAAGAAAAGAAAAGAAAAGAAAAGAAAAGAAAAGAAAAAAGAAAAGAAAAGGAAAAAGAAAAGAGAAAAAATAAAACAAGAAAAGAGAAAAAGGTCTAATGAAAATCTGGAGAAATAAGCTACTAATTTAGAAAAAAAAGAATCAAACACAATTTCCATAGGCTCATAAGCACACATGTATCATGGGGATTAGTGAGAAACTTAATCATCAATGTACTGCCTTTGAGAGCTTTGCCAGATCTCATATCTTTGACAGTTCTGATTTTCTTCTAGCTGGTGTCCCTGCCTGAGTTTCTAATGCAGCTAATTCCTGGGCTAAATCAAAAGAAGAAAGCTTAATTTTAATGCCCTAGAGTCTTTGCAAGTGACTTTCACACTGGAACAAACTTGAAACTATTTTAATATGGAAGAAAAGCAATTAACTTTGTCAGTAATTTTTTCACTTGCATGTTTGGTATTATTTCAGCTGTGATTTTAAATGAGTTCTCTGCACTTCAATTTGCTTCTTACTTGATTTGCCAATGAAATCTGATCTCAATGTTAGTCACATCACAGTCTTGAATGGAAACCAACCTGAAGACAGATTTTACTCCTAGCTGAACCTACATAATTTTGATGGAATGTGATACTCAGCCATTTTGCTACTCACTTGGTCAACAAACTGCAACCTCTTTTGGGGATGCAGACAAATTGAATGCTTCTGTGAAAAACTAGTTGGTTTCAACATAGTATCTGTGTGTTACAGCAAATCTGTGTGCTTTGGGGCTCAACAGTTTGTCACACTTTAATCAGGTAGGCAGCAATAAACAGTGATGCCATTTTACTGTGTGTGTGGTGTGCACTCCTGTGCTCCCAGACAGGGCTGGGCTCCTGCAGGACTGGCAAGCCTGTGCTGTGTGCACACCAAAGCTCTGTCAGTGCTAATGAGGAGGAAATACAATTCCTCACACATCCCAGACTTCAGAGTGTGTCTTCATCTCTGCTGCTGGCAGCCAGTGAGGAAGATGGTTCTGCATCAAGCCTTGGAAAAGCAGGCTGTCAGGACACAGCTAGGAGGCTGAAGTCATTACAGCCAAAGATAATGAGACACTTCTAGCTAGAGCCTCTGGCACAGCAGAAAGGTACCTGTGATAACATCGACTTTAGACAAGAAAAAATCATAGAATGTTTTGGCTTGGGTTGGAAGGGACCTTAAAGATCATCTAGTTTCAGTCCCCCTGCCATGGGCAGAGACACCTTGCAGTAGACCGAGTTGTGTAGGGCCCCATCCAAACTGGCCTTGAATGCTTTCAGGGATGGGGCAACCACAAGTTCTCTGGGCAACCTGTTCCAGTGCCTCACCATCCTCAGAGCCAAGAATTTCTTCCCAGTATCTAATCTAAACCTTTCAATTCTAGGATCCCAGAGCTGGATGCAGCTCTCCAGGTGGGGTCTCACCAGAGCAGAGCAGAGGGGCAGAATCACCTCCCTCACCCTGCTGGCCACACTGCTTTGGATGCAGCCCAGGATGTGATTGCTTTTCTGGGCTGTGAGCATGCACTATCAGCTCATGTCCAGCCTTTCATCCACCATCCAAAATGTCATGCTCAGAGAAAATCACAACTGCGTTAAAAATACATTTTCCCCCAAGTTTTGTGTTTTACATTTGCCTTTAGTTTTCAGGGTCTTGAAGGTATAGCAGCCTTCCTCTTTTCAAGAGGTTATTCCTAGCTGCAGAGGCTAAGTCTTATTTTTGTGAAGCCAGAAGTGAGGGGTGCTTGGAGAAAAGTGAAACTTCCCTGATACAGCCACATCACGCCTCCGAAGTGCAGCCCGTGCCTCATGTTCCAGCAGCCCAATGCCACCAGCTATTTCCTGGCTGGCACATCTCTCCTGCCAAAGCTCAATACTGACAGTCAGTGGCTGCCCAGGGACACTTCATTAATCCTGTGTCCTGCCACCTGCAGCAACCCACTCTCCCCTCTGATTTGCAAATTTCAGTTCTCCATGTTCACACCACAGCCACTTGCTGCATCTCCTCCACTGCTCATCCTCACTTGGCTGGCAGGCACAGAGCCTGATTCTGAACCCTCGTGCCTTCTCAGTTTGTGATCTCCTTCCCTTTGCTGAAATCTCTAGGCTGTCTCTCATATAAGTGCTGAATTGAATCCTTACCTTTCCTAGAAAGATCTTGGCCACATATCCTTTCTCAGATTTTTTTCTCAGAAAAGAATGGCTGCTTGGGAGAAAGCTGATAGATTGACTGCTGCAGATCCTGTTTCTCACAATGCTCATGGCCCAGGGCAGGAGGCACACAATGAACCCTTTACCACCCAGCAGCTTTTGGGCTGCACTCATGCCAAGTCTCAGTTCTGGGTTAGCAATGGTCCACATGCATTATTCCTCTTGGTTGTTTCTTAAGTGTAGCTGTCAGTCATGCACATGTGAAGACAATGCAGTTCTCAATTCAAAAAAGAGGTTGGGCATTGAAGTCTGTACTCCATCCTATTTCTGTAGGAAGCATTTCCCTCATAATGGATGAACAGCTTGTTTATAGTTAAACCAAGCCCAGGGACAGCCCTTAGCTTGGTTTTCTGTCTGCTATCTTCCTGTTCAAGCAGCAGCAATGCAAGGACAGGCAATGGTTGTCTAGAAAAGGTGCTAAAAAGTATCTGTATCAAGTTTAGGCATTACAAACATGGCTTGGGTGAGGAAGGGGATATTTTAACTGAACAGGGTCCCTAAGAATCAGAGATGCCCCTAGGTGGAGATCCTTTTGGTGAAGGACATTCACTGGACCATGGCCTTGTTTAAACATTGGATCTCACCTTAAAGAGTTATGGAAGCATCCCAACAGCTGCAGGAGTTGGAGAGGATGTCCTGAAGCTGGGTTAGCCTATAAAGTTTCCTTTTCTTTCTGTGCATCTTTCTAGAAATGCAGCAACTCTGCCACTGTTTTTTGAACCATGAAAGTCAAGTCTGTCTATCCTTTTCCTTCATTTTTCTCTGGTGATCAGAGTGATTTTAAGACAATTGGCAAACTACTGATGCTCCATTTCCCAATGAAACAATAAGCCATAAAACAAGTTTACTAGACCATTCTTGCAATTCCCTGCATGTCCCTCAAGACTTGGGCAGTAACTGAGTGCTTCCATACTAAACAGTAGGGACCACTTTGAATGCTGGTCATGTAGGGCATCAGCTGAGAGGGATGTTCTCTAGGGACCAGTGTTAACCAGTGTTTCCGGAATGTGAAGCACAGCGATGGGAGGAGGTTCAGGCCTCCTGCAAGTTTGAAACAAGACCCAAGAGGGAATTTGATTTTCCAGGGCTGGGAGAGCACCACTTCAAAGCAAAGGCGAAATAACCGATGCTCCCATCTAGTGGTGAAACTGAACCAAATGGCTTAGGTGTCAGACATCAACCTGAGCCTCCCAGGACATTTGGAGTTGGACAGGCCATGCCACAGGACAGTGCCATTCCTGGGCACTTCTGTAGGGCTTTGCAATCTGCGCGAGACTCCCAGACACATTCAAAAGCTCATGAGAAACCAACTTATAAACTCATTTAAAACTACAGCATTAGTAATAACAAATAAAAGCATAACATCAGGCTCAAGGGTGCTTTGAAGGCAAGGAAAGTGTGGAATAGTATTCTCAAAATTTCTTAAGTAACTTTCAGTGAGATATAGGCACACACATTATCTTGGCTTTGGCTCCTAAAGCATGAAGGTCCCTATCAAAATGCCACCCAAAAATAGTAACTAGAAACACATTATGATTGCGTTGTTGTTACAAGATTACCATGTAATTAATATGCTAATGTTCTGCTGAATGCTGCTGAACACTGCTGAACTTATAATTATTGGCCAGAAGTATACCATGCTTTTGTTTGTTTCTTTCTTTTTAGTTTACATCTGAAAGCTTACAGTCAGATGTGAACAATTTCCATATGCTCAATTTATTGGGAGCCACCCCATGACACTATTGTAAATCATTTCATGAGGTCTGCTCAGCCCTTTCTAATATGCTTATTTCCACTTGTTATGCTTGGAAGCTGATCAGATCAGCAGGAAAAGGTGCTGTTCTTCTCCCTGGATCTTTTTTTTAAAGGCACAGCTGATGCCTACAGGATATCCCCAGAAGCAAAATTCATTAATGATTCTGAGACAGTTCTTTGTCAGAAGAATGGTAAAGAATGTTTTAGTATATTCTTTTGTTATACTGTAATTGTTACTGCTCTGACTTCCCTGCCCTTCTTTACTATACCTACATATGGTAAAGCAAATAGGAAAATAATTCTAACACTGGTCTCGTATACACAATTTCCAACACATTTTGGAGTGCTTCGCACTGCCATAATTCCCACTGTAGAGAGTCCTAATTTCCAAATCACAGTACAGTGCAGCATATGATAGGGCTTAACACAAGCCAAAGGACAGGACACTCCCTGAGAGGTTGGAATATTCTGAAGTCCACGCCTACTGTAGCTAAAGGACAGAAAGGCAGATCTTCTGACAAGCAGTAGGACTTCAAGCAACAGACAAAGCTTGGCTTGCATTTCACTGCAGGTCACAATAAAGAAGGAACTACACATTTTCTGTTTAACCTGAGTAGGAAGAAGAGAGAGCAACATGGATAGAGCTAGGCTAGATGCTAGCTGAATATCTAAACTGTTCTCTCCAAAAAGCTAATCCAGTATTGGCAAGCCATGAATTTAATGACTTGGAACAAGATCCAAAGTGAACCCACAGAGTGGTTTATGACATGTTTACTAATGAAGGATTCTGTGTTTATTTATAGGGATGAAATTGATCCAATACTAAGTAATATATGAGAAAAATTCAGTAAGAATTAATTCAGGTTGACTGAAACTAAGCAAAAAGTACTGCTAAAACTATTGGGATGATGAAAGTGCTGATAAAATCCATTTCCAATCAAAACACAGCTGTCAGTTTTTGCATCTTATGTAGAGGTTATATACCTGTAAATGAAGGAAAAGTCTGTGGCAAATGAATGAGAACCCACAAACACAGTGGGTGGCTGTCACAAGAAATTATGCTGCCAGAGTAAAAGAAAAATCAAGTCTTCAAAATGAGAGCAATGCAAAAAAATACATAGGTAGCAAATAAATCAAGGATGCTGCCTTAATGAAGAAGAAAGTAAAGGAAAGTAAAGACCCCACCAGAACTAATGTCACCTTGTCAGTAAGAGACCGGGTGTCACTGATAGAGATTATTCCTACAATGAATGCCACTGCAAAGCCCACGCAAAATTCCAGTGCACCAGTGAAAATAACGCCTGTAGAAGTCCATAAGCAGTCACAGTTCTCAAACCTTGTATAATTGTCAGCCAGAGATTTTTTATAAAGGACAGAACTGTTAATCATCATGTTAAGTGTGTCCACAAGCACACTGCATACTCAAGCACATATGGATCCAACATTCAGGTCATGTAAAACTGCCATTCCTGTACTAAAATCCTGAGAACTTCAGTCTGCCAGGATACAACATGACACAAATCTACATCATGTTCCAGACACCTAAGAAAGGAACAAGTGCATCATCAGAGTAAAATATTTTCATCCTGTTCTTTCAGCTTAGGATGACCCTAAAAAATTGGTTGAAAGATGTGCTACTGTTGTTGCATATTCGACTTAAAAAGGTATTAGAGGTTGCAAGTTATCTTGCCAAGTTTTCACCTTATTTTTCAGAAGTCTTGGTAACACTCAGAGCTGTTAACGATCGCGCTTCAGTGGGATGCTGGCAGGAATCCACCTTCATCAAATGATGTAAATAATAAAAATTCAGATGGATGCATCCAAGCAATGACGTGTGGCTCTGTTACTGCAGGTAGGGCAGTGAGTGGTTTATGTATGCAGCTCTTCCACCTCTACAGTAATAACTTATGCACAGATTGAAAGAAGAGATGTATGCAATTGTGTTTGGCTGGGAGGGTTTCCATCAATATGTGTGTGGGAGAAATGTGATTGTGGAATCTCATAATACGTTACCCATGCTGGCTGTATTGCAAACCCATCTGAAAAACACAATCTATAAATATTTTTATTCCTATTTGAATAATGTGGCTTGTCATTAAATACCAGGGCTCTAAAATACATACTCTAAGCAAATTTTATTTTTATATTAATTGAACTTACCTTATTGTTATTTTACCACTGTTGGGAATGGAGATAAAGTAAGGGATATAGAGGGTGTTACAATAAACATATTTTGATTCATTTTAGCAAAAATCAGTACTGCTAGTGACAGAGAATCATCAGTAAATAAAGTGACCTTGAAACCGCCAGTTGTGTGAGGCATTAACAAGAGGGAAGACATGACAAAAATGACAGAGCATTTTCACTCCTCCTGCATTCCCCTGTCAAAGATGAAGTACAGAAAACCATAGCATCTGTTCTAAGGAAACATCTATGAGCATTAATTAATTATAATGCCAGTCCTCTGTGTGCCGGATGCAGTGTCACTCTCTCATAAACAGTTTACTCGTTCCACTATCATCAACTCGATTATTTGAGATGCTTCTTGGCAGGTGTATATGACGTGCTCTTTCCAAAGCTCCTTTGTGATGAAATATTCTCAATGGCTTAATGTATATTCCCAAATGCCACAGACTGTTAAAAGCCCAGTCACATCCCCAGTTCAAAAACCCCTCAGCAACATTCAAGCTGATAATATAGCAAGAGCCAGTCGCATTGACAAGAAAATTCGTGACTTATCTATGGAGGCCAAACAAACCACTCAAAAGAATACCACAGCCTAAGTGGGTTGAAGTCTATCCTTGCCTCTTCCTCTGGCACGAAGAGTGTGAGGAGTAAGAGAGTGGGAGCACTTGGAAAAGAGCAGAGCAGCGTGACTTGGAGCCTTCTCTCTAGCCAGTCTGGGTGTGGGAGAAAGCCCACACTTGGCACAGGTTGGCAGGCTCTGAGACAGCACCACCAGCTTGTAGCAGCCTGCTGAATAACAGCAACTACTAAGATCAATAGGAGAACATCCCACCATGCTTGGGGTCCTATTTTCTCCTATGTGTCAGAAGGAAACCTCTGTGCTTTAAGGGTGTCCCATGGTTCAGGTAAGATCTTTAGCTCTTGAAGAGATTTCTGTGAGCTTTTGTCCTATTGCAGCCAAACATAAGACTTAAAGCAAGGGCTCAGCAGGCGCCTAAACCAAACCATAACCAACCACATACATATAAATCCACAACTGCTGGTATAGCAACTCCATCCCTGGGACCTCAGTTCATGCTTTTTATTTGCTAAAATAAAAATACTCCCCATACCTAGTGCAAAAAAAAAAAAAAGAAAAAAAGATGCCATTATGAGTGTTGGCCCACTGGGTGTAAGTTAGATGTTCAAGTACCAGGTTTTACATCTGACTTTCACTAAGGTATGCAGCAATGCACAGTACTGGGAGATGGCACCCCCTGATCATTTGTTTCATGCTCATACCTCATTAAAATCCTACCCTTCCCCATCCACTGCTAGAGACCAGTCTGCTCCTATTGTACGAAACCATGAGAAAACTGTGAATGAGAAATCTGGCTACAGATATTCAGGAAATTCCCCGCCAAAGGTTGCGCTATTTATTCACAGTGCACTGTATATGCTTTACAGATGTGGAATATAATTAATGGATAATATTACCTGTCTCCACGTTTAAAGCTGTTGTTTCAAGATGATGTCACATACAGACAATACTCCCTGGCTAAATTAAAATCCCACAGCAGCAGGGAGGGAAGAAATTTAGGCTATTTGCTACACAAGCCCAGGTCCCATTGCTTCATTTTGCAATAGAAATGACGTACAAGTAGGCTAGTTTGTCTTATTTGCAGTTATTTTGTACTCTGATTTTCCTATATTATGGGGCATTCAGACCAAAAACATGTTGTTGTTAGAGCCATGTGCAATCTGTTCTTTCTGCTTTGTGAATGCTTTGTTTATAACGCTATTTGTCGGAGAGACAGAGGACAAATAGGAGAGGCCTGTTCTGTATTGCTAAAACTAAATTCAGATCCAATAGAGACACAGAAGTGGTGCCACAGTCCTTCCAGTTAGGTGTTTCATCATGCCTCTGCATTTGATCCTACCTCTATGGAAAATAATAGCAAATTCTCATTGATCCCAAGGTTAGAGAGCAGGGCTTGACTTCAAAACATCTGCTGAACAGCTCTCCGGTAAGTGCTGACATTTCTGACTCTCAAACCCTTCATTAGGATGGTATGCTCTAAGAGACTTCTCTTTTTAAAGGGTTTGCTGGCTTGTTTCATACTTAATAAACTTGCTGTGCAGTCATGATGTTCCTGCTGCTACAGGAGATAGCCCATGGATGATACACACCCCCATGAATTCCCGTCAGGAGGTGTAGATGTTCCATTGTAATGCAGGTATATTTACAACTACTTCCATCCTGTTTGACATTCACTAGGCTTCTCTGTTTGTAATCCAACTGAATTTACATGCTTCAACATTATTGAAAAATCAGTGTGCTCCTGCATCATCTCTGGCACCAGGTACTTGGGCACATTTCTTTGGTCTTCTTCATGGATACCAGGGTTTCTCAGAACACAGAGTTACCTTTTCCCAAACTCCACCTGCTGTAGTTTTACTTTGGGTTTATGATTTTCTTCTTCTGGGAGCAAGAGGTCTTTCTGGAGTTAAGAAAAACAATGAGCTCTTTGCCTCAGCAAATACAAGGATATCAATCTAAATGGAATAGGATTATAAACTCAAACTCACATTCATCATACTCTTTCCTTACCATGCTGAAGTTTTCTTTAGATCAAAGCCTTCTTCCCTTCCCTTCCCTTCCCTTCCCTTCCCTTCCCTTCCCACCAGTCTTTCAGCTCTTATTTCTGTGTTTTTTTCCATTTTCTTGAATTGCTAGTGAATGACTGCAACCTTAGCTAGACTTCCCCCTGACTTGACCTGTTCAGACTTTGGTAACAGATTTAAGTAATTGTCCAGTTATTTAAGGTATAGCAGCCACTTATTAGTCCAAGAGGATTTCCACATAATGGAGAAACACAGATGTTCCGTGGTTTCCTCTTATTGGAAGGAGTGTCCCTGCTTCTTTAGTTTTCCTCTGGTGGGCAGATGGGCCAAATGTTCCAAGAGCTGCAATCTGATACAGATATGTATTCATGGTCCCTGATGAGAAACAGAAAAAACTTTGTATGGAGGCCTCAAACTGATACCATTGTTTGTTGCAAATTTCCCAGATGTTATAATTCAAATGTTTTCATGATGCAGGGGAAAACAGCACTTTCCCTGCAGTCAGAGGAACTCAAGGCTTTCCAATTATGGTCACACACTCAGACTTATTAGCACAAAATTTAATTTGAGTTAATCAGACTGAGGTGGGTAGAGCGCGAAATTAACTTGACTTCCATTTTGCATCGTACAGCAAACCAACTTGGTGAAATCACTGTAGAAATCTGAGCTGTGAATGATGGATGAGCTGAAAAAAACCCAGAGAATAAACAGAGTTGTGTAATCATGACTGCACTAAAAGGGACACAATACTCAATTCACTTGTTCAGAGAAATGCTTTACTTCCCTGGCAAATCAAAGGGTGTGTGCCCTCAGCTGCACCCATATTTTCCCTCTGAAGCCAAGAACAGATTTTGGACCTACATAATTGTCTTCAGCATCCCCTTTGTTTTGAGAGCTATATGTGCTCTGTCAGTAGATCTTGCCAGAATTTCCCAAACTTATTTTTGCCAAGGAATTACAATTTAATGAAAATAGAGACACATCAGTTTCAATGAAATTTCCATTTCCAGTTCAAGATTCTTGTTCAAAATCCAGAGGGAAAGAGAAGCATTTACTAGGGGCAAGCCAGAAGCCACAAGTTGTCCAAGTGGAAGGGATATGGATTTCAAGTGTCTGCTCCTTGAGGAAGAGTAAGAATATACACCTGAAACCTTCCACAGCTCAGAGAAGTACAGTGATGACTGGCTCTTCTGGAAGCATGTTTTCCCTTGAAGCTACTCAAAAAGCTTCTGTTTCACTTCAATTAAGAGCAAGGTCTTGACATTTTCCCTTTATTTTCTTCAAACCAAAATTCTATTTTTCAGCGAAGGCTAACATTCATTTTCCTTTCCCAACTCTCTGCCACTTTTTCTGTGTGGCTAAAATAAATGTTTGGGAGATGGGAGAGAGCCCATACACTGAAACCGTAAGTGCCTCTCTCTGAGCCATTTCCTGATAAACAACAGGAAAAACAAAACAATGCTTCTCAAGCATTGACCTCCAACTTTTTCAGTAAGATTTTAGCAAATTGATCCACCCCTTGCTATAAAAAGAGATATTTCTGTCTCGGAGCAAACTGCAAATTTGAGAAGGGTACCAGCACAGCAAGAGAGCTGGAGAAAATTTTGGAACATAAAAGGGGCAGGTTTGGAGGGGACGATCGAAAGAGAGAGTAAGGCTTCCATTTCCTTCAACAAGAGCACAGAAAACAGTAAAGTTCCTTTCTGTGCAGAAAGACCTGCGTGAGACAGGGACTGAGGCAATGTCAGATGGGCAAGAGAATCAGAAAAAGGGACATGATCTTAGAGCCATCGTGACAGGTGCCCAAATGCCACCTAGCTTCTGGCAAAAGGACAATCCTCCTCCTGTTTATACCCAGTGCTATCTACAGGAGGAGAAAGTTCCCTGCACAAAATGGCCAAAATATTTTTTTTCAGGGAAAGGCTAAATTTTATCACCAAATGGGAAACAGTGCTTACTGTTTACTATCTTTAAACTGTGAAATATGCTGGAAAATTAAGACTTTAATTAAAGTTGTCTTTTCAATGCCTATTCCTTGCAGAAAAGTGACAACACTTCAAAACACAGCTTTTCTCACATGCCTCTATTTGCTTTCTCATTTTTCATACAATAGCTTCTACTTAACCAATTTCAGCAACATATTTAACATCTTTGCAAAAGTAACTGCCACACATTCGAGAGCCCTGTAAAGCAGGATAAAATTCTATGGTATATTTGGTGTCTCCAAAAAGGTGGGGAACACAAAATCAATCAGCCTAAGAGTTGTTTTCCCATATTGACGTCAGAACTCCTGCCTTTATTATTTAAACAAACCAGGTAATGTTTGCATTGTAAAGTTCTGAACTGAAAATACCAAAGCAAGGTAGGAACAGGTTTTGCCAACTCTTCCTATTAACCGTGGAGGCTAAAAATTGCTGACTCACTTTGTGACACTAATTGGCTAAACCTCCCCATACTTCAGTTGTGGTTTTAACTGTCTTAAAAAATGTATCTGCATATTTAAAGTATGATACATAGCCTGTATGTATGCAAACCACTATTAAACCACAGCACTGTTCATATTTCTTTACTTGTCTTAAAGCATTTGGAAAGTATGCACGATGAGAGCAGCTTTGCTACACTGATCTATCTGCATTCCCCTGCAGCAGAGATGATGCCAGGGGGGCTTTTTTTAGGCTGTGTACAGCAGAAAGCAAGGCAGCATTTCCCAGGCCAGATGCAAAGTTACATGAAACAGTGTACGAGCAATAACCAGCTCTGGAGC
The DNA here is from genome assembly GCA_013397115.1 of Edolisoma coerulescens. Classification (NCBI taxonomy): domain Eukaryota; kingdom Metazoa; phylum Chordata; class Aves; order Passeriformes; family Campephagidae; genus Edolisoma; species Edolisoma coerulescens. The sequence goes on from VWZW01005957.1 coordinate 491,476, forward strand.
AATGAATAACCAACAACCAAGTTACTCCTGGGAAAGCTCCCTTACATTTTAAATATAGAAAAAAATGATGACCCATTTTCAAAGCATAAAGTCATTCCTGTAAGAAAACTAACTTTCTTCAGCAGCTCCTAACCAGGAAAAACCAGAATACGGGACTTGTGCAAAGCCATAATCCCACGTGAGGCTATGAATCCCACCCACAGGAACACTGCACACGGCCCTGGAACTGCAAATGCTGTGGGCCAGAGAACACTAGGAGGGACACTTGCAGTGGGAGCAGGCACTAACGATGAATTCTTGAGTGCTTTCCAATCAAATGGTATCAGGGTTCTCTTTTTTGACTTTTTGGATATATCTGATAAACCCTTTATTTAAGGAGATGAAGGCTGGTCGTCATCATCCGGACAGATGGAAGGATCTTCTAGATCCCTTCAGGTACAAATGCCCCAAATCAGACCTCCACAGTGGTCAGCAGGAGTTCAGAGAAGAGGATGAGATGGTAAGACAGGAGAGGCCTTCTCCTCCACGCAGGCGCACACTGCTGTGCTGCCACACGCTGCCTGGACTGAAGGGATTACTCCTGGCCTTGTATGCTGCCCTGGCCTCATTCTGCACAGGCTGGACTGCCTCTGGGCCAGCGTGTACTGCCCTGGGCAGAACAGCCTCTTTGCCTGCAAAGGTTTCAGGGAGCGAATATGTATTTGTCTCCCTACTGATAATACCATCCAGGCAAATACGATTTCTTCCTTGGAAGGAAGTATTCTACTGTATATGGAGAAAACCATCATTCCAAACCCATTTTTTTTCCTCCATTCTCCCATCTTGATGATTCAGCAGATGAGGCACATGTCTTTTTCTTTGAAAACCTGCTACATAAACCCATTTTTATTTCAGTTATAACCTTTTCACCCAAAGAGCCAGCTCACTGCAGCTCATCAGTAATGCCTCCATATATCACAACCACATGGAGTGCAGGCAGAGATTAATTCAATGTAATTTTGTGTATAAAATTTGCTCCAAAACTCATCTATCTCTAGACACTTATTTACCTATACAGAATATTCAGGGTGTGAATTCCAGTGAAGTTTGGCACTGACTGATTATTAATAAAAATTCCCCAAACACTACAGATTACTTTAGCATCTTCAGCTTCCATTAGAAGCTGACAAGGAGTCAAGGCACATAGTACCCAATGAGTGCTGCTAGTAGTAATAAATAACAGAGGGGAAAATGGACAGAAAGTTCCAGTGCTTCAGCAGAAAAGTGGATGAGAACACTGTTCAAGTTCATCAAACCAGCCAGCTTTTAGGAGCATTTTACTGCCCATGTCTTTAGGGTGCTGCTAGTCTTTTGCTTGTGTAGGATTTGTGATCTTGTTAACATGAGGAACTGAGATTTATGGCATTTGTGACTTTAACTACATGACTCTGCCTATAATGCTTGTGCAGTGCCATGAAAACACTGGCTGGAGGATGACTGCTGAGGTCAGTGGGACAGAGCACCAGAGGGAACAACAGGGAGCTCCCAGCCCTGCTCACATTGAAGTCCTGACCCTGTTACTCGTTTTACAAATGCAGCCAAAGTCCACCCTTTTTCACAGCTTGGGGATGACTTCTGCAATAATGTGACAAGTGGCAAAAAAACCCAAGCTGAAGGTAGCTCTGGTACCTTTGTCTTTTCATTTCAGCTCTTTACTGTTTCTTATGAAACTGAATTCTTGACGAGGAGAAGTCAGAGAGGTGACTTGCATGTACAAGGGAATAAATGGACAGGTGACCCTGGTGTTGTTGAAAGTTCGTGCTATAGAATTGGAAGTCCATGTTTCCTTCCTAAGGCAAATATGAGGGAGAGGAAAGCAAAGAATAGGTTCTGACTCTGCTTATTGGCTTCCACATCTGAGCCAGCACTGAAGGATAAGAATTACTTATTAATACAGGTCAGGTCAGCAGTAAGTTAGCAACTTTCCTTCAAGACCAGAGAAAACCAGAAAGAAATTGTGTCCATTATATCTTTGAGTTCCACAGGTGCTTCAGAGATGGTGTAGATCACACTTGGTGGCAGACTCGAGGTTCAGATTCATACTCTGTTCAGTCTCCTACTGCACCTTGCCAAGACATAGCAAACATTAGCCAGCAACTGGGCTGGCTCTTCAGACACACCTGCAACAGGATACACACAGAATTCTTCCTGACATGATCTATGCCATGCTGGCAAACACTCTTCCCTTCTTTTTCCCCTGTCAGTTCCCTGCAAGCAAAAAGAGTCCATGGACAAACTTTGTGCACACACACTGGTATCCATCAGCAAGGATGTAACAAGCCTTGTGAGTGCAGCCAAACGTACACACACATCTGAAACTAAACCGCCTCGCCACTGAGTCAGGGAGGCTTTTGTCACGATGTTTCTGAAGGGCAGAGAAACAGCTTGCTTTGGAGAGGAGGCAATTCTGCCAATCATCTGCCATGAGATGATACGAGAAAAAGAAACCAGGCTACTCTCTCTCCGAAGGGAGAGCTGTTAATTGAGGTCTCTAGGCTCCAATCCTAAATCCGCATTGCCAACTGAACAACTGCAACACTGAAATGCATCTGATGTGTGCAGAAGCCAACAACAGTATCTCCAGCTTATTAAAAACCTGCTTGATGACTAGAAACAAAATGCAGGTCAGCACTAACAAAAGTCATGGCATGTGATAACTGCAGGTCCCTCTGGGTACAGCAGGACAGGAATGCCAGGCCAAAGGAGCCTTACCCAGAGCCAGCACTGCTGGAGAGCCACGAGATTCACCACCTCATGAGGTGCTAAAGCGACCAGTCTGAAGCATGTTCCTTCCTTCCCTGCCCCAAGGACGGAAAGCACACTTCCCCGAGCTGTTTGAGGGTTTGCAGAAAGACAGTGGAAACCCATCTAACGTGTCCCCTTTGGGAGTAGTAACAGAAAAATACCTCAGGGAACCATGCAAAGTGGGAGACGCACAATCTGTGGACACCCAGAGCTTACTCATTCATGTAACATTAATAGCAGTTATTTGCTCAAAACCAAAATAGTTCTGAAATAAAATTGTAATTACTCGGATGAAACAGAGTTTTGGTAGAGTCAATAGAAAAATTCCCTTTTCCATCAGTGGAGCCATATTAGCCAAGAATATACTTCGAAAAGGTTAAATAAGCTTGCGCCCGGGTTTTAAGGATCTTTGTGTACTGTACCTGCCAGTTTAAATGATGACTACAAAGATCTGTTATAAAACTTTTTCCAGGAGAGGCAAAAGCTTTCTCTGTGTCACTGTTTTTAATATACTGTGACTCTTGCTCATGGTAAATTAGGTTATTTATCCCCTTTATTTATATGCACTGCTCTAACACAGTAACAAAGCAAAGTGATAGATGCATCTAAACCAGTCGTCAAACTCAATAACAAAGCAACAGCAACTGTGTATAACTTTACCCTATTGCTATCAATTTATATAAAAGACAAATTCTTCAAGCTGCAAACATGTGAAAGTAAATTCTTTACTGTTCTGGACTTGCCAGTGACTACTTTGTCCTCTGATCTCAAATCCTTCCCCAGGCAGCTCCCACATCATGGGGACCTGATGTTGATATCATAGACCTTATCCCAATTCACCTCCTGGCTTCCAGAGAAGCTGTTCTTTATTACTCTGCTGAAATTGAAGGCAGAATCAGGCCAATGATCGGAAATACACAGGGTGCAGAGTTCTTCCATTTTGGAGTTCAGAGTCTAAGCCAAAAGCAGAATGTCAAAGGCTGAAGCAAACCTTATTGGATTGTAGAATAACTCCTCCTGCCTTCTGCAGATAAATTTTACATTTAGATGCATAGGGGAGACTCCCACTGCAGTCAATAAAAATTATGCTCATCCAGCAATATTTGTCACCAATCCAACTGCCCGTTCTTTAAGTGCTTTGCCAAGAAAAAGGGGAGTCTTCAGGCAACAAGCATTCCCGATACTGTGTTTAAACTATCTCAGATTCCCACGTAGAACATCTTAGCACTACCAGCTTCCCTGAAATACTCACCTAATTTATGCTATTAATTTACATTCTACTCCAAATTGAAGTTCTATTTCACTGGTGTATTAAAATGAGTGTACTAAAGAACAGTGCATTTTAAAATAGTAACAGATGGGTGTGTCTGTAGAGTTGTACAGATTTAGATTCCTACCTTAATTATATAATTTTTAAAAATTGAGTAAGCAGTATCCACCTTTCACTTTGTTTCTTGAAACACGTGCTTATGGTTTGTTCTATGAGCCAGCATACAACATAATATTATTTTATAGACAGATGCAGCAAGTCTGGTCAAAAAAAAATTACTGGGAAAATATCCATCCCTTAATTGCTAACTATCTTTATAAATCTAGATTTTTGAATTAATGCTATGCAGGACTATTCCTCAAGCAGCAGTGCTCCCCTGAAAAAACCAGTTTGCGGATATATCTACATCACAGTGCCCCTCAATAGAATTTTTGTTGTCTTATGTATGTAAGACAACCTCTCCTATCACACTGATAAACAAGGATTTTCATATTTTTGAAGAAATTAGCTCTAGGTTTGAAATTTGTTTTCAGAATGCCCTAGATGGGGGAAATTATGTTCTTTTTATTCATTAATTGCTTTGCAATTCATGAAATTCCTCAAAATGGAATAAATAATTGGATGAACTTATCTAGAATGTAGAAACATTATTTGCTTTTGGCATTAAGTGTTATCACTTCAATCAATCATAGTTTTTAGCCTGTTAACCTATTCTTGATTGTGCTTTGTCTTTTACATCCTTGTGATGCTACTTGTCAATTTCGGAAATGGCACCTTTTTTCCTTTAGTTCTAATGGCTTTTATTTCGACACTTGTTTCACAGCTTAGAAGGCGTGCCTTTTGCAGGCACGCTGCTCCGATCATCTTACACCTTACAAATGTGGGCACAAAGAAGCTACAGTCTCAGATGCATTTACACAGATGCTTATCCTGGAGCATTGATTCAGCACAAAAAGAGGTTATCTGTCATTATCCTAATTATTTGTAAGTGACGACTTACTCAGACTATTGGCAAAATAAACTACTATTAAATTTGAATCAAAAGTAAAATATGCTTTAAAGTATTTCTAGCCGTTCAGCACACTGAGAACGCACAGCAACGACTGCACAGAAAACATTTCCCTCTTCCTGTGCCGCTGGACAGACACTGGAAGTTCCACCAGAGCGATCAGTGCCGTGTGGGTCCGGCGGCGGGAGGGCGCATTTACCGCACTCCGGTAGCATCTCTCTGATCTCTCCTTTCCTTTGTGATCATTGATCCAACAGCCCTGTATCACATTGTTTTTCTACCCGCTGTATTAGCGAGTTAATGTGTTTCTTCTCAGGAGACCTTTAAGCTTAAAATATTTCTTTAATTAACGGAGCCTAATCTTAAAGAGCCAAAGCCGGCTGCGGCGCTTTCACACCGCGTGAGTGCGGGAGTCCCACCGCCCCGGCTCCCGGGGGAGGGCTGAGGAAAGGACGATGCCTTCAACTTGCCGGACTGGTGAGAGAGACCCCGCGTCCCTGGCCGGCCCCGCGGGGTCCCGGTGCCGGAACGCTCCGGCGCTCTCCGCGCTCGGCAGGCCGGGGGCACAGAGACAAGGCGAGAAGGCTGCCGACCCCCCG